>ML796573.1:716102-728448 GCA_009831015.1 Picea engelmannii
TATGTTGTTGCTACAGAGGCTAGTAAAGAGATGATTTGGTTACAAATGTTTATGGAGGAATTGGGAAAGAAGCAGGAGAACAACAAGTTGTACTGTGACAGTCAGAGTGCCATTCACCTTGCAAAGAACTCAGCCTTCCATTCAAATACTAAGCACATACAGTTGAGGTACCACTTCATACGATCCGCCTTGGAAGATGGACAATTGAAGCTGGAAAAGATACACACTAGCCATAATCCTGCAGACATGTTAACAAAGGGAGTAACCAGGGAGAAACTAAGTTCTTGCTCAGTTTCAGTTGGTCTTCAAGATTGAAGATGAAGATGAGAAATTTGCCAGGTCCAAGAAGGTTCAAAGTCCAGCATATACAACAACAATGGAGTTGTTGAGATCAGTCTCCAAGTGGGAGATTGTTGGTTGTGGATCCTGATTATCTTCCTGATGCAGAGGTCCTTTGCTTTCAGCCGTGTCTATACCCCATGAAGTATCTACACCCCAGAAGTATGTACACTCTTCCATGCGGGGGAGTGCAGAGGGGGGGTACCCTCTTTGCGGGGTCCGGGGGGTCCATCCCCCCGGCTGGAAGGTCTGGGGGCAAGCCGGCCCCCAGCGGGGGTTCGGGGGCAGCGTCCCCCGATGGGGGTTCGGGGGCTTCGCCCCCAAAGAAAAAATTGCCTTATAAAAGTATATTGTAATTTCAATGTAAATATGGACCGTTCATTATAAGGTCACAGATCTAACGGTAGAGATTATGTTAGGGTTTTTCTTCCTAGAAGGCAACCCTCTTTTATGAGGGAAATGTATTGCAGCTATGTATGAGGGTGAATATTGTATTCTGAGAGAGGAGACTGTGAGAGAAAGAAGAAGAAGTTACAGCGGGTTTTGCTATAGGTTGTATCCCTTCATTTGCTAGATAATAATAAAGGAAGGACCTGGCAATTTCTCTGGTGGACGTAGCCCACATTGGGTGAACCACGTAAATCTGTGTCTCTCTTGTATTATGTGTCTTCTGTGTTTTGTTTCTTCATTTGTTTTATTTTATTGCTCCACGGTCTTGTTTTTTCTAACATAACTCTCAAACCATGAGGAGTTATGTGACATTACACATACCACCAAAAATGGCATGACAAACACTATCCATCTAGGATAGTTTCACCAACAATTTCCTTGATCTTCATCTCATTATTCCACATACAAGAATGGGTCCTCCAACCATTCTTCTAGGATAACTCAATCTGTAAAGCGTCTTCTCATGAGGGCTTCCACCATAAGGGGACCACTTTGGATTTCATCCATTTGTGCACCTTATCAATCATGATAAGAAAATAATGAGAGCAAGGGTCCTCCAACCATTCTTCTAGGATAATTCAATCCACAAAGAGTCTTCCCGTGAGGGATTTCACCATAAGGGGACCACTTTGGAGTTCATCCATTTGTGCACCTTATCAATCATGATAAGACAATAATGATTCATCTATACATTTTTCCAACAATGCATCATATACCAATGAAACCACAACGATCCATCTTCATCATGTATCAATGACAACTTATTGATCCATCTTCATCATATCAATGACAACTCATTGATCCATCTTCATCTATGCATTCTCATCAAGGAAAATACATATTATATTACATCAATCATCAATCAATAAATCCTTTGACATAAATCAATCACTTGAAATCAATCAATCAAACCATTGGCATCAATGACAACATGATCCAACAATATATTCATGGAGTCGTAAAGAAAATATATTCAAGGTTTGAAAACTACTCCAATGTCATTTTCAGAGAAATGGAATTTATCCCCGACAACGGTGCCAAAATTTTACCATACAAACTCACACTTTACTAGATAAAATCCAAAAATATCAAGTGTTATTTGAGTGAAACTAAGAGTGGGGGCACTGTCACCTCACCAACCCTCTTCTTCACTTCAAATCATCTCGCCTAGAACTCTTTTCTTGGTTGTTTATTGGAAACCCACCATTTTTGTATAAAATGTGGTGTATATATTGTTCATTTTGATAGTTAAAGGAAGAATTTATTCAAAAAATATAATAAATAAATAAATAATATTGTATTTTAAATATGTATCTTATTATTATACTTTTCCAAGGCTTTAGTTTGAATGGTTGTTGTAATATCATGATTATAAGTTTTGTTAAAAAACCTGATATCCAACTCCATGAAGTTCGCATCTGAAGACAACACCATAGGTCTGATGCCCTATGGAGTCGGATATCCGACGACCCTAAGGATAGGATGACCCATGACCCATCTATTTTTTATTTTTATTTTTTTTTTAAACAATATTGTGACATCAGATATCTAACTCCATAAATTTTACGTCCGACGGCTACGCCATAGGTCCGATGCCCATAGGAGTTGGATATCCGACAGATCTAGGGATAGGATGATCGATGAACCAACCATTGATTCGACGACTGTGGAATTCATATAACTGACTATTGTTATTTTGTGTCGACTAACCAACCACGACCCACCGACACTTAAAAAAATATAATGTCATTGGATTATAGATGTGTAACTGTCGAATTTCAGACAAATTAGTCGTTGTATTTTGGGTACAAATGTAGTAATGCCTTCTTGGCCGACACACGACCTTTAAAATCTTTGAACTCTGATGAACGATCCAGATATTCTCATATTTTCACCTACATATGCCAAATCCTGTTAACACGTGGCATCATCTCTACGTGGAAGATGGCACCATCTCCACTTGTCATGTGGCATTGAAATTTCCCACAGAAGGTTCAGATAAATATTCCAAATCACTATGCCATGTGGTACCTTCTAGGCTCAACACATGGCATCTTCCACATCATCCTATTGAGCCCTTGACTAGGGATTAACGATCCAAACCATACGATGAGGCATTTTGATATTGGCAGATTGACGGCCCAGATCTCTTCTCGAAGCTTCATTGATCTCGAAGGATCAACAACTAGGATTGTGTCTAAGAGCTCCTTTGATCTTGATAGATCAATGTTCCAGATCTTCCCTTGGATTTTCTCTTGCCAGAGAATCTTGTAGAGCCTATGAAAAATCAACAATTGTCGTTCACTATGACCCTCTTCGATTAACATCTCAAATCACTCCATAATTCACTTTGATTAGTACCTTGTAAAAAATGGTCAAGATATTTCATGGAGATCTAACGGTGGGGATTAAGACACCTGTCATGACATGTGGTCCTGCCACATGATCGTGAAACATGAAAATCAAAATCCAACACAAGTTCATGCCTAAAAAATATATTCCACTAGACATGTGGCACAATGACCTTGTGACACATGGTCTGACCTCTGTATGCCACGTGTGCCAATTGAAATTGGTTATTTCGTAGTTGTGTGTATGGTCCTTCTCAAACCGTGAGCTTATGACTCAAAACCAACAGCTAGGATCTGATCTTCCTTTCACTGATCTATGGTCTAGATCATCCATCATATTTATTCTTTTGGAGTACATATCCTCCAGGTATACAAATTTCTCCAAACAACATCCTCTGAAGAATGGCTAAGAATATTTTATCTCACCGAATTGACAATCAAGATCAAATCTCACACTTGCTCTGATTAACAGTCTATATCTTTCCCGAGAGTCTCCTCGTCGAAGCCCATCTTTGCAACTGTAACATCCCACTCTTGCGAGCACATATTATTGACTTATTCTTTGAGGACACTTCCATGCAAGTGATCCAGTTATAGTATATGGTTATTGTTTCTCTTATGTATTTTTTATGATGCTGTTGATGGATTATGATTTTATGTTATTTGTTATATGCATACTAAAAGATGCTATTAATGATTTTACTTGACTATGCAGGACACTTGACGGATTGTAGATGTCGATGGCATCAATGGACCTCCTTGGCCTTCGGATTGAGTCAAGGAGTGGATTGCATTGGTTTGAGTATTTCATTTATGCATTATGTGACATTTGATCGATTATAGTATGATTTTGTATATGGATCATTGACAATGTTTCGTCGATGGATACAGGTTGACGATTCCTTGCTAATATGACTCGCATAAAGAGTAAAGGGGCCATGCACATAGACCATATATTGAGGGAGAGGTGTGGCAGTGTCCCTGCCACATCCTACTAGCACTCCTTCCATGGCTCGAATTGTAGGTTAACGACTACCTAGTTTGACAGATCCACAATATCGTGAGGGAAGACTGAGATAGTCACTCATGAAGATTTCTAAGGGGTATGCAATAAGGAAGGGTCCTTATTCCTTAGAATCCATTAGTCTCTCACAAGGTCGTCTGAATGGAGTGTTGACTCTAGGCGTTGGACAACTACCAAAACCATTCAAAAAATGAGTGGCACCCTTGTATGCACAAGAGTGCATCTTGAAGGGCACATCATGTGATTTAAAAAAAAAGAAACTTGAGTCAACAAATCTAGGTGGCCTCTAAAAAAACAAAATAATTTGACATTTTTGGATTTAAAACAATTAATTAATGAGTAAATTATTAATTATAAATCCCTATAAGAGTCTAAGTCTTTTCAAATAAAATTTAATTAAGCCTAAGTTTAAGTTTTGTAAAGAGGTTAAACTGAAATTAATAACTAAATCAAAAGGGGAATGAGGTAAATAATTTCAAGAATTAAGTAAAATGAAATAATCCTAATGCTTTTATTTAAGGCACATATGTGTAAGAAAATATTAAAAGGGAGTTTTTAAAATAAGAAAGAAACAAAGATGAGAGAATGTGTAAGCATAGAAAGAGATCTAGATTCCAGTTAACACTACTCTAACTAAAAAATAATCTTATTTTAACTCAACTCAGATTTAGTAAGGCATCACTCATTAATTGGGAATAAGGGGAATAAAGACACAACTAGGAGTGATTTAAGGAGTGCTTTTAGGAAAGGTGAGACAAATTGTCTTTAATTAAAATAAATTGAAATAAATTGAGTAATTTACTTGTGCAACTTGGGGAAAGGGTGACAAGTGTAAGGGGGAAATAATTATAAATTATTGAATTAAAAAAAGAATTAATTGTGCAAGTGGGAATGTGTCATGGAGAAATTCTATAAAACAAATGGCCTAGATGATAAATGGAACACACGGGTTATGGGTAAAGTTACGTTGCATAATTTTTTATTGGTTTTACTTGTGAGAGTTGGGATACCCAGCTTGAGAGAGAGTGGTGGCTCTACCTTACCCTTTGTGGCTCTGAGGCTAAGGGGAAGAAGAGTACCCTTAGCGTTGGCTGGGAGGTATCCGTGAAATCCATCGAAAAACAAGACCAAGACCGAAGACGTGGTGCAATATCCACCTTGGAGATCGACATCGGTATCAAAGACCATTGGTCCCAGTATATATTTGTTATTAATTCAGATCTTCATGTAAATGTAAATCAGATGTAAATCAGTTTTCATTTGTATTCAAGTGATCTTGAGGTACTCAATAGTGCATGGAATGCTTGATAGTCCGCAACACATTCAATATGCTATTTGAATTTTGGTTTATGGGCATGTTGGTTAACCAGTCAAGTGATTGCATGGAATTTGTTTATGTTTTCGTTGAGGATTTAAGGAGCAACCTTGATCTAAAATATCCTGGGTCCGCTACTATTATTTTCAGCTCTCAATTCATAGAAGATTTATTGACCCAGCACAATTGATCCTAATTCATAAATTCTTCTTCAAGATAGTTGCGTTTATGGGATTTACCTTGAATTATCAAAATTCTGAGTATTAATCCATGGCAATCATCGCATTAGTTAAGTCCTTCCTGAGTTGAATTTTATTTACTGCAAATAAATGGAAGTCTCAATTCGAGTTCCCTGATTGCTTCCTTTAAACCAACGTCTAAAATTCTCGCTGACTTCTCTTACCATCCCTAAACTCTTTATATGACAGCCAACAAAATTACCGGACCAGCCAGCTTCTTGATTGAATACTGGACCTGAACGATGGAGATTGAATACCGGAGATTACAGGCTTATCGTTATCTTCATGTAAGAAGCTGACTATGCACTTGCATTTAGATCTTCGAAAAGTGGTTATATCCTACGATCGATCTCCTTCACGACTTATTTCTAGCAGTTATTGGAATCCAGTCTGATATTGGTGTCGAAGGCTATTTCTCCCACCTTCAGAGTGCTTTAGGTACTTTTAAGTATGAAAAGTAATAAGGTTATTGGCTTGTTACCCTTAATCTAAAATCAGTGGATAAGGTATGGGTTGATTTATATAGGTAAATGGAATGTAGTTAACAATTTAATCTAGTAGTAGGATGAGCTTTAAATTCATATTAAGTATTGTAAGTTGCTTGGTGTTTTATTTTAAATCTCCCCTGATATAAAGGGATGTGCAATTGTATAAGGCTTAAATAGTTATTAAAGGACTCATACAGTTCATTTTTAAAAGTAAATTGTAATTTTATATAGTAGTAGGGAAAGGAAATAAAATGATGTACCTTAAATATTGTTTCTAACAATTATATATAATCCTGATGTGAATGTTATTTCAATTATATATAATCCTGATGTGAATGTTATTTCATTCATTTATGGGTAACAAGTTTTATAGAATAATTTTAAGATGTTTATCATAGTCTCCTTCACTATATCATGATTAGGCAATAATTTTTACTCCTCAAGGAATGCACTTAATAAATTTGAATTTTTTCTCTCACACACACACACACACACACAAATATATATATATATATATATATATATATATATATATATATATAGATAGGTAAGGTGTCTAGGCATTAGTTCACCAAAAGTTATGTGAAATTATGATGGCAAAGTAGTTTATGGGTTTCATTTTAATGATTAATGCACCTAGAGATTGAGTGTTATTTGTATTACTAAAGTTGAAATATCTTTGGATTTATCATAGGCACTAATTATGTGTACATATTGATTTATGTCATCTGTATTCGACTATTGCGGGAATATTCATAGGCCAGATTGCATCAATTAATTGATATGTGTCATTGTAGTCTGACTTTCGTTGGAATGTATCATAGGTGGTAATTGCGTCAATTACTGGATGTTTGTTGTAGTAGAATTTTTTGCCACGCCATGATTAATTGATGAAAGTTGTATGATTTATTGAGTAAATATATTCTCTTACGCCATTAATTATGTCGATGTATGATTGATTGAATAAATAGATTGTCTTGTGCCATTATGTCGATGTATGATATATTGAGTAAATAGATTCTCTTGTGCCATTAATTATGTCAATGTATGATTGATTGGGTAAATAGATTATCTTGTGCCACTAAATAATGTCGATGCATGAATGATAATCTAGATTGGATTTATGAGTTGTGATTAATTAAGGGACTTATACACCTCCTTGTTCCTCAAAACAATCGCTAGCCCTGAGACCTTAAGTGGTCAAAATCAATCGGATGAATCCCGGGCTTGAGTGTTGCTTATGTGCCCTGGAGGTCCTAACCATGCAGGATAGGTTGGGAGGGTAGTTCTTTTAATATTCAGTGACATGGTTGATCATTTGTGGTATTTGCTTCAGTTGATTGTGATGTTTTGAACTGAATCGTTATTATTTATGTTAATGCATGGCTTTGTTTTGTTATTGATTATGATAATGTGTCACTGGAGAGGCTATTAATTATGTTGTGACAATTTTAATTTCCTTATGCCAAAAAAAAAGATTCATTCACCTTTGTACATCACTATTTGTTGTCGTAACGAAGGGGCGGTTATGGTCCTTCTCAAACCGTGAGCTTATGAATCAAAACCAATGGCTAGGACATGATCTTCCTTTCACTGATCTATGGTCTTGATCATCCCTCATATTTATTCTTTCGGAGTACATCTACTATAGGTATGCAACTTTTTCCCGAACAACATCCTCCGAAGAATGGCTAAGAATATTTTATCTTACCGAATCGACAGTCGAGATCAAATCTCACACTTTCTCTGATTAACGATCTATATCTTTTACTGGAGTCTCCTCGTCGGAGCCCATTTTTGCAAATTACTCCTATTGGCACCCTACGATGGACAATGGGGATCTATTCTCTTTCCGAATCAACGGTGGATAGGGTAC
The DNA here is from genome assembly GCA_009831015.1 of Picea engelmannii. Classification (NCBI taxonomy): domain Eukaryota; kingdom Viridiplantae; phylum Streptophyta; class Pinopsida; order Pinales; family Pinaceae; genus Picea; species Picea engelmannii. The sequence goes on from ML796573.1 coordinate 724,185, forward strand.
AAATATAACCATCATTCTAAATCAACGGTTACGATTCCTCCAAGGAAAAATAAAGGTTTTTTCTCAGGCTTAGTAGTCTGATCGAGGACTTAGCCAAATTTTACGAGGGTTTTCTCCAATCCTTATCAAGACTTCATAGTTTTAGAGGACTCTCGCATAGTTCTAAGGAATTTCATTTCCTACCTAGGGTGCCTTTGTTTCATCTTATCCAGGGAGGAGTATTTTTTATATGGATCCAAACATGGCAACACACAGGTTTACACACACACACACACAAACATAGATCAATAGCCACACGACATTTACATTAAGAATGGATACTGGGTCATCTTTCAACTTAATATATTACCGAAATTTGAGTTATTTACAAACTCAACGACTATATATGTTAATACCCTTATCATATTCACCATCCACACAAGATTTTCACAGACCTTGCAGTTATTTTGCTAGAGATAGAGACTGCCTATAGCAAAGAACACAATAATTCCCTAATAGATATATTCCATGAAAAAATAATGTTATCACTGGGAAAATACACATTAAAACTCACATATCAGATATTCATATTCATAGTCACCATATTCATCATCCAACCATATATATTTTCAAATCAATACACAGAAACAAAATAATTTACTTATCTACAAATTTGCGAGATGAGGGAAACTACTGAAGGGTATGCCACTCTCCACCCATCCATAGGAAAGATGCACCATGTTTTCCTAGAAATCAAACACCCCTGAGTGATCCAGATGGATATCGGTGGCCACCCACCTTTTCCAACTGGCTCAAAACAGTGTTCTGACAATTTTGGCAATTTACTATTTTTAGCAGTTTTAACTTCCAGGGCCATTTTGATGGCCTAAATGAAGGTTTTTTTGGATCGATCTCCTCAATGATAGATGAAGGGATAATTGAGCCCCCAAAATTAATCTCCTCAACTATACCTTTCCATTGGGCTATCACACACCTAAAACAAAGATCGTATGCAAAAGTTATGACCCCATGGAGTTGATGTACTAACTTACCTAAATAGGGCCCGCATGACTTTTGGCACTTTATATCCTAGGGTTAGGTTTTTGGATGTATAGGGTTTTTGGAATTCTTTTTTATTGTAAAAAGGAATTCAGAGCCTCATTGTAATCTTCTTCTTGCGAATGTGCGCAGACATCACATCTCTTCTCTTGAAGGAAAATCTCCCTGCGGACAGGTAGATCTCCTCAAAGAGATAGACTCTTAACTCTAAGACAAAAAGTGATTATCATGGTGAATGACTTCCTTTTAGGCCTACACAAACTAATGCATGAAGAGGAAGGAGGAAAGACGTACCTTTTATCGGTGTTTGTCCCTACATGCTCCGAGTTGAACTCCAATGTTGAGCTCCTCGATAATCCCTGTAGACAAACAAAGTACAACCACTTCCTATTCTATCGAGATTAGTTTGAAGCGGACCTATCTACTTAGAGACAAATTCATGTAATGTCAAACACAAATAAGAAAGAAACAGGCCACGCATATTACATTAATGTGGACAAAATTTTACTTACAGCCATAGATGGAATGTGGCAGTTTCATCAAGTTCTTCTTGCCTAACCCTTGCTCAAAAGCTCCACAATCGGAATGACAATAGCTTCACTGATTAGCCTCCACTTCACTGTGTGTTTCCTATGAGATCATAGGTTTCATGCTTCTCATCCCTTCTCCAAATATCACTTATGAGATCATAAGTTTGTTATGATTCTCCATCCATATCCCCCTTTCACCATGAGAAAGCTTGATTATATAGCCTTGGAGAGGCTCAACCACTTGAGATATCATTGGGGTGAGTTGAGGATTCTCCTCCTTGAGTTAGGGATCTTCCCTAAGATCATGGCTTGAATAGGGATTTGAATGCAACTACCTTCAGTGATTGAAGGGATCCATCCCCCATTCATCTCAACAAACCAACTACTGCCCAGAATAGGCAACGCTCCCTCAAAAGGGCCATCAGAGTGTTATAGCGCTCCCCAGTAGGCTTTAAGGGGGCACCAACACTCTCTAAACCCATCAATGCTCCCCCAGAAGAGATATCAGAGCTTTATAACGCTCCCAGACAGTGTAAGGGGGGGCGCTAGCACTCCTGAGAGAGGTATAGGGGAGCACTCTCCTCCAAAAACTCAATTTTTGTGGTTCTTTCAGATGGCAAGAGGTTCATAAGCCCAGTTAACCATTCCTCTTCTTCCAAATCAAGTGTTTGAGGTGTTTCAAGTGTCTTTTTGATGTCGTTATAAGTATGACATAAGCATCATGGAAGTATGTTTTTACTGACACTTGCGTTATTTGTGAACAAAATGTGACACCTGTAATGACGACACTTGAGACACTATCGAAGTGAGTAATTTTGATGTGTAACATATTTCCCCCCAAAGTATGAAGTTAGAAGATGAGAACTGATAACTTAAATGATTTGTAGACTTTCAAGCAAGGGTATAGATGCAGAGAACCTGACAAAAGCTGCACACAAACATCCAACAAATATTATGACATGTTTCAAACCCAAGGCAGGCATACCTATGCTTGGTGATAAAGACTTGCAAGATATGGCTGCCATAAAATACACTACGGATCCATAATTGTATTGATAAAAAGGTATAGCCACTGAAAATACATTGTGGATCTATACTCCCATGACCTAAACTGATCGTAGCCATGAAGAATACATAGTGGATCTACGAGATGACAAGACATAACCACGACCAATACAAAGTGGATCTATGTAACAGTATATGTGTCATTGTTCAAAAGAAATTCCATCGCAACCTGGGAAAAGTACATATCAGAGTGATCACTCAACCCACGGTCTTCTTACCGATCTCGATGTAGTACGAATCTAACCATGTGAATAGATGTCCCGATGTCAAACATGGAAGAAACCACTTGATTACCGGTCAATGATGTAAACTGTTAACAAGCGCAAGGGAAATCACCATTAATGTCAATGATTCCCAAGGTACTCTAGTACATTCCAACGAATGTGAATGGATGAGCTAGAGTCGAACATCCATGGAATCATCCTATCAGAGGTCAATGATATAAACCCATTGTCGAACATGAGGAGGCATGCCATTGAGGCATGCAAGTCCCAAAGTACTAACTGGTTTCTAAGTCTAGTTCCTGGATAATGTGTTGAAGTCGATAGGAATAGACCCGTCGAAGGAGGGCCTTGATGTATCCCCCATCAATGACACGAAATGGACACAGAGATGTAATTGGTAGATCAAATGAACATGGACTGACATGGGTATTGAGACAAGATATTTGTGATGGATGACTCACAAGGTGGATACTTCCCTTGAACACTGAGGCACAACAACAAAAACATGACATGGACAAAAACTTGATGATGCAGTGGATGATGTGACTTGTGTCAGGTGACCCATAGGAGTGAAAGAAACTCAAAGGATTGGCTCAGTGCAGAGGTTCAGTGGATTATAATGTGCTCAAAAATAAAGTGTCGTGTTCAAGGGAAACTCTAAGAGTTACTTGGTAATATTCTCAAAAAACTGCTTGGCTTGCTTCTTTCAATTTTTTCCCCTATCTAGATAGACAAGTACCTCTTTTAATTTAATGAGCTAGAGGAGGATAACACATGATCGATAAAACTCACCTTCGGTAAGTTCCTCTTCCTTTGTTTAACGAACTGGAAGAAGTAAGGGTTCAGTCTCGTAAGGGCCTGTCGATGTTTTTGTTTGCACTCTTTTCGTCGTTTGATGAGCAAAAAGTGAGTTCTTACATGCCTAGTTGGGCTCTGCTAGTCATGACAGTTGTATGGTAAAAGGTTAGAAAGAAAACAACAAAGCTACTAACAAGAATTAAACAAAAACTAAATGAAACTATGAGCATAGGAACAAAAAATAAAAACAAATGACAATGGACCAATATCACCAATGTATTAGCTGGTCTGATAGATGGAATCCAAAGATACACAAAGGAAAAAGAGGACTTGGGTCCCTTCTCTCTCCAATGGAAGGCTCTTGAGGCCCTCAAATGATTGCTCTCCTTACAAAGAAAAGATGAAATGTGGATGAAAGAACTCCCAGCTTATTCACTCAAGTGAGGGGTGAATAGCTTATGAAATGCAGCTTACAATGTGTATTGCCAAAGAAAGGGTCTCTAGCAATCTCAGCAGCATAACAGTATGAAGAATTCCTTGAAGAAATGGTGGTCATTCATGGCTTTTTATAGCCAAGCATTGGGTTATTATGCAACCTCTTTTGAATGT
>ML796573.1:736584-781215 GCA_009831015.1 Picea engelmannii
GCGCGCGCGCCCAGTGGGTGCATAGCGCTTTGTAATTTTTTGGCCATTTTGCATAGTTTTGACCCTTTTGTTGTGCTGTGGAATTAATCCTTGTGCCATGAACGACTGTTTTTCTGTGCTGACGATGCAGAGTTCTTGTCGCCGTGTGCGGACGAAATTTCAGTGATAACAGTTTGTTTTAATGAGTCCAAAGAAAGGAAACTCGAAGATTTTTCATGATTATAGAGTCTATAAAAACACTTAAAAGAGAACTCTCTCGGTTCCTTTTTTGTAAAGTAGTCTGACGAGACCGAAAAAGAGACAAACTATCGCTCAACAAACATTTTCTTCAAATAATTTAACGAGCGTGAAGAGAACAAGGTCACTCGACAATCTTTTCATCTTTAGAGAATCTGAAAAGAACTTAAAGGTGACTCCAATGTTGTCCTTTTTCATAATGTTAGTCTTGCGAGGCCGAAAAAGAGATAAATTATCACTCGAAATATGCCCTTTCAAACCTTTTAATGAGTGGGAAAGGAAGCAAGATCATTCTGCAATCTTTCCATGTTTAGAGAGTCTAAAAAGATCTTAAAGGAGACTCAAGAGGGTTCCTTTTTCGTGTATCCATACAGGTCCAAAAAAGAGATAAAAGTCTACCTGGATGCATTCTCATGTATTTACGAGCATAAGAAAGAACAAAGACTAAGCTCGGTATGCCCCCATCTTGAAAGCTAGTGGCTTAACTCTAGAATGATCATCAAAGGCTAGAGACATGCCCTCCAAGCTTCAATTCATTCACCGACCTTGTGATTGTCACCAATTTCTCTAGTAGATGAGAAAAAGGAGAAGGGTGGATGAAAAAAAGGTTTAAGAGAGGTGACTGTTTCATTTTTTAACGAGATTGACATAGGAAAAGAACTATGCTCAGGGATTCTATTTCATTTTTTAATGAGCTTGCCACAGAGAAGAGAAACTATGCTCATATGCAAGATACGAGATATATAAAATATACAGAACATAAATAAAATTCTAGAAATGGCAGAATAACAGTAAAATATCCAGCATAATCTTCACAATACACAGAAATGATACTCGAAATAGCAATAGAAAAGCACTTTGATTCAGAAAGCAATGTTCACAGGCCTCTTCGAGGGGGCAACCTCCAGTTGAGCAGTGCTCTGTTACAATAATCTCCAAGCTAGGGTTCTCATACCCTCGCCTCTTATTTATACTAAACATGTCTATTAAGAGAAGCATCTAGAGAAAGATCCTTCTAGAAGCGGAAGCTTCTATTAGGTCTTCTTACATTCGCCTTATTCTATTTTATTGAAAGGCCTTATTAATATTGACCTTTATTACATCCGAATACATTGATCTACCTATGTGCAGGTTAGGACCTTAACATCGTAATTGCTTCTTGATCATGGCTTCCAAGAGAAGAACATTTTGGAAGGATACCATGTCAAGGGACAAAACGCAGTCATGTCTTCTAAGAGATCTTTACTGGAAGGAAGATAATCACTCGAGAAGGAACACATGTCGAGGGTCACGATAGGAGTAAGGAGATCAGGCTCCAATAATCCTACCAAAGAAATCACCATGTCCACTATTGGATCCAAATCATTGGAAGTTGAAAGCATGGGAGACGATAGAAAATCGACATCAGGAGGGGAGATAGACTTTATATCTTCCCGAATTTCTTCATGAGGGGGAAGAAAAGAGGATTGGTGATGGTTATTATCCCGAGGTAACTTGTCAATGTGAAACATTTCCGGAATAGAGTCATCCGAAGGAAAAGTTCGGGAAATGTAGTCGATCACATATGACAAGGAACTTAACCATGATTGCATCGAGGAACTGTCGGGTGAAAATAGATGTTGGCCATCCGACGAGGGAGAAGTAGATGGGGTAGAAAAATATGATGTTTCGGCTGCACTAAGTGGCATGGTGTGACCTAGTGCATCGAATTTCAATGGACAAGGTACAATCCAAGGGTCAGATGATTCCAAAGATTGATAAGCCGCGGTCGAAATCATATTGACAGTTGCAATATGATGTGTAGTCGGTGGAAGTGGTGTAGGGAAGGTACCCATGAGGCTAGAATCTTTCAGTAAGCCAACACCAACTCTTTCATACGTGATCTTGTGGTCTCCCAAGAAAGGAATATTGTTGGTAGAGGGAACACGAGCATCGGTCGTGCAAAAATCCAACTGATCAATAGTGACAATTTTGCCCTGATGAGGAAATTGGACACATCATAAAACTGACGAGGTAACGACAGTCATAGCATAAAACCAACTTCTTCCAAGTAACAATTTGCAATCGAGGGGAGCATCGACCACCTCAACATCAACAGTAACGGTTTTTCCACCCAATTGGATGGGCAGGGACTGTAAAAGCCCATGGGGATGAAAACCTCGTTCGTCGAAGGCACGTAACATCGTTGGGGATTTGTTGAGTGCTGGTGATTTTAAACCTTTCCAACATGCCAAAGACATGACACAAGTCGAAGCTCCCTCATCCAGAATAGTTTGGTGGATTTGTTGATTGTGAACAACAACATCAACTTGGAAAGAAAGTTGGTGGGAGTGTCGAGATGCATAATTGTCCAGGTTAAACATGATCTGATTGGACGACTCAGGATAAATAGCACCAAGAGAGGCCAAGAGAGTTCTACGTTGACTGGGGCAGTGCTATAGAACTTCTAACGTAGACATAGCACATGGTGCTTGAGCCAAATCTTCAACAATGTTGTAGTTCTGGGCGGCACGTGAACTAGGATTAAAAGTAGCTTTGCGGATAGTTCTCTTAGGAGGGCATAAGATAGAGTTGAATGTGGGTTTATCAATCTAAAGTGGTCCATACGGAGGATTAATCGATGGAAGACTAACAGAGGATGATGATGGATCCGGTAAAGTACCGATACCATTAGTGTCTTTTCCTTTGTCAGGGTTACTCGGTGTGTCGTAGGTCTTATAACGAGTGGTCAAATTGATCCCATTAAACATATAAATATGTGCACTCGACAAGGCCTCATCATGAGGATCGCTAGAACTACCCCCAGGAGAGGGGGTTTGAGCAACCATGGATTTCTACTGTGGAAAAGGTTGAGTAAGCACAGTGGGTTGTGACTTCCCTTGGAAAATTTTGGCCACTTCATTGCGAAGTGGACAATCCTGAGTGTAGTGATCATCACCACAAATGATACACGGGAATTTTAGTTTCCGTTGTGGTTTCTTTTCGGTAGCAGGTGTTTGATTTTTGGGTTGTTCATTATTATTTTTTGATTTATTCTTTGTCTTGTTCTTACCTCCGGATTGTTGTGAAGGGGCAGATTGAACTGCATTCACCTCAGAGATCTGAGTTTGGGGGGAGGTAGAGGAGGGTGTAGTCGATTTGGAAAAATATCGAGTTTTGATGGAACCGATAACACCATCCGCATGAGATGAGGATGATGGATTAGAAGGATTAGTATTAGCTCGAGCAGCATTCAGAAGCAAATCATACAAAGTACCAGATTGGGAATAAACCAAATCTAAGTAATGAGCTCGAGTGATGGCTTGTTCCTCTATGACCGCACCACCCATAGAGACATCGCATGCAATCGGGGGTAACAGTGATTTAGTAAACCATTCTACCAATAGTATGTCAGGAATGACTGCCTTGATCATCCTTCATCGTCACCTCCACTCATGAATATGGTCAGAGATATGCACGGAGTTAGTTTGACGAAGGGAGGTCAAGAGTTCAGTACCCATCTCATAGTGAATAGGTAGTTGAAAGTGTGTGAGGAAAGACATGGAAAGGGAATTGAAATCATGAAAAGAAGCACGTGGTAGTTCAATATACCACTTTGTTGCTGAAACGATAAGTGTTCGCTGGAAAAGATGCAAATGTACAGAATCATCCATGAGGGATTTTGATGAACACCACAAATGGAAAGTCATCACATGGTTGTTCGGATCTTCACCAGGGTTTCCGTCAAATTTTGGAATATCAGAAGGAAGTTTAGCTGGAATGACTGGCCAAACCAATGAATGAGAAATAGGATCATTAGTTAAATGAGACACGTCTGGGAGATCCAGAGTCCCAAGGAAAGGTAGTTGTCCCTTAATGTGAGAATGATACTGGTGTGGCATAGGAACACCAGTAGGACCATATACTGGGTTAGGTGGATAGTTGTAACCAGTATGTCCTCCTACATATGGTTGTTGCTGGCTAGGATAAGAAGGATTCGATGGTGCATGAGAAACATTGGCATAACCCGATGAGTTCTGAACATTATAGGCCGAGTGATTTATTTTCCCGTGAGGAGGATAAACATCTTTCCCTTGAGAATGGTAAGGAGTAGATCTTGGAGGCGGATACACATGAGACCCATGAGGAGGATAAGATTGTGGTCCCGGATAACTCTAGGTGGTGTTTGGGATGCCGCCCGGATAAGATTGCCCGTAAGATGTTCTGGAGGGGACATGATTGGATACTCCTCCTAGTGGGTTATTATACAAGTGCCCCCCAATGTGGGGTTGGGTAAAAATGCCTCATGAAGATACTCCCCCGGATCGTGAAGGGTTTCCAGCAAATGAGGGTTGCCTCCTTGCCAGCGGTGGATTTATGACCGTGGTGTGACTGGAAAACGGAGGTTGCTCTCCAGGAGGAGTATGAAAAGTGGGTTGTCCCCCGGGAGGGTAGGCCCGCCATGGAAAGGTAGTCCTCCAAGAGGGAAAGGTTCATTTGATGGTGGTTTCCCTCCAGCCAGTTTTGTTTGGCCAACAGGGGTCTGCGTTCTCGGGTGAGAAGATGTCCCAGTAGGATCATGTGGAACATGTGGAGCTGTAGAGTAAAAGATTGTAGAAACAGGGGTAGAGATCGAAGTTCTTTGGGGATGATTAGAGGTGACGAGTCCAGTATTAGGATGGACCTGTGTTGGTGTAGCAGTAGGGTGAATAACCTGATCGACTGGGTGATTCATGGTTTGCCCGGATGGTCCTGTTTCACTAGGAGGGTCATGGGGATGAAAGGGTTGTCGAAAGGATTTGAAATGTTCATAGAGATCACGTCCCAATGAAGTCCTCCATACAAAACAAGCAGGTGTGGGATTGGTATCTACTGTGGTGCTAGGATGAACAGGAGTCCTATACTCGTCACCAAAGATTGGTTCTGTGGATCCCATATATGTTTTGGTAAAGATTCTCTCCAGTAATCATGGGATCTCTTCATCTATGACATTCCCAAGGGAGTCTAAACGAACCAAAAGTGGTTCGAGAGGGGTCACCGACACAGATGTAGTGGAATTTTCAACCATGATGAATGTGCCTTCTGATTTATCTAACGGAGGAGCAATATCACTTCTAGCGTTAGATTGATTTTCTACCTCTCTATGGTAGTTGTCTTCTGGAGGGTTAGGAGGTAGGGGTTGATAGCCTTCCAAAGGAATCCCTTGCATCCTATGTGATCGACGAAGACCTTTATTGTCTACGGGCTCAATTGTGGAGAGTAACAGAACACACTGAAAATATAGGGCCAACTAACAAAAAGAAACAACATACGCTAATAAAATCTAGGAATTAACCAAGTAGATAAAACTTCTCTCGATGACCGTACTAGTTGGTGATGAAATCCAACGTCGCGTGATCAAGTCGAGAAGGGGATAGGATATGGTGGAACAGTTACAATGGCAACCTGCTTAATGGACTTTCACCTTGGTGCAAGCTTCCATGCAGTAATTGTGGATTTACCCTCCAAGGAGCCCAAGTGAGTTTGACCAATGTCTGTTCCAGGTACAGTGAGACTTCCCTTCACTATCACCTTGTGTAAGTACCTAAAGATTATGGAAACTAAAGACACCAATTCATAGTGAATCCCTGGGAGGGTACAGTCGACAATCTGATCTGAAACGTATGGGCAGGATAACAAGTTCGAAATCAACCCGAGAGGCTCCCACACATAATCATGGGTATACCTCCAAGTGACCCCCAATATACGATCCGACCACTACAAATAGTTGAACCACGGAGGGATAATATCCGTAATTTTCCCGAATGTGACCTCGTGCGTAACTCCTGTGTGAGAGGGGTATCCCAGAAAACCAAAACGACAATTGGATTTGACTCTCCCTAGCTAAGGATGCTAATGTTTGTTTTGAAAACTTTGGAGAGTTTTACTCATAGCCTAATCCAAAGTGCTAACCCTAGTCTACTGTTGGTGGAAGATCCTAAAAACAAAAATGTTCTAGATAATTTTTAATTAGCATTTGTTTTACAGTTGTTCTTTACTCCAAGGGTGTATGAGAGTGAAACTAATGGAATGAGGACTCAATTACCAAAAAGATGCATGAAATATGATAAGCAATCATTTCTTTTCAATGAATGCCTATTTAAGGGAAAGAGAAAGAGTTGTTTTCACTATCAAACACTAATATGAAAAGTCCTCAAACAATTGGTTCTCAATCGAATCTAATGCAATGCTAAAGTATTTTCAAAAACGCCTTCTAATATGAAAACCAATCACTAAAATGTATTTTTTTGTCATTTGTATGTGAATGATGATTAATTCAATGTGAAGACTTCTCCTACCAACTACCCTTTCAGATCAAGGAGATTCATACAAGCATGATCAGATTTCACACACATGACACACACCCTCTTGCTATGATTGAAACAAGAAGAAAACAGAAGACAAAAGATAACAAAGCAAAATCAAACAATTCACACAAAAGAGAGATGTTTAAGAATGATGACTTCAAAGAACTAGATAATATGGTTCACAGATTCCTAATACCCTTCACCATAGTTTCTGCTCAGTCAGACAAGAGAGAAAAAGGCAGTGGATCGATTTCAAGATCTCAACAGAAAAAACTCAAAAATAATGAAGAAGGCCACCAACTCTGAACAACAAATTTCTTATTTATCAGAAGGATGGATGTCAAAGCTCAATGGGAAGAAGCATTGAATCACAAAGAATCTTAGCAAGTGAAAAAACAGGGTCTGGAACTCAAAAATGCAATTTTTGAAAAGATTTTGTGCAAAAAGGGGTTGGTGCTCTGGTGTAAGGGCCACTGGAGTGTTATAAAGCTCTGTCTAAGACCTTTAGGGATTGTTGGTGCTCTGCTAACATGGGCATAGGGGTGCCAGGCTTAAAAATCTCATAAAAATGTCCAAAAACCCAAAATTTCAGTCAAATTTTGATAGTCAAGTTGAATGTGATGGGGTAAAGAGTCAATCAGCGTATGAAATCAAACATATGGGGTGAACAAGGTCTGAAATAACAAAGGGTAAGACAAGGTCTATGAGGAAAAATCAAAACCAAAAGTTTCGATTTGATTCCCTAGTGGAGTCGCCAGTTTCTGTTGAAGGAAAATCTCCCTACGGACAGATAGATCTCCTCAAAAAGATAGACTCTTAACTCTAAGAAAAAAAGTGATTATCATGGTCACTGACTTCCTTTTAGGCCTACACAAACTAATGCATGAAGAAGAAGGAGGAAAGACTTACCTTTTACCGGTGTTTGTCCCTGCACGCTCCGAGTTGAACTCCAATCTTGAGCTCCTCGATAAGCCATGTAGACAAACAAAGTACAACCACTTCCTATTCTATCGAGATTAGTTCGAAGAGGAACTATCTACTTAGAGACAAATTCATGTAATTTCAAACACAAATTAGAAAGAAATAGGCTCAACATATTACATTAATGAGGAAAAAACGTTACTTACAGCCATAGATGGAATGCAACAGTTTCGTCAAGTTCTCCTTGCCTAACCCTTGCTCAAAAGATCCACGATCGGAATGACGATAGCTTCGCTGATTAGCCTCCACTTTACTGTGTGTTTCCTATGAGATCATAGGTTTCATGCTTCTCATCCCTTCTCCAAATATCACTTATGAGATCATAATTTTGGTATGATTCTCCATCCATATCCCCCTTTCACCATGAGAAAGATTGCTTATATATCCTTGGAGAGGCTCAACCACTTGAGATATCATTGGGGTGAGTTGAGGATTTTCCTCCTTGAGTTAGGGATCTTCCCTAAGATCATGGCTTGAATAGGGATTCAAATCCAACTGCCTTCAGGGATTGAAGGGATCCTTCCCCCATTCATCTCAACAAACCAACTACTACCCAGAATAGGCAATGCTCCCTCAAAAGGGCCATCAGAGTGTTATAGCGCTCCCCAGTAGGCTTTAGGGGGGCGCCAGCACTCCCTAAACCCATCAGTGCTCCCCTAGAAGGGCTATCAGAGCATTATAATGCTCCCATATAGTGTAAGGGGGGGTTCCAGCACTCTCGAGAGAGGTATAGGGGAGCACTCTCCTCCAAAAACTCAGTTTTTGTGATTCTTTCAGATGGCAAGAGGTTCATAAGCCCAGTTAACCATTCCTCTTCTTCCAAATCAAGTGTTTGAGGTGTTTCAAGTGTCTTTTTGATGCCATTATAAGTATGACATAAGCATCATGGCAGTATGCTTTTCCTGACACTTGTGACACTTGTGAGAAAAATGCGACACTTGCGACACCTGTAATGATGACACTTGTGACACTATCGAAGTGAGTAATTTCAGTGTGTAACATCTTTTTAGAAAACCAGTTTCGGCTTATTTCATTATTGAATAGAAAAACAGTTTTACTGTATCTCTATTATTTTGTGTTAAGCACCTGTTAATAATCTATATTCATTTTGTTCTGCTCATAAAATCCATATCAGTGGTATCAGAGCGGTCTTCTCCTTGTCGTCTTCATGCATGTCCCTAATGAGGTTGGAGTACAAAGAGTTGGGTCTCGAGCTTATTTCTCTTGAGGATAGAAGCTCTCGCACACCCAAGCTACCTCTCATGGCAGGAGAAAAGAAAGATTATGGGACAAGAGATCATTTCAAACTGTTGATTGAGGAAGCCCTCACGCAACAGAGGAACGAGATGATGGATAGTTTCGTGCAAATCCTTCGGTGACTACCAACAGGCGACACAACTTCTTCAAATGGAAGCACTGCCCCCTTCAAGGTACAAATAAACTTCAATATTCCTATATTTGAAGGTAAGATAGACGTAGATGTTGTACACAAGTAGGTGAATCTACTAGAAGGGTATTGTTTTGTCCATAACTTTTCGAATAGAGAAAAGAGTACTTTTGCGCTCCTCAAAGTCATTCCCCATGTCAAAGATTGGTGGGAAAATTTCTGTGAGAAAAAGGAAATAGAGGAAACCTCATTATTTTCAGTCACGACCACCTGGGAATCCTTCAGGGATGCTATTAAGGAAAAATACTACCTTGTCAAAAGTTATGATGACCTGTATACGAAATGGACCACACTGTGGCAAGAAAGAGACCAAGCAGTGCCAGATTTCACAAATATATTCCATACCTTGCGCACCAAGCTGGGTATCAAAGATTCAGAGCGACATATGGTGCTCAAGTATCGCGGTGCTCTGCATAGATACATCCATACTGAAATGGAATTTCTGGACATCTCATCCCTGGGTGCAACCAATCGATATGCCGTCAAAATCGAGCAGAAGCTCAAACAAAAGACGCGACAATTTGGGCCTGGGAACCCCTCACAAAAAAAGAGAGGAAAGGGTGGCCCCAACCCACAGAACAAAGGACAGAGCAAAGATGGACAATATCAAGACTATGAGTCCAAGCCGCAAGCAAATAAGGACACCGAAAAGACAAATAAAGATATTGGGAAGTGGTGTGACTTTCATAAGAGCCCTTGGCATAACATTGTTGACTGCTGCTCAAAACAGTCGCTGGTGGTCGAAGTGAAAGCCTCTGAATCATATGCAGATTTTGACTCTGAACCAGAACTAGAAAGGAGAAGATGGATCATTGATGCAGAACACATTGACACCGTTGCTACCACCAAGCTCCATCCTGGTGAACCAGACGAGCTAGAAGAAGGAGAGCACCTCTTCCATTCACAAATGTGGGTAAAAGGCACCCCGTTGCACTTCATTGTTGATAGCGGTAGCCATATATTGGGGCTCAGAAATGTCATATTTTAAACCATCTTTCCCTTCATCATTCTTCACATTTCATTTCCCCATTAACCTTTCACGATAACATTTCCATAAATATATTTGGGTTTCACCTTATTGTTCTCCACTTTATTCATTTTAGTATTAAAAGGGAATTTGTGATTAAATGTTACAAAATTGACATGTTTTCATATATATCTAAAATATGTGTGAGCTTTGTAATGTGTAGGAATATGTGAAGGATTAATTCAAAGGACTTCTTGAATACTTCCTCCGCCATTTCAATATTTGAGGAGATAATTCAATCCCATTCCAAGGAGAAGATCATGGAGATTTGGTTGGAATATCTTATCTAAGATATATGAGAGATATGTGTGAGGATTTAAAGGGATTATATTTTGTAACAAAGGGAAATAGGTTGAGAGAATAGTGGATCTATAATAATGATATGGTTATCTTATCTTCAAGGCTCTTATGTATAAAAGAGAGTGCTCTCTCTTCATGAGAATTCAATTAGGATAAATTAGAATTCAATCAGTTGTAAGTAGAGAATTAGAGTAGTCATTAATGGTAGTCATTAGGATTCGAAAGAGAAAGGGACTCTTATCTTTGATTCATGGTTTTGGTTTTCATGATTTTATTATTTTGTTATTAAGATTGATTTGGTTATTGTAATAGAAGATTGCTTCATTGGCGTGGGCTCAGATATGTTGTTGTGTTATTTAACTCTTCACATGTTGTACTTGTTTTTCCTTCATGTAGTTCTCCATTTCTAGATTAATTCCTTCATGCAATTTCTCATTCCTAGATTAATTTCATTTACGTAGCTAGATTAATTCAATTCTAGGTCATGTGTTAGATTAATGAATCTATTTCAGTCATGTGTTAGATCAATGATTCAATTTCAGTTGTAGCTTAAACATTATATGATATTATTCCTGCTTCAATCATGCATATACTTTGCGTGTGGTTCATCAGTTTACGAACCCCGGGTTGACAAATTAGATAGTTGGGTAAATACTACAATGCAATTAATTCAACATTAGTTCGGCCCAATCTAATGACTGTTGTTCCTTTTGTTTTGATTGTTGTTCCTTTTGCAAGTCATGTTTTTCCTTTGAATAGAACAACTGTCATTCCCTTTACGATTTTTGTTCCTTTATAGGTGTTGCATCTCTGGAGGATGGGTATTGAAAACAAAAGGTAAGAACCTACGTAGGCGACAAGTAAAACACTTGTGCCAGCACCTACCTTTGGTTGATGCATAGAGGTTGTTTTTAGGACATCTTTAGAGCCCAACACCATAAGAACCTCATATCAGTAGAGGTCATCAAGCGGCTGGCCCTACCAACAATGTCACACCCACAACCCTACACCATTGGATGGCTCCACTAAGGAAGCGATCTCTACATCAGCCAATAGTGTCATTGTCATATGACATCAAGCCCTTCAAAGACAAGGTATTGTGTGATGTTGCACCTCTTGAATTTTGTGATGTTATTTTGTGCCAACCTTATTTATGGAAACATCATGTTGTATATGAGTCCAGGCATCGTAGTGTTATTATTACTTTGAACAGGAAATTATACAGGATACTCGAGGCAGTCCCACCTAGTGTTATTTCCTTTATCTCTACTAAGAAATGCAGGAAGGTCATCTCTCAGAAAAGGAAGTTTGTCTTCTTCGTGATTCAATCTCAGAATAAGCGAAAGATCATAACCACATCCAGGGTCTCTGCGACCGACCTCTCCACATAGCAAAATAAAGTAGATAAGGTCGTGGAGGAATACTCAGATATCTTCTCCTCACCTATAGGGGTACCTTTGCACTATCAGGTCAAGGACCCCATCGATATGACCCCTGACGCACCGCTACCCAGTGGTCCAGTCTATCATTGCTCTTTGTTAGAGAATGAGGAGATCAAGTGATAGATCCAAGAACTTCTCCACAAGGGGAACATACGCCCCATCTCATCACCTTGCGGGAGCCCAATCACACTAGTATAGAATAAAGATGGAACCTAGTGACTCTGTATTTATTATCAGGTTCTGAATAAAATCATAGTCAGAAATCGGTACCCGATTCCCTTAATCGACGACCTCCTTGATAAACTCACAAGGGACAAATACTTTAGTAAGATTGATCTGAAGTCTGGATACCACCAGGTCCCAATAGAATAGACAGATGTATGGAAGACTTCCTTCAAGTCAAAGGAAGGCCTTTTTGAATGGTTGGTCATGCCCTTTGGTTTGACAAATGCCCTATCCACTTTCATGAGGATGGTGGACGATATCATTGATCAGCATGGCGTACATGTGGATCCAGCCAATATCCAAGTCATCCATGACTGGCCAACCCCAACAACACTCACTAATCTTCGGATCTTCTTGGGCCTTGCCAATTTCTAGCACAGGTTCGTGTTGGGATTCTCCCATATTGCATGGGGCCTCAGCCAAATAAATAGGGGTGGTGGTAAGGAAAAATTTGTGTGGGGTTGATCCCAACAACAAGAGTTCGATGATTTGAAGTAGCGCTTGTGCTCAGCTCCAATACTTTCACTACTAGACCTGCAACATCCATTTGAGATCGAGACAGATGCTTCAGATTATGTCGTGGGCACCGTTCTCACTCAGAACGACCACCCCATGGCCTATCATACTCAGACACTATCAGATATTTTCTGTAAGTACCCTACTTATGAAAAATAAATGTACTCCATTGTGCAAGCCTGTTTCCAGTGGATACATTACATTCTTGGGAAGGAGACAGTCATCCACACTGATCATAAACCACAACAGTTCATGCAGAAACAGGGAAAATTGTAGAATGACCGCCATCAAAAGTGGTCCACATACTTGCAACAATTCCACCTCAACATCAAGTATAAAATAGGAAGCACCAATCACGTCGTTGATTGCCTGAGCAGAACACTAGTCGTGACACTCACCATGCTGCTAGACTATTGTAGCCATGAGACATATGGATGGCCCCAACTCTATGAGATAGACCTTGACTTTTCCACCACCTACCAAATGTTGGGTGCAAACGCAGTTGTCAAAAATTTCCATGTTCAGGATGGGTTATTGTGTCATCTAGGCCATATCTATGTTCCATCAAGTGAGCGAGTGAAGATGATCTGGAAAGGCCACTACAGTCAGGTGGAAGGACACTTAGGCATCGAAAATACAGTGGCGATGCTACATAAACATTTCTACTGGCCAAAACTTCGACAAGAGGTCAGTAAGTATATCAGGTCCTACACTACCTGCACTATTGCCAAACCGACCATTAAGAAACAGGGCCTGTACATCCCTCTTCCTACTCCTGATAGACCATGGGAATCCATCTCAATGGACTACATGTCAGGCCTCCCATCCACCAAGTGTGGAAATGACTTTGTTTTTGTGGTTGTTGATCGCTTTTCTAAGATGGCGATTATGGTTGCCTGCAAGAAGAGCATCCCAGTAGAGGCCACTACCAAGATATTCTTTGAATGAGTCTGGGTACATTTTGGAATCCCACAAACTATTGTCTCAGATCGAGATAGTCAATTTATTAGCACATTCTGGTCGAGCCTCTGGTCACTGCTAGACACCAAGCTCACCAAATCCACGACCTTCCACCCCCAGACAGATGGCAAAATCGAGGTTGTAAATCGACTGATTGTGCATATCCTTTGCATGTATAATTCAAAGCACCCTCACACATGGGATGAGAGCCTTCCCTATGTCCAACATAGCTACAATCGAGCCCTACTGTTAGGGTCCTAATGCTCACATAGGTAGAACAATATATTCAGATGTAATAAAGGTCAATATTAATAAGGCTTTTCAATAAAATAGAATAAGGAGAATGTAAGAAGACCTAATAGAAGCTTCTGCTTCTAGAAGGATCTTCCTCTAGAGGCTTATTTTTAGTATAAATAGGAGTCAAGGGTATGAGAACCCTTTCTTGGATATTATTGTAATAGAGCACTGCTTGACTGGAGGTTGCCCCCTCGAAGAGGCCCATGAACATTTCTCTCTGAATCAAAGTGTTATTTATGTTATTGTTCTTATATCATTTCTGTGTTATTGTGGAGATTATGTTGGTTATATTACTGTTATTCTGCCATTTATAGCATTTTATTTATGTTCTGCATACTTTTTATATCTGGTATATTACAAGTGGTATCAAAGCACTTTCCTTGGTAGAAATTGTGGGTAATTTTTTTTTCCAGGGTAGAGACATATTTCAGCGTCTTTAATCCATATAGATCTGTCGTTATGCGCATAAAACTGTGGTTAAGGGATTCATACACACAGGAAATACAAGTGGTTTTTAAGCGCACATATGTTGGCCACCCTTGTAACCCCTGTTGGTACCCCTTCGAGTGGTAGTGCATCATACAACACCTATGTATGGATCGACCTAGATTTCCTGAAGCCCTCTTTAGATAAACCGATCGGTTGCCTGACTGCTATAGTGTCACCAAGAACAACACTCAAGAAGATACTCTCTAGTACCTCGGTAATTGGGTAGTATGACTAAGGGTACGGTCTATCCTCCTTAGTTAGTTCCCTGAGATATTGGGCCAAGTACTACTATTGGACTCTGCACGTATATCAAAGAGCTATAGCACAGGGAAAACCCTTGTCTGTAGAACCCTTGAATACCTAACCCTTGGGGACATAACCATAAACAAATTTAAACAGACAAGATCTATTGTCACGCGACTGTGTTTGAGTTGCCAAATCACTACACATTTCTTCCTGGTTAAGCATTTGGGAATCTCAACACTGCAGTATTCTTCAGACTGGAGTATAACTCTGCAGGTATAAAAAAAAAAAAGTCTATCTTTGTTTCCTTATTGATTATGATGATGTATCACTGGAGAGGCTATTAATTATGTTGTGACAATTTTAATTTCCTTATGCCAAAAAAATATTCATTCACCTTTGTACATCACTATTTGTTTTCATAACGAAGGGGCGGTTATGGTCCTTCTCAAACCGTGAGCTTATGAATCAAAAAAAATGGCTAGGATATGATCTTCCTTTCAACAATATATGGTATTGATCTATGGATATGATGTCTAAAAACGTTTTCACCATTATTTGAGACCTATCCCATTGGCTTCATCTCTTCTCCCTTATCATATTCATACATATCATTTTTCGGAAACTTTTTTGACCCCACCCACCCCTTTTCGGTTCCCTCGTCCTCATGGCCCATACTCATAGCCAAGACTTGGAAGCTCGCTTCAATACCTTGCAATCTAGTCTCACCGAGACCCAAAAAGAAGTGAAACACCTCAGTGCCAATGTTGTTACCATCAATACAACCATACAGTCCTCAATGGAGGAAATCAAACAAGAACTGACCACCCAGCTTGAATCTATATTTTCGTCACTCTACACCAAGCTTCATATCCCTACAGATGACCCTTCCTCTGATACACCTCTAAAGACTGAAGGTGAACATTCCTCTCATTCCCATAACTTTCAGCCCCATCACTTTCAATGTGACCTATGCCTTCCGCGGGTGGATGTGACAAAATTTGATGGCTCAGACCCCACTGGTTGGGTAACCCAGATGGAACATTATTTCTCTTTATACGACATTACCGATGATTTGGCCAAACTTTGGTATGATGTTCTCCATCTATATCAGGAACGTTTCCAATGGAGGCAATGGAGAAAAACTTCTCGTCAATGGTATATTTCTTGGACACACTTTGTGGAAGAGCTTTATGAATGATTTGACACTGACACCAACCATTTGGTCCATTTGACAAAGTTGAAACAATCAGGAATAGTGGAAGAATCTATAGTTGTCTTTGAGCGCTTGGCTTTTCGGACAGAGGGCATGTCTGATGTTTTTTTCTGAGAGTGTTTTATTAGTGGACTCAAGGATGAGATTTGGGCCCATGTCCTCATGGCTCGTCCTCATAGTTGGGTGGAGGCTATTAAAAGAGATAAAGAAGCACAACAAGTTGTATCTTCTCAAAACCGAAAAACCTCCTTTATCCCTCACCCTAAACTAGTAAATCCCACTACTCCCTCCATCCCACTTAAGATCCAAAAATTGACCCGGGATGAAATGGCTGAACACCAACTCAAAGGCCTTTTTTATAACTGTGATGAAAAATATTTCCTAGGCCATAAGTGTAAGGAACAAAATCTTTAGTGGCCATCTCTAAATATATCTCGGAAGAGGATGTAGAAACTCCCTTTTTGTCTAAGTCACTTGAATTCACTGACATAACCCCTCCCTTAGACCCTCCCCAAGTAGAACCAGTAATTTCCCTCAATGCTCTCACTGGCTTCTCCGCTCCCCAAACCCTCAAGCTAATCAATTACATCAAGCATCAGAAGGTCATCATTCTAGTTGATAGTGGTAGCACCCATAATTTTATTCATCGCCACATTGCCCAAGAAACTCATTACTACATCCATGCCATCAATAATTTCCAAATCATGATTTCCAATGGGGGTTCCATGAAATGTGGAGGGCATTATGAAAATGTGTGTCTCCAAATTGGTGACTACCACCTGAAATCCCATATGTTTGCTATTGACATGGGAGGTTGTGACATTGTGTTGGGTGCAGACTGGCTAAGGACTTTGGGTC
The DNA here is from genome assembly GCA_009831015.1 of Picea engelmannii. Taxonomy (NCBI): domain Eukaryota; kingdom Viridiplantae; phylum Streptophyta; class Pinopsida; order Pinales; family Pinaceae; genus Picea; species Picea engelmannii. Next base: position 753,149 of record ML796573.1, read on the forward strand.
CCATTCTCATGGATTTTAAAGAATTAACCATGCAATTCGACCAGGAGGGCCACCAATATAAGTTCCAAGGCATCATCGCTAGTTCACCGGAGATCATTAGTTCCCATCGCATGGAAAATCTTCTCAAAAAAGGTCATTCTGGTGTTATTGCCCAACTCCCTGTCATACAAGCAACATAGACACCCTGGGTCTCGCAAGACCTCCAAGCCATCCTTTATAAACATCAATTGGTATTTTCCACTCCCCATGGACTCCCTCCTTCCTATGGTGTTCATGATCATTCCATTCCCCTTGTACCCAGAATCCTTCCTTCCAATATCCATCTGTATCGTCACCCTTTTTACCAAAAAAATGAAATTGAGAAAATGGTCCAAGAACTCCTTAATGCAGGTGTTATCCATCCTAGTACAAGACCCTACTCTTCTCCTGTGGTCATGGTCCTGAAGAAACAAGGTTCTTGGAAAATGTGTCCTGACTTCCGTTCCCTAAACAAACTTACCATCAAAGAAAAATTCCCCATTCCTGTCATTGATGACCTCCTGGATGAATTGAGTGGTGCCCAATTATTCACTAAACTTGATCTTCATTTGGGCTACCACCGGATACATATGAAAGAGGAAAACATTCCCAAGACTACCTTTAAAACTCATGAGGGCCACTATGAGTTTTTGGTCATGAACTTTGGCTTTTGTAATGCCCCATCCATGTTCCAAAGCCTCATGAATCATGTCTTCAATCCTTTTCTTTTCCATTTTGTCTTAGTTTTCTTTGATGATATTCTCATCTATAGAAAAATCTAGACAGGCCATATTGCTCATGTGGATCGAGTTCTCCATCTCCTCTCTTAGCACCAACTTTTCCTGAAATAGTCTAAATGTGCTTTTGGCGCCTCAGAAGTAGAATACTTGGGTCATATGGTTGGCAAAGATTGCCTCAGGGTGGATCCTAAAAAGATCAAAGCTATGCAAGACTGGCCTCACCCAAAGACTCTTAAGATATTGTGTGGCTTTCTGGGCTTAACAAGATATTATTGCAAGTTTGTTAAGAATTATGGGAAGATTGCAACACCTCTCACTGCTCTCCTAAAAAAGAACTCTTTCACTTGGACTCCAGCCGCTTCTCAAGCTTTTCAAACCTTGAAGATGGCCATGTGCACCACTCTAGTCCTTTCCCTTCCCGATTTCAAAAATACCTTTGTGTTGGAATGTGATGCATCATGGAAAGGAATTGGTGCTTTCCTTATGCAAGAGGGTTGACCTTTGGCCTTTACCAGCAAGCAACTATCTGAAAGAAATCTAGGAAAATCCATCTATGAAAAGGAAATGTTGGTTATTTTGCATGCCATTGATCTGTGGCGCCCTTATCTATTGGGCCAACGTTTCCAAATTAAGACAGACCATCAAAGCCTCAAGTATTTTCTGGAACAACGCATTTCCTCTCCAGAACAACAAAAATGGTTGACTAAACTCTTTGGATATGATTATGAGATCATTTACAAGAAAGGAAAATACAATGTGGTTGCGTATGCACTGTCCCAAAAATATGAAGATAAAGGATCCATTTTTTCTCTTTCATTCATTGTACCAGATTGGCTCCAAGTCGTTTTCCAAGAATGGCTACAAGATCCCAAAATTTCACAGTTGATCCACCAATTGCAGTCCAATGCTCCAACTTCCCCAGGGTACTCTTGGCTCCATGATGAAATTCGATACAAAGGCCATTTTTATTTAAGTAAACAATCAAAGCTTAAATCCACGGTACTTTCTAAGCTTCATGCTACACCCACAACAGGGCACTCCGGGTTCACCAAAACCTATGACAGGGTCAAACATTCCTTTTTCTGGGATGGTATGAAACAGGACATTCATAATTTTGTAGCTTAATGTGATGTCTGTCAACGCAACAAGGGAGAAATAGTCAAATCTCTGGGCACACTACAAACGCTCCTGATTCCACCTGCTATTTGGAAGGATATCTCTATGGATTTTATTACCGGCTTACCCAAATTAGAAAATAAATCCATCATCATGGTCGTTGTTGATCGCCTTTCCAAGTATGCTCATTTTTGCGCCCTTCAACACCCGTTTAAAACATCCACGGTGGCTCAAATCTTCATGGACCAGGTCTTCAAGCTTCATGGCATGCTACACTCTATTGTTTCTGATCGTGACCCAAATTTCACAAGAAATTTTTGGCAAGAACTATTCAAGATAAAAGGCACCGAATTGCATCTCAACACAACTTATCATCCCCATAGTGATGGTCAAACGGAATTTGTCAACAAGTGTTTGGAAACATATTTGAGGTGTTTTTCCTCGGAAAAGAAAAATCAGTGGGCTCAATGGTTACCCCTATCTGAATGGTGGTACAACACTTCATACCATAGAGATACACACATGACTCCTTTTGAAGCGGTATATGAACAGAAGCCACCTTCAGTTCTCTCATACTTATCGGGTGCCTCAAAGGTCCATGTGGTTGACCTAACACTTACATCTCGAGAGGCTATTCTTCGTGCACTCAAAGAGAATTTGGTCATGGAACATAATCACATGAAGAAACAAGAAGATCAAGGTCGCTCTGAACGTCAATTTGCAGAAGGGGATCAGGTGTTTCTTCAACTGCAACCTTACAAGCAAACTTCCCTCAAGGTCGTGCATTGTCAGAAGATAACACCCAAATTTTATGGTCCTTATACCATTCTCAAGCGTGTGGGACAAGTAGCCTATCAGTTAGCTTTGCCCATCCATTCGAAGCTACATCCTATTTTTCATGTTTCATGCTTAAAGAAGGTGATTGGAGCTAAGTGAAAAATTCAAACCAACCTTCCAGAGTTAGCTGAAGAAGGATCCATTTGGCTACAGCCAAAAGCAGTTTTGGACCATAGTGAGTGTCTCCTACATCAGAGAACCATCATGGAAGTGCTAGTACAGTGGAAAGATACAACTAAAGCAGATGCCACTTGGGAACCAGCTACCATTATGCACCAATTTCCTCATCTCAAGCCTTGAGGACAAGGCTGTGTTTAAGGGGGAAGACATGTTAGGGTCCTAACCCGCACAGAGGTAGAACAATATATTCAGATGTAATAAAGGTCAATGTTAATAAGGCCTTTCAATAAAATAGAATAAGGTGGATGTAAGAAGACCTAATAAAAGCTTCTACTTCTAGAAGGATCTTCCTCTAGATGCTTCTTTTTAGTATAAATAGGAGTAGAGGGTATGAGAACCCTAGCTTGGATATTATTGTAATAGAGTGTTTCTCGAATGGAGGTTTCCCCCTTGAAGAGGCCCATGAACATTTCTCTCTAAATCAAAGTGTTATTTATGTTGTTTTTCTTATATTATTTCTGTGTTATTGTGGAGATTATGCTGGTTATATTACTATTATTCTGCCATTTCTAGAATTTTATTTATGTTCTGCATACTTTTTATATCTGGTATATTACACCTACATAGCTCAACTGACCACATCCCCTTTCAGGTGGGGTTGGGATTCCAACCATTGGGTCCCATAGATGTTGCACTTCCCCTTGCAGTCACCTCGACCGACTCATCTCCTACTCCAACTGAAGCTGACAAAGTCACCTGGTTCATTGAAAGGATCCAACACATCCGCCAACAGGTTCAAGATATCCTACAGAAGTCCAATGACAATTACAAACAACGCCATGATCAACATCGGGTGCCACATAAGTTTCATGTGGGAGACAAAGTTTGGTTTCACTTGCAGAAAGAACGCCTTACAGGACCCCATCGGAAGCTTCACCCACTCCGTTATGGGTCATACAATATCACCAAGGCCATGGGGGATAATTATTTTGAGCTCAACATTCCTCCTTTCCTTGGTCTGCACCCAGTGTTCAATGTGGATCTCCTTCACCCTTATTTCCCACCATTATTGGACACCTCAAAAGTAGCAAAAACATTGACACCAACAGAGCTCAACCCTGACTACATACAAAAGGAATCCAATGATCATATTGTGGACACAAATATCGAGTGAACTCGACAACAAAGGATCCAGATTTATTGAGTTGTCAAAGCAGGGCAGCTCCTGCACCAAGGCAAGTGGCTCACTAGGGGCCAAATTCAGAAGAAATTTCCTCATCTGATGGGGGAACTCAACGCAATGGAGACCATTTCTTACTAAGGAGGTAGGATTGATCCAAATGGATATCAGTGGCCACCCACCTTTTCCAACTGACTCAAAACAGTTTTCTGACAATTTTGGCAATTTACTATTTTTAGCAGTTTTAACTTTCAGGGCCATTTTGAGGGCCTAAATGAAGGATTTTCGGGATCGATCTCCTCAATGATAGCCAAAGGTTTGATTGATCCCCCAAAAGGAATATCCATGATGATACCTTTCCAATGGGCTATCACATGCCTAAAATGGATATCGTATGCAAAAGTTATGACCCCGAGAAGTTGATGTACTAACTTACCCAAACGGGGCCCACATGACTTTTGGCGCTTCATCTCCTAGGGTTAGGTTTTTGGATGTTTAGGGTTTTGGGCATTCTTTTTTATTGTAAAAATGCCTTCAGAGACTCATTGTAATATTCTTCTTGCGAATGCACGCATCCATCACATCTCTTCTCAGAGATAAGCTACCACCATTCCAACAAGCTTGTTTCCGCTACATTTTATAGTTTCAGCTTATTTCGTTATTGAATAGAAAACCAGTTTTACTGTATCTCTGTTATTTTTTGTTAAGAACCTATTAATCATCTTTTTTCATTTCGTTCTTCTCATAAAATCAGGATCATCGAGACAAGGTACAATTTCATGAGGGAATATCTCAGCAGGATTTATTAGGGTCCTATGTTATTTCTTCTCGAACCGGATAGTTATCTTCCTATCTCTCCTTATCTAGTGCTCATGATTTTTCCCATCCATGTGTATGTATGTATCTCCCCACCTCCCTTTCATGTATTCATCACTGTTGTCCCTTGACCAATTTTTGAGGATTCTTGGTCATATTTGACCTATTTTTGGGACATCGATGGGCTGTCGAAGGCGAAGCGTAAGACGAAGTGGAGATCATGGGATCTCAACCCCATTTTAGGGATTTTTGGGTTTTGGGCTTATGTAACGAGTATGGGAATGTCGGCCCATGGTTTTACCCATGTTTAGGCCTGGTTTTTTAATGTATAAATAGAAAGCTAGGGGATGTAGGAAATAGTTTGATCTATGTGATCGAATAATTGTAAGTTGTGCTAAGTGCAAGTAATAGTTGTAAGTTCTTTGTGCATATTGTGTGAGACTTGTAGAGATAAGTGCAAGTGACCGTAAGAGACTATATGTAGGCTTTGTGCTATAAACTAGCTTGGGGAAGGAGGACCTAGAGAAGAGTGCACAGATCTCTTGTCCTCTGGGAAGTTGATCTTGAGGCTCTATGCACGTAAGAAGATTGAAATAAGCCAATAAAGAAGACAAAGAGTTGGTGGACGTAGCCCGAGGGTGGGGGTGAACCGCGTATATCCTATGTTGTGAATGCTCTATGCATTTGGTTGTTCTTTTATTTATGTGATTCAATGCTTAGTGAGATGTTAGACGATAGATGAATCTGATATGATAGTTTAGTGTTGAACAATGTGAATGAATGCTAGATCTTATCTCCATGTGTGTGCTTTGTGCTTAAATCTATTGGATCTGTGTGAATATTGCGTTGCTCTGTTGTTAGGGTTTAGTTTCACTATGAGATAAAGCTGAATACTAATGAACTGTAATAACTAAGTTCTCTGTTAAGGTGTTACAATCACATATTTGTGTCCCACCAAAGGTTGCAAACACTGGAGTCCTGCAACCACACGTGCCTCTACCTCGAGTGAGACTTCATATTCTTTGCAGGTGTTGCTGAAAGGGTCGGTAGTTAGGGTTTTGTTGGTGCAGTTTTGTAGCATTGAACCCTAGGTCTGCCCCTATGCCAAAATATGGTTCTGTTGCTGGGACCTGAAACTTTGATTGTTGGGAATTGAGGAAGAAGAAGATTTGTGCAAAGATCTGACCTGAAACTGTGATTGCTGGGAACTAAGAAAGAAGAATCTCTATGCAAACTTTTGACCTGAAACTGTGATTGTTGGAGACTGAGGAAAAGAAAAAAATCTTTGTGCATACATCTACTTCTTGACTTGCAAAGCTTTGTGCTAAGGAAGGAGGCAGATCTGAAGAAAAGAGGTAAGATCTGAACGATTTTGTGCTCTGATAGAGGTAAGAATAGTGAATTTTTTTAGATCTTGAATCTTTGTGCTCTGCTGAAAGTAAGACAAGTGGAAATTTTTGTTTCAAGAATATGGATCTAGGTATGTTTGATAAATTTTGTCCTAGCCTAAAAACTAGGGCACAACTAGAAGAAGGAATATTTGATATAAGTAGATCTGATAAGAATAGTGAAAGATATGTTATTCCTATGCATAGAAAGAATGTTTGGACTAATAAATGGATGTAGGATCCTAGACAAAAGTTTTTTCAGGCTAGCTACTATGATCCTAGTGTGCAGTATAGGAAAGGTTCGGGATCATTTAAAAGAAAATGAGGATTAATACTTTGTTATAGTTGTAGAAGACCAGGACATCTGGCTAAGGAATGTCCTGGTAGAACATCTAGTTGTGTTTTTTGTAAAGCTATGGACCATGAAGTTTTAGATTTCCCTAGAATGATAGTTAGGCTTCAAAAAATGAATATGAGACAAGAAGACCATGAGAAAGGTCAAACAACGAAGACCATGGAATAAACCCTGAAAGAATCAGAGATTGTATTGCTGCAAATGAAAGAAACCCTGAATGACCACTGAAATATCAACTTATCAGAGATATTCAAAGGAAAAGAGTGCATAGAAACAAGAATAGGAGAATTTGACATTGACTGTGTTCTAGATGAAGAAACACAGGTGAATATTATGACAGAAAGAACTTTGGAAACTTTAGGAAAGCCTGTTATGATTCCTTCATTGGGGGGAATAGGATTATTTAGAGGAAAGATGATAACCCTATGTGGAAGACTTACCCAGATATCTATGAGTTCTCATGAAACTTCGACAAAATAATATTTTGAGGTTGTTAAATTTATTAAGAACAATGCCCCATTTTCTATATTACTAGGAAAACCTTGGATTGAGAGGGATCGGGCCAGAAGGAAAGAAGAAGAAGTCTTAGAGAAAAAGAAGCAAGAATTAAAATATTTCATGACTAGGAGGATCGCACACTTGATTGAAGAACAGGAGAACAAATCAAAGCTATTTAGAACCAAAAACCTGGATGTCTAAGTTGAGAGAACACACGAAGACTCACAGAAGACTCAAGCACCTACCCCTGATAGAGAAGAAGTATTTCCCTTGAATCCTAGGAAAGAATCTCAACAGCGTGAAGTTACTATGCCAAAAGGAGATAAGAATCATAATGGAAAGAGGAATAACGAGACAAATATCACTGGAAAGCAGGCTAGAAAAATAAGCAAGAAGAGATCAAAGATCGAAAAGTTACAAAAGGTCCCAGAGGGAACTTCACAGAAGGAAAATTTACAAAACTGGAACTTCGTCGGGATATCAGAACATCGTCACATGGCACTTCACCATGGAGAAACAATATAGCCATTGGGAACAGTATAACTGTTAGACCAATACCCCAAATGGGTAGAACAACATTTATGGTCAAAAATACCGCCATCAGAATATTGGGACCACACCGTAATGGACTGAACTGAATTAATGAAGGCTTATCGCCTGTTGGAGAGATCTGTTTCCTAGTTATCTACTTATTCCATTGAACCTTGCACCGAGAACACTTTTTCCAACCATGATTATTTGAGCCTGCATATTAGTTTATTTCTCACAGTGATCAGCATGCTATCACCATCCATCCCATTGCATTGAGTAGTTATTATTCAAACCCGATATATTCAACCATGAGCATGTATGTTCGAAGAACTTAGCACAATCGAAAATTCTGTGAAGGAGGTACTCATCAACCTCATGACTGAAATAATAATTTCTGAAAGAGTAATGTATGTGGGTGTAAAAGCATCGTCAACGAGAGGAGTACAAGCCTCTCCATCGACCGCTCATGGATCTGGACCATCCTGAGTCATTACAGAAAAGAGAATGAAGCACAGATATGACCTAGCAAATGCAAAGATAATCCCAACCATAATACCTAACTACATCCCTCCTCTAGCTGGCACGATGAGTCTTGATAGTGTGTCGAGATATTTTGAGTACACCATGGTTATTGCATACCTCCCGAAGGGGATACGCACAGTTCGAGCATAGCAGGACAAGATTGCAACATTGAATTTCAATGACTTCAACCTAGGAAACCATAAGAACCATAGTATTCTCACCCCATATAAATACTTGACCAGGACGAAGGGGAAAAACTTGAAAATAATCCCCTAGTCATAGACGATGAACCTCGCACAGTCCACCTTGTTGAATGTAATGAAAATCCCACACTTTGGAAGGCACTAGGAAGTTAACGTCGGTGTCAAGCTCCTACTTTCATGTTACCATGGCGGCTATTTATGGCTAGACCACCGTATCATAGTCGATTTGATGTTGATCCATAGGATCATCGGATTAAGTATGCAAGGACTCGATCCACAAGACTTCTATCCAGGGAAAGCCATAGATTGCACGTTAGCACAAAAGATCAAGGATACATACGACGATGTTGAGAAGGGAATGTGAGGCTACAAGGTAGATTCCATCCAGAATGGCGCATTGCGCTTAGAATGCTAATTAATCGCAGGAAATCTAGTAAGGAAGAACAGACCCACGCAGGTCAGAGGATTTTTCATTGACCTTGTAGGGAAATGTGTGGAAGGCATATAGATGAATTGGGTGAAGTACCTAGTTAATCAGCTGGAATTAGACTGGCACGAAACACAGGATCAGGGCTACGAGTTCCACTTTATCTGGCTCCTAATCCTCATCGCGTTTGTTTCTTGGGAGATGTCGGAAGGTGCGACCTTCTGGGACATTGAGTCGTTCGAGCCGCTTGCTGCGAATTTCACCACGCTTTGGTACTCGAGCGACATGGGAAAATAGTGGCAGTCGAATGCATTCTTTCACACATACTATCTCCAGTTGAAGAGGGATATCGAAGTTGAGCCTCGCATGACTCCAAAAACCCTACATCGGTTCTGACCCCTTATGAAGTTCAGCACAGATCAACACTTCATCTATATTACTACATGAGAAAATGAACATAAGGAGGATCTTCAGTCATAATACAAGCTCATAGAAGAGGACATTGAGGAGATAACTAAGGACTGGTCAACAGACTTCCTTATCCCCACTGACCCTGCAGAGATGCCTTATCATGAACTTGACAGCCCGGAGGCTGCTCACAAAGAACATGAAACACCCGAAACTAGTAGAAGGAAGAGTACCGCAGAAGTCCAAGACTTAAGAAAAACCTCAGAAAAGACGGCTTCAGTATCACTTGGACAAGGGGGTGATGAAAAAGTAGACGAGATAAATGGAAAATAATATTAGTAGAAGCAAGTCGAAGTAACACCGCCTAGAGATGAGGCTGATCCCTTGATAAAGAGGAGGGTTTCTCCCCTGAAACCCTCTTCCCGAAAGAAATCCAGAGCCACCTCGACCAAGATGCAGACTGTGCTCACTATTGATGACTTTGACTTCATCATCATAGATATAAACGACACATGACAAGAAATATTGCAGAAAAAGGAATCTAAGCAGGAGGAGATGTATGAAATAATAGAGGTCGAACTCCAAGGGGTACAACAGGCCCTTTAGTCCAGTTGCACAGTGTCCATTGCGCCCCTGCCATCAGGAGAACCAGAGTTTGGAGATGAGCTATCCCAACTCCACCGACTAGCTGATGTGACCGAAGCTCACCTTCGTCACGCACAAGAAGAAACTGAACAAGCCACCCAGGCCCTGAAGTAAGTGTAAGAAGTACTCATAGAACAATGTTGACTTGAAGAGAAGGAGAGGGTTTCTCTCCAAACAACTTTTGAAGAGGAGAAAGCATAGATTCAACAAGAAAAAGAATAGTTGCTCGCAGAACAACTCGAAGTGAAAGAAGCAGTCAATAGAGCACTCTGCTCTATGACAGGCTTAGAACCAAAGATAGAAGACCAAGTCATGAATAAATTAGAGAAGATCAAGGAATATATCCAGTAGCTACAACAAAGAATAGAATAATTAGAGCTCCGCATAGTGCCTGACACCTCGCTGGATGTGAGGGATCAAAGAGATGAAACTGCTCGAAGCACAGTTTAGAGAATCAAGGCCCTCGCCATGGAATGTAAGAAACTAAGTGATCACAATGCCCAGAATTATGAGAAACTCACTGATAATCCAAAATTAGAGGCACTAGAGTCACAAATACAAGAGGTGAAGAAGAAAGAAGAAACAATACAGGCACAATTGAAGCCCCTGTCAGTTGTCGAAAGGATGAAATGATCCCAAGAGAAGCGCACCGCTCAATAGCAGGTCCACACCATTCAGAGCAGAGTCATGGAAGTGACTCAAAGGCTCCAACCTATATAGTATGAGTCTTTCCAACTGTTCTCAGAGATCGAAGTCCGAGGAGCAGAGCTAGAGAAATTCGTCACTACAGCTAAACAATGCCTAGAGGGACCTGTCAACGAAGTTGTTATCCAAGAGTTTGTTGAGCAGGAGTCCATGGAAAAGAAACAAGTCAAAGAATCTCGAGCCAAGCTCGAGGCTTTTGAGACAGAATTACCCATATTAGAGTGACTCGGGACGAGTCACAGGTGAGTGTTGGGGGCCTGTTAGCCCTTGAAAAACTTTTGAGGATTGTTGGTCATATTTGACCTATTTTTGGGACATCGACAGGCTGTCGAAGGAGGAGTGCAAGACAAAGTGGATATTGTGGGATCTTGGCCCCATTTTAGGGATTTTTGGGTTTGGGATTATGTAACAGGTATGGGAATGTTGGCCCATGGGTTTACCCAGTTTTAGGCCTGATTTTGTAATGTATAAATAGAAAGCTAGGCGATGTAGGAAATAGTTTGATCTATGTGATCGAAGAGTTGTAAGTTGTGCTAAGTGAAAGTAATAGTTGTAAGTGATTTGTGCATACTGTGTGAGACTTGTAGAGCTAAGTGAAAGTGACTGTAAGAGACTGTATGTAGGCTTTGTGTTGTAACCTAGCTTGGGGAAGGAGGATCTAGCGAAGAGTGCACAGATCTCATGTCCTCTCTGAAGTTGATCTTGAGTCTCTGTGSATGTAAGAAGATTGAAATAAGATAATAAATAAGATGAAGAGTTGGTGAATGTAGCCCCAGGGTGGGGGTGAACCATGTATATCTTATGTTGTGAATGCTTTGTGATTTTGGTTGTTCTTTTGATTATGTGATTCAATKCTTAGTGTGATGTTAGATGATAGATTAATCTGATATGATAGTTTAGTGATGAACAGTGTGAATGAATGCTAGATATTATCTCTATGTTTGTGCTTCATGCTTAAATCTATTGGATCTGTGTGAATACTGCATTGATCTGTTGTTAGGGTTTAGTTGCGCTATGAACTAAAGATGAATACTAACAAACTATAATAACTAAGTTCTCTATTAAGGTGTTTCAATCACATATCTATGTCCTAGATAAGGTTGTAGACACTGGAGTCCTACAACCACCCCTGCCTCTACCTCGGGTGAGAATTCATCTATTTCACAGGTGTTGCCGAAAGGGTCGGTAGTTAGGGTTTTGTTGGTGTGTTGTTGTAGCATTGAACCCTGGGTCTACCCCTGTGCCAAAAATCCCCAAGACCTCATGGTTCCTATCAAAATATTCTCGATGGGTAATTCTTCCAATCCTTCATTGATTGTTTGAATGAGACTACCCAACTACCAACTTGAATGGTAATCAAATTTTTGAATTGAGGATAGCTCAAGGCTTGCATTGTTTTTAATTTGATAAGGTACTTTCTGCCAGGGTCATTTAAACCAGTAATAGGTTCCCTCTTGCAGCATTCCTCTCATGACATCGTAACCCATGAAGGAAACCCCTTTAGCATTAACTCAACATTTTTATGTTGCATTAATAACCAAATATGCACATTATAAAATTAATAAAAGGTCCATTGTATTTGAATGGTCACATACCATACATGTTTATAGTTTTGGTCATGATAATAATTATATTTACAAATTGGGGGAAACATGGGTGTTACAACAACTCTTCACAATAACAAAAAACGGTGGAGAAAGTGAAGCAAATAGAGAGATAATTAGATAATATGCACACAAGAAATTCCAAGAGTAAAGCATATGATGGTCATGATAAGCCCATAAAAAAAATTATTTTACACAACAAGGTCAACAACAATATATAAATAGAGAACAAAACATATGATCAAAAGATGAGAAAAATATAGCCATTATCAAATAAGTCTTAATAAATGGATGATTTCTTTTTGTCACCATGAGAAATTACTAGAGATACATGCACCTGAAAATGCCAAAAAAATATTTCATATAGTTATGTTAGGGGCAAGTAAAAATCAGGAAGAAGATACAACCTCTGCAGAAATGATGAGAAAACTAAGAAACAATAACTCATGCACATAGACAAGTAGCTAATAATAAATTAAAAAAATATGAAAGTTATTACCTCTGATGAATAATGGAGGAATTTACCCTTTTAATTATCTACCACATTGTAAAAACACTATGGAAATTACTTGCAACAAGAAACAAATAGAAAAAGGAACATGTATGTACACTACAACAAACAGATTAGATTTGAGAAATCACCCAACAAAATGGCTTTCAAAAAATGAAAAATTGATGCATCGTGCCAAGAAAACCACCAAAGGCCTACCATCAAGAAATTTCCTTTTTCTAATGATCTCGAGAAACAAAGAAATCAAAACAATGATGCACCCCGGATAAGGAATGAAACAAACTATCCAATGTACAAATCTAAATAAAGAGAGAAAATCTAGTTGATATTGTATCAAACAGAGAAAACCCAGCTGATATCTACGTTGTACAGTGCGTAAGGAAGCACAGAAACGGTCGTATGGACTTGGATGTATGCACAAAGAAGGGAAAAACCTAGAAATTATTGGAGTGCCCTAACAAAAATCATGGATATATTGTTTTAAGACATGGATCTATTGTGTAAAGACATGGATATGTTATTTAAAGGAGAGAAAACCCCCGTTGCACAAAGAAACCCAAGAAAACAACCATACGACCTATGTGGAGGGAAAAAAGATGCACATAAGGGAAAACAATCTTCCCAACAATCAAATGGGTTATCCATAGTGCAATTATCCATCTTAAACTACAAATTAGCTTCCCAGTAAGTAAAATGACTTTCCCAACTACAGAAAAATTCCCTCACTAAAATAATTTAGTAGATCAACAAGGAAAAAATTCAATCGTATAGGTAAAAGTGCCTCGCAACAGAGAAATTTTCCCTCAGAAGACAAATTTACCCTAAGGAGGTTAGATTGGCCCTCAGAAAAATCAAAACATCCTCTTACACCTGGAAAATGCTAAATAAACATGATGTAAAACAAGAAAAAAAATGTATGGTTTGTGTGGTCTCTAATCAGAGAGTGGGTTGGATGGTTAGCCAACAAAAAACGTCTCATTGAAAATGGACTCCTACATCAAAATATATTAGGTTTGAAAGAAAAACTAGGTTTAGTTAAAAAACTATCCCGGTAAAAAAAATAGGTTTGGTAAATACCAACCCTAAAAATTTACCAAGAAATTAAAATGACCTAGGCTAGGCTAGGAAAATTAATTAAAAAATGTGTAAATGGTAGCTATTTTTGACAAACCAGCAATTGATCTTGGTTGAAAGCTACATTCTAGAGGCAATAGTTAGATGATATTTTTAAAAATGTGCAGATAAATATGAGAAATATACAAAATAAGGGTTAGGGTTTTGAGAAAAAATATCAATCTTGTACCAAAATCGCTAGATCTAAAGAGAATCCTTAATGACTGCTAGATCTGACGACAATAGTAAACTGCTAAATGAGGTACAACATACTAAACTTCTCTAATACCATGTTAGAATATTGAGAATATGAATAATCATACAACAATATAAAACAACAAAACATTACTAGTTTGTCCTCCTATCCATACAAAAATATATAATCATAATGAGAAAGGAACCTTGAACTGTCTACATTCTTTCACATTAAACCTCTACAATATTGACTCAACATATTTTCTTTGATTCAACCAAAGTTTCCTATTTCTCATTCTTTTTCAGTTTCCATGGCCAAAATAAATTTTTCAACACCAAGATATTTCATGTCAAATATAGAGAACAATTGTGTTTTCACATCCTAGATAATTTCCTTTTCATTTCCTATCAACAATATATCATCCACGTACAAGACAAAATAAATGTGATTATCACCCACTAATTTGAAATACACACAGTGACCAGCTTTATTCCTCATGAAGCCAAGTCCCAATATATAAGTATCAAATTTTTGATACCACATCCTTGGTGGTTTATTTAACCCATACAAGGACTTTTTCAATCTGCATACCAACTCTTTATTTCCCTTCACTGCAAATCCTTCTGGCTACTTCATGTAGATTTCTTCTTCCAAATCCTCATCTAGAAATGTTGTCTTCACATCCATATATTCTACTTGAAAATTAAAAGAAACAACAATAGAAAAAATAAATCTATAAAGGATAACTTGGAAAAATGAGAAAAAATTCACCAAAGTCAATTCCCTTTACCTGGAATAACCTTTTTCTACTAACTGATATTTGTATTTCTCCAATTTTCTTTTGCATTCGACTTATTCTTAAACACCCATTTTCTACCATTGTGATTTCTTCTAGTCGTCAAGTCCACTAGATATCAAGAATCATTCTTGTCCAAGGTTTTCATTTCTTCAACCATGGCCTTTTTCCATAGTTTTCCATCCTCTGAATCCACTGCCTCCCTAACTATTCCAGGATCATCATCCATAATAAACAAAGACAAATTTGGATGGAAATTAGGTGGAATATACCTTTCTGGTTTCCTTCTTTCCTAAATCAATATCCTCAATACTGGAGTATGATGTTCTTCTTACTATTATTCATGTTCTTTTGTAGAGTCTGATTCATTATCCTTCATTTCAAACTCTATTTTCTCTGGTTCTTCCTCCCTTTGTAGGAATTCCTGTTTGACAACATATTTGATTTTTCTAAATACCAAATATCGACTATACACTTCCTTCTTAGTTTCTGTGTTCCAAATATTATAATATTTCAGACCATATTTATATCCAATAAAGATACACTTTTTAGCCTTTTTATCTAGCTTACTCCTATTTTCCTTTAGAACGTGTACATAAGCATCACAACCAAACACCCTGATATTTGTAAGAGAGAATTTATTTCTAGTCCATACCTCATGTGGAGTATTTTCATCCAACATTGATGAAGGTGATATATTTACCAACTAATAATAAGTGAATGTTTTCTCTACCCAACATTCTTATCCTAACCATGCACCCCTGAGCATGCTCCTTGCTTTTCCATCAGTGTCATATTCATCATTTATTCAACTCCATTCTTCTAAGGTGTGTATGGTTTAGTATTTTTCCTTACTATACCACACTTTTTACTTAACTCCTCAAATTCATTCCTACATAATTCTCCACCATTTTCCATCCTCAACACCCTAATTTTCTTCTCTTTTTAATTTTCAACAAGAACCTTAAACTCTTTAAATTTGTCAAAGACCTAATATTTATTCTTGAGGAAATAAATCCATGTATCCTTGATAACTCATCTTTAAATGAGACATAATATATAAATTTACCTAGTGATGGAACCATCATAGGTCCAAACACATCACTATGCACCAACTGTAAAGTTACCCCTACCCTCATAGTGCTAGAGGGGAATCTTACCCAATCATTATTCCCATACAATCATTGTTCACATATATCAAGATACAAAGATAAATTCAACATACCTTAAACCATAACTTTACCATGTAGTACTCGAAGTCCCTTATCTCTGATATGCCCTAGTCTTTGATGCCACAACATAGCCTTTTCTCCAAAGATTGCAGGATTTTTTTCTTCTTTAGCTCCAATCTCAAGGATAATCGAGCTATTTCATTAGTTGCTAATAGTTCTTCCCAATATATTATAAAAAGTTCTGATATGAACTCCCCTCAATAACACCATTTATCCTTGAACCATCATGTAGGTTTCCATTTTAAATATTGTTTTTACACCTACATCGTCCATATTGCTTACATAAATAAAATTCCTAGCCAATCTTGGGATGTGAAGAACACTAGGGAGTGTTCTAATCCTACCATCCATGAGATTCAACTTGAATTTTTCTCATTCTACAATTTTGGTTATCGAGTCATCTCTAGAAAAACATCACCCCCATCAAACCTTTCATACTTGCAAAACCACTCCCTATGATGATTCATATGGAAGGATGCACCTGAGTCGACCAACCATGCTTCATGATATGAATTTTTTCTTGAATACTCCAAGTACAAATCCCATACTTCATCTACAAAGTTTTTTTATTATGTAGTAGGGGAATCATTAGATCCCTTCCCTCTCTCAACAGTCTTCGATCTACAATGCTTCTTGTAATTCCTTCTTTTCAACATATCCAACATACCTTTATGGATTTTAAAAGATATTCATATATTCCTATAGACTTAGATATCACACTTGAGAACTTGTTTTTATAGGTGGATACTAGTAGCCACCCACCTATTCCACTAATTCTGAATGGTTCCACATTTTGACAATTTTTCTATATCTTTTTGGGTCCCAAATTTATGGGGTTGTTTTAAGGCCCTAAATGACGTATTTTTGGCACAACAGTGCTCAAAATGTGGCGAGAGGTAGATATTGTTCCATTGGTAATGTGTAATTATCAACTAAACCTTTCTGATGAGCTATCGAGCACCCCAAATGGAGATCATATGCAAACGTTGTGCCCCGGGGAAGTTGACGTATCAACTAACCACATCGGAGCCCACAAACCTTTTGGAATATCAGCTTCTAAGTTTAGGGTTTTCTCATTGATTCTTTATGTTAAAATTTCTTTTCATCTTATTTTTATTCATCTTCTTGTGAATGAGCATAGCTGACACATCTCTTTCTTCATGGATAGCTACCACCATTCTAGCTAGTTTGTGTGCTTTGCAGTTTATAGCCTTTTGTATTCCATTCATTAATAGAATCTAATTTTTACTATATTACTGTGTTTCTTGCAATATCTCTGTGTGTTTCCTTGTTATACTCTTCCTTCATTTCTTTCTCAGCATAATCTAGATCAATGGTATCAAAGAAGTATTCTCTCTGTTGTTTCTCGGTGAATGTATCGATGACGTCAGGATATTGGGAGTTGGGTCTTGAACTAGTTGAGATTGCAGAAGAAAAGTATCGCTTGAACAAGAAGCCTCTGATCCAGGGGGTCATTCGTCATGAAATTTACACTAATCCAAATAAGGAAGAAAATGGTACAATGCCAGTGAAGTGGCAATGCATACATGGTTTTATTAAAGCTATTGGTTATGGTATATAAAATCAAAGCTTAGTTGTATAATTTTTTCAACCACTATTCAAAACGGTTCTAATCCATTTAACAACGTTCCACGGTGCAATTTTTATGACATGGATTGGTAACTCCTATGAGTTGACACATCAAAGGGTTTGCTGTACCATTGGCAACGCACCGTTCTGGCAGTTAGACAAGGGTGCCTGGATTATGGTCAAAATATTGCAAGAACATATGATACGGTTCCACATTGTTGGCGATTATAAGCATTTTAATATGCTACTAGATTTGGTATATCGTTTGGTGTCATTTATGGCATAGCTTGTGCACGTTTTGGCAGGGCTTAACAGATGGACGAACAACAAATATATGGAACCACTATAACAACAAAAACGGGATTGCAGTGGATAGTCATACGTTCCAGATCTTGCGGGATTCAGCCTTGATTGGCATTCAATGTATCATTTCAGGTGATGAAAATCGCGCAGGTATAACAAAGGCCTCAAAAAATGGGATTGCAGTTTCAACCAATGGCTTTATATTCCATATGTCTCAGCCAGTGAGAAGAAGGGAGTATTGTTGTAATTTCTTGTTCCAGATGCCTATTCTGTTGAAGTCGACTCTTCTCCATTATATTTTGTTGTTATTTAATTTCCATATTGTAACTTGTAAGAGAAATTGTCTTGAAGACTGTATACAGAGACAGAGGACAGAGAGAGGATTATAGCTGTGTATTCCAGATTTTTGTTCGTATATAAAGTCGATTTCACTCTGTCATGATTTAGTTTTCTTTGCCTTTTTAAGGCTGAATTGTAATTTCCAGGAGAGTGGAGTCTTGAGGGCTTTGCATAGCAGTCTATTATGTTGTTGAAGTTGATGTTCAGAGATTCTAGGAACATCTTTGTACCATTTTAAAACCATTAATTGGATTGGTACCCATTGGAGAGGGACCCRGAGACGTAGCCCAGTGAAGGGGGTGAACTCTGTTATCAAACTCTTTTGTTCTTGTCTCTCATTTTCGGTTTTCATATTCTCTTTCTATTGCTTTCAGTTTGCAGATTTCAGCATTTAATAAACACACTAATGCTTTTGAAAAATCAAATTGCAAACTAATGATAAGCATTCATAGCTTTTACATGCACATATGTTGAGATCCGACGGATCAAGTTTGGTATCATAACAAGTGACTGTTTGTGCATAGTTTTTTTGAATGCTTACTTGGATGAGGTTGAATTTGATGTGGTGCCATTAGACATTTGTGAGATTGTGTTGGGAAGCCCATACTTATATGATAGAAAGGCAATATTTTACAGGGAACAAAATCAATATCATTTGTTTAAGGAAGGAATCAAATACATTGTGCATTCTCATTCAATAAAAAGCAATAGATCTTTTGAAACTACAGGACAATTGAAAATGGTAGTCAATGAAAGTAAGAATTTGACACTAGTATCTGTGAAAAGTAAGGAAGAAAGTAATCCTAAGCATGATATGGAAGTGTCAATGCATAGAAACACTATGATGAATATTGTTCCTGTCTGGAAGGAAAAGCATGATGTGGGTGCATTCTCTTTCACGTCTTTATATTCAGTTTTGTTATTCAGCTTTCTACTGTTCAGCAGTGTATGGTTGATTGTAGCAACAGTGAATGTAGATGTGATAATTAATGGGATTAATGTGCTCAGTAACATCAGTGCAATTATGATTACTGTTATGATGAGACAAATGTACAAGTTCCAAGAAAAATGGATGAAAGATACAGGACAAGTGAGACAAACATGTTCTTGCTTGAGTTCAGCATAAAAGGCTTTTGGGGTCCAAAAGCTCTTCAATGGGGAGGAATGATCCAGGGGGTCATTCTTCATGAAAGTTACACTGATCCAAATAAAGAAGAAAATGGTACAATGCCAGTGAAGTGGAAATGCATACATGGTTTTATTAAATCTATTGGTTATGGTATATAAAATCAAAGCTTAGCTATATAATTTTTTCAACCACCATTCAAAACGGTTCTAATCCATTTAACAACGTTCCACGGTGCAATGTTTATGACATGGATTGGTCACTCCGATGAGTGGACACATCAAAGGGTTCGTTGTACCATTGGAAATGCACCGTTCTGGCAGTTAGACAAGGGTGCCTGGATTATGGTCAAAATATTGCAAGCACATATGATACGGTTCCACATTGTTGGCGATTATAAGCATTTTAATACGCTGCGAGATTTGGTATATCGTTTGGTGTCATTTATGGCACAGCTTGTGCACATTTTGGCAGGGCTTAACAGATGGATGAACAACAAATATATGGAACCACTGTAACAGCAAAAACGGGATTGCAGTGGATAGTCATATGTTCCAGATCTGGCGGGATTCATCCTTGATTGGCATTCAACGTATCATTTCAGGTGATGAAAATCGCATAGGTATAACAGAGGCCTCAAAAAATGGGATTGCAGTTTCAACCAACGGCTTTATATTCCATATGTCTCAGCCAGTGAGAAGAAGGGAGTATTGCTGTAATTTCTTGTTCCAGATGCCTATTCTGTTGAAGTCGACTCTTCTCCGTTATATTTGGTTGTTATTTAGTTGCTAGATTGTAACTTGTAAGAGAAATTGTCTTGAAGACTGTATACAGAGACAGAGGACAGAGAGAGGATTATAGCTGTGTATTCCAGATTGTTGTTCGTATGTAAAGTCGATTGCACTCTGTCATGATTTAGTTTTCTTTGCCTTTTTAAGACTGAATTGTAATTGCCAGGAGAGTGGAGTCTTGAGGGCTTTGCATAGCAGTCTATTCTGTTGCCGAAGTTGATGTTCAGAGATTCCAGGAACATCTTTGTACCATTTTAAAACCATTAATTGGATCGGTACCCATTGGAGAGGGACCCAGAGACGTAGCCCAATGAAGGGGGTGAACTCCGTTATCAAACTCTTTTGTTCTTGTCTCTCATTTTCGGTTTTCATATTCTCTTTCTATTGCTTTCAGTTTGCAGATTTCAGCATTTAATAAACACACTAATGCTTTTGAAAAATCAAATTGCAAACTAATGATAAGCATTCATAGATTTTACATGCACATATGTTGAGATCCGACGGATCAGCCTCCCATGGCGAAAGAAAAGAGATAGAATGGAGAAGGAGATCCTATCAAATTGTTTCTCAAAGAATCCCTCGTGCAACATAGGAACGAGATGATGGATAATTTCATCTAGATCCTTCAACGATTGCCCATAATAATGGAGGCACCTTCAACCAATAATCACTTCAAGCTGTGAAGCCCTTCAATATACAAGTTAAATTTGATATCCCTTTATTTGAATTCTATATAGACATTGTTGGCCCTTGACCAAGTTTTGGGATATTCTTGGCCATATTGACCTATTTTGGGACTTCGACAGCCTGTCGAAGGAGGAGCGCAAGACAAAGTGGAGATCACGGGATCTCGGCCCACTTTTGCATCCTTTTTGGGTTTTTGGGAATATGTAACAACAATGGGATGTCGGCCCATGGGTTTACCCATGTTTGTTGTTGGGAAAAACACCCTACGGACTAGCAAACTAAGGTCAGACTTGCATGTAGATTTTGACTGAAAAGAAACTACTTTTTTACCTACAACCCAAGATTTAAACCCCTCTTTCATAGTAAATGCATGGAAAAGGACCACTAACCTTATTACCGGCGTTTGATGTAGATCCTCCGTTTCTCTTCGATTACTTGCTTGCACTGCTCCTTCCACAGATAACCTACACTCAAGACAAACAACAACTATGCATGCATGCTACTTTTCTACTCAAGGGTTAGAAATCAAGAATAAATTAACCAAACCAAAGACAATTCATGCATTGGGATGGGAAAAGTATTCTTTTTATTACTGAAAATGAATCAACTTACAAACAAAGCTGAGACCGGCCACTTCTCCTTGAACCTGATCCTGGGCTCCTCTTCTTCTGTCCTTCAACTGCTTTGCGTTAAATCTCCTTTGGCATGAGGAGAGGCTAAAGGGTTGGGACAATGGATTACGTAAATGGGAAGATTTTCTTCGCTATATTTTTTCCTCCTCCAAATGGTACCCCTACCCCTTCTTTTATAGGCTAGAAGGAGCTAGGGGTTTGGACAAACCCTCGGGCATGCATGGCCGGGAGTTTTAGTTAACTGAACCATAGATTTTTGTTCGGTCGACAACTTTCCTTTTTTCGTGCTTTGTTAGGTACACACGGGCTGTAGTGAGTCATCCAACGTGCACACGTGTGCAGTAATGGGTTAGGGCGTGTGGGCCTTGACACAAGAGGATTTTCAAAGATTTGTTCAGCATAGTTTTGGCAAAGAAGGGATATGAGTTGGCTTGATGCCAGGTAAGCATGTGTGGTGCAATTTAGGGTTATAAGAGATGCCCCCTAATGTGTGAGGTCAGAAGAGCATATGATGGCGGAAATACATTACCAATATTTACTGATGTGTCGAACAATTGAGCCCAAGGATCAGGAACTAGGAGGTGCCATCTGCAAAATAACAAATGTCTCACCGAGGCGCGCATACCCATGCTCGAGATAAAATAGAACCATGGATACCAATCAAATACACTGTAGATCCATGTCAAATAACTATAAAGAGTAGCCGTGAATAATACATAGCGGAGCTACATCTCGAAATCAGAAAGATATACATATAGAGTATCCATCTTCTAGAAGATGATTTGGCCTGATGGATGTACTTCAGAGCTCGAGAAACAACTTCAAAATCTTCTAAAACTTAGATAGGAGTGTAAGATGAGTGTATGACTTCACTACCCAGAGGTCTTCGATGACTCATCAGTTATGGACTTGATAATCTTGATGATCGGACTGAAGGCTTTAGTGATTTCGAACAAGGACTTGATTGGACGTTTAGGATGGTCGGGTATGTGGACAAGAGACATATTGCAGAGGGGCCGAATCAGGCTTAGTGGAAAACTTCCCTTGGATAATAGCATGACAAGTGATAAGACTCGGGCAGCATATATGTTAAGTCTACGAAGCAAGAGGCAACAAAAACTCTCCATATGTTTGGAAGAGTAACCAAACAGTGGAGGACACAACTCTATTTAGCGAGAAAAGCTTCCTAAGGTCGTAATACATCCCATAGTCTGATGATCAAATGAACAGATGTGCTTTATCCAAGGGCGACTCATTATGCTGCCAATAAAGAAAATACTTTTCCCATCCTCTTTTTGGGGTATATTTGAGTTTTTTGTTCTTTTTGATAATTTTGGAAAAAGAATAAAGGAATATTACATTACAATGGAGGAACGAGTACTGCAAACATACAAGATCAAGGCACAAGGACAAGACTGATGTTCTGGTAAAATGATACTCGGGGAAAATCCTCCGACGACCAAAGGTGTTAAGACGTAGAAGAAAATTGTCACAGGGCTGGTGGATAAGGTATGCAAATGCGGTTGATAGAACACACAATGGTAACGTCCTTCAATGTACGTTTAATGAGCCTGGAGAAGGTAAGCTCGGTGGTTTTTCATATTTAGAGAGTCTGGAAAAGCATAAAAGGAGACTCCGTTGGGGTACCTTTTTCGAAGATAGTCTAGTCGGTTCGAAAAAGGGATAAACTAGCACCGATTAGACGTCGATTCAAAACCATTTTAACGAGTGTGACAAGGACAAGATCACTCGACTATTTTTTCACTTTTAAGGAGTCTAAAAAAAGCTTAACTATGGACTTCGTCAGGAATATTCTTCTGGACCAATTTAACGAGTGTGAAATAATAAGGTCACTCGACAATCTTTTCAATTTTAGGGAGTCTGAAAAGAGCTTAACTATGGACTCCGTGGGGGTTTCTTTTTTGTAAATTTAGTTCCTCAGGCCCGAAAAAGGAATAAAATTATACTTGAGGATACTCTTCTAAAGAATGGGAATTCGATAGAGTATAAATTTGTTTGTACAGTTGACCGTCTGGACCAAAAAAGGGGTAAACTACTGCCGACTAGACGTGACTTCAAATTTTAGTTTAACGAGCGTGAAAGGCCACAAGATCGCTCGGAAATCTTTTCATTTTTAGAGGGTCTAAAAAGGGCTTAAAAGGAGACCCGTTATTTTTTGGGAGTCCTGAGGGTGAGACAAAGAGTGAAAAAGACTCATGCAAATGAGGCTCAAACTCATATTCCAGAAAGACTACATGGACTCCCGAGCCTACAATGGTTTTAGAAATGGCATGGACACCATAATGCAACCAGGACCTACCTAGGGCATCCATGTTCTGGTAAGCTCTATCACCAAGTTGCGACACTTCTAGAGCATATATGACGGTTCTGTGTCACAACCTGATGGAATCGATCCTATAGCATAAGAAAAAGGCAGCGAGATGCAAAAGTTGGGGTGGTATCCTAACCTATATGCTCAAGTTGATTTTTGAAAAATAAATTTTTTTTATGGACCGTCAATATTTTCTCAAAACTCAAAAAAAATGTCCCAATACCCGATCAAATACCTCCCATATAACTCCTGGATCACTCTAAATGGTTTTTGGTATAAATAAACTAATAAGGGAGGCCAAAAAAGTGACAAAAAGAGGCCAAAAAGTCTATAAATAGAAGCTGGCAGCGCATTATCACCATTGTTGATTTGGAAATTGACTCTGGAGCCAAAAGACCCCCTTTTCCAAAGATAGTGATTCCGGGAGCTACAGTGGATGAAACAAACTTCTGCTTGGACCAAGTAAGTACAAACTCCCTTATCTAGCTATTCAATACTTCAATTTAGTTATTTAGTTGGTTTTTTGGGTGGGCATCGACCTTAAAAAGGTCGGCCCTAGGTACACGCGGGTTGTCTCTGGACAAGCCGCATGTACACGCGACTGTCACCTCTACAGCCTACGTGTACCACCATTGTATGATGAAAAAAAAAACTAAAAGGAAGTACTGACCCTCCTTTACCTTGTTGTGTTGGCAAGATGTATGTCCAGTGGAGGGAAAGGGAGCATGAATCAATCAGTGAGTTGGTTGCTACAGATTCGAATGTTGTGGCCGTGTTAATGCAATGCGGTTTACTCAAATTATTTCTATGTCCATTTATGCACGTGAAACCAAGGCTACTGAATGCCTTGATTGACTACTGGCATCCTGACGCAGAGGCATTTATGCTAGAGGGACAATCACTGGTTCCCACCACCGAGGATATTTACTTTCTGACTGGCCTCTCAAGGAGAGGGGAACCAGTCAACTTCCATACTTTTCCTACAGGGTCGAGTAAGATCTCGGAATTGATAGCTGAGCACAGTGAGGATGGGACTGAACGTGCGGGCTCCCAGGTACCCATTAGCAATATTACCAACTTAGCGTTGCAGACTATCTTGTTATTGATTGGGCGGATTACCGGCTCAACAACCGTGCATCAGGCTTCGCACGCACAGATGAACTGTGCCATTCAATGCATGAATGCACAAATTTTTGATTGGAGTACCACACTACTCGAGTGCATGAAGAGGCAATTAACAGATTGTCGACAGGGGACACAAAGGAACTTCAGGTTCGGGACCATCTTGTGTTCGTTCTTTTTTGAGAGAGTTCCTAGTTTCAGTCCTTGAGTTGTAGTACGAGGACATCAGGCCTCTTTTCCTGCAGTGTGTAGATGGGTAGTATTACTGCCACGACAGGGTGGTGGAAGGACCATTGAGTCCTTCGACGATGATTTCTTTGCTTGGCTATCATGACAGATCCCTGTTATCAAGGACTACCCATATGCAAGGATAGATTTCTCTAGAGATCCTGAGATACCCGTGCCTCTTGGTGAGGAGCGAGGGGAGATGGGTAAGTCTCCACCTTTGTATTTTTTTTGTTTGCATATGTAATTTTTATGTCTTTTTGTTATATATATCATTTTTTGTATGCCAGAGTATTTGATGGGTAAACATTTGTTGCATGTAGATGTGGGACCCGTGCGACCTGTCGATTATGCACGGAACAGGCATCGTCCACTGCCAGAAGCTGTGGTTGCCACTGCTAGGGAAGCAGCAGTAGCAGGGAACCTCCCAGCCGGAAAGGTCGAGAGGGTCCTTAGGCGAATTGAGCAGAACTTCACTGTGCTCACTCACATAGTCCCAATGGCAGAGATAGAGGACCTGCCACCATCCATGTAGCCTCATGTTGTGGGGTCACCTCAGACATGGGTCCAATTGTTTAGGCGTTTAGCCCATGTTTTAGATGATTATAACAAGGCCCATAGGCCCTAAACAAAATTTAGACTTTTTATGTGCCACGAGCACCTATTGGTATATATTTTTGAGGGCATAAGCCCAGTGACTCATTACTATTCCCATTTTTTAGGCGCTTGCGTCCATCTATGTACTCAGGTTATTTTATGATGTTTATATATGGTTTTTATATTTTTTGTGTCTTATGGATTCAGTGTGCAAAAAATGTATTCACATGTTTATGTCCATATTCTTTTTATATGTGGGCGAGATGCCAATCTAAAATTTGATTAGCTAGAGTATCTGTAATTTGGTTTAATATCCTAGGAACATGAAAATATGTAATATAATCAAAGTTTCATTCTAAGAGACGTACCCTAAGGAATTGTCAGTGTAAAGTTGGATCATGAACCCGGTATACTCTGTTTAGCTACGACACAACCAGTTGAGCGTTGAGATAGACCCGGAGATGAGAGATACCCAATGACAAGGCATCACTAAGAAACTCAATAACTGCACTATACTCGGCGACATTATTTGTGGTGTCACCTAAGCATATACCTTCGAAAGATAACAACTGACCCTATGGTGTAAAGATTACCCAAGCTACGAAGGCAAGCCTCTGCATGTGCCGACTAGCACCATCCGCATACCCAACGAACACCTCAGACTCACTTGACATCTGCCATATTGACGAAAGATAACATCAATGACACGTCCATAAAACTTTAAAAGAAACTTAAAAATTAATGGTACAAAGACTATACATATCTTACAAAAAGTTACCCACAGTGACCTATCTATGAGTAATACTTCTTGAGGTAGAGCCCATTTCTAGGCTCCGCCAAAGAATTCCCTTCAAAATCAACCAAACGATAAGCACCCTTTCTTAAAACCTCTTTTATAATGAAGGGTCCGAACCACATGGGTTTAAACTTTCCTGCCCCCAAGGGGTCCTTGTCTTGGTCATAAACCAGGACAAGGTCACCTTCACAGAAAATCCGAGGACGAATATGTTAGAATATAGAAGATGGTGTGCTCATTTTATAATTGACGATACCCTCATCACCCAACCACAGGCCGAAGCCTCCCTCTGAGCACCTTAACCTTGACTGATAATTCCTCTGGAAGCAAACCCTAGGCTAGATAGCCAAACAAGGAGCAGCGCATCAATCCCCAAGGATAGCGCATCACAAAAGATGATCAGATAGTCCCAAACCCTATCCAAGAGTTATCCAAGCAAATACTGAAACTAGATGCTGCTGCAGCTACACGTACAACTGTCCTCCAAACCTATGCACCAATTGTAACTGCAGTGCGCACCAACTGGGAAACTGCTGTGCAGAACTGGCTCTGTCTGCAACTGCTGAGATGTGACAAATGAGAACTGGCGCCCTGTATTTATAGTAATCCCACTAGGTTGTTGGGGATGACTTCTCCTTCTGGGTATGTGTCTATTCAGTATATTATTATTATTTCTATCTGACTTCTTCTCTTGGAGGCTAATAGCCTAATATAAATTATATTCTTGAGCCGATAAGGCTTCTAGGGTTATTAGCCAATTCATTAGGGTTTCTCTTGCTTCCTAGAGTCTTCTATTCTCGTCAGGTTCACATGTAGAGGTAAATACCTCCCATAGCTACCATAATATTAACACTCCCTCCTAGCTAGAGAGGTATTTACAGGTAATAGACTTGAGCACAAAACATACCATTTACCTGGTAGCATCAATATAGTCATCTAGACTACTTCATGACTAGATCATGAGCATCACCATCACTATCAGCTGCATCATCTTTTGAAACCATACTTCATCTAAGTAATATGATGTTGGATAAGTCACTCTCACCATAGAGTAATACAAGAGGAGTAAAAGCTTGAACTGTTTTTCATCTGGAAAATCTGTGTTCATCATTCATCTGAATGATCATCATCTCCAATAAACTGTTGATAGTCTTCAAGGCAATTAGAACAAGGATAGAACACACCTGTGTCTATTCATAGTAGTACACAACTACAATCTAGTGGTTAACTACCACATCAAGTAACACACAAGTACTTTATCAACAACGTATAGTTGCGAGCAGTGAAACACATTCACCATAGTAGTCCTCATCTACTGTCATATAGTATTCATAACAAACATCTGAGAGCATCCTGTATAGAAACAATGTTATGATAAAAATTGTATCATCTGGGCCAATCTTTCACTGACGTCTGTGAGATATGAAAGAATTTCTGCCACCACAGTAGTCTTCATCTGCATAGAAACAATGTTATCATAAAAACTGAATCAACTGGGCCAATCTTTCACTCACCTCTGTGAGATCTGAAAGAGTGTCTGCCCTCAGTATAGAATATCAACAATGA
>ML796573.1:781578-844816 GCA_009831015.1 Picea engelmannii
TAACTACAATGGGAAGCCACTGTCCGTCAGAAATCTCAATCCACTTTCCGAACAGGAAAGCATCTGTCCAATCTGGACTTTTACAAAGATAAATGCTCCCTCCTAACTGGAGAGTTATTTCAATCACAAAAATAAATGTTTTCATACCTTCTTCTAGCTTGGAGAGTCTTCCCTTCCGGTTAATAGAGTTATTTACACTAGCTCTATCTTGAGTATGCAAGTCCTTTCATCTTGGATAGAGGCTTTACCAAAATGTATTCTTATCTACTCATCTGTGGAGATATGCATTGGAGAAAACATTTTCTTCTTTCTGGACTTCATCAAGGGTAGTGTAATACTTGTACTGCAGTTTGGAACATTGTGAAGGTTTCTTGTAGATATGAACAATAGAGTATATCATAGTTGGAGAACTGGAACATATCCGTGTGGCACTTCTTCTGTCATCATGAGATCTGATCTTCTGAGTAGTCATCTTGATGTTATAGGAAATCTTTACCAAGCTTCTGCTATGCACTGGAGGTTCTCCACCAAGTTGTCTTCTTCTTATCTTCATACAGGAGTATCTTTCTGGTATGCCTCAAAATCTTGAGATTGCTCTGCATGTGCTCTTTACTCAATTTCTTTTGGAGAACATTCTTTTCATTCATCTGATGTAAAATTCTGACTCATGGATGTTGCGGATAATATAATGACTTATATAGAGATTATTCTGGTGTACTGGAACAATCAATCATCATAGTCTTATCCCTCCATCTGGGAGAACCTCTGGTTCTGGATCTCGCAATGCTTTTATTCATAAGTCTTCCGTACACTGTTCTTCATCATGACTTTCAGTTCTTCTACTTGATTGCTTTTAGTGGGTTCATATCAGGCTGACAATCTTGATACAATGACTGGTTGTTCTGGCTTTTCTTTCTTTCTTGGAATCTTCATGTTCTTAGTCATTTTTTTCCTTTAGCTCTTGGGTCCATGGAGTTTCTTATAGATTCCATGCCCTAGAGATTCCACTTCTTACCTTCATCATTGATTCATAGATCTAGATGGACAACCAGGAATACTTAAAGGCTTTTCTTCGAAGAGGTCTTCTTCTGTAGTTGAGTTGAACACGTACTATTTTTCATGACTGCTACCATGGATATATACATTTCATCATCTTCAATGGATCATAGGATTAGCTCCCTCCTAATCCTTGCTTCATTTAAGAGTGCATATAATCTGCTCCCTTCGTCTGACTTAGTCCATGCTTCCGTCTCCGTCCTTATTGCCTTCTACAATATATAATAGAGTCCATTCTTCCATCTGCAACCTTATTGTCGTCTGCAATATATAATTGGCTTCTCTTGTCTTAATAGAGTCCATGCTTTCGTCTTAGTTGTTGTCATAAGTCTTTCTCCAATTTTTCTTGATGTCTGACTTCTAAGTCTCTTCAGGATTGATTCTGATTTCGGCTTATCTTGCAATAGCTTTCACATGATATGTTTCATTATTTCATGTGTAATATCTAGTGATATTCATTCTTATCTTATTGTTCTTCCATAGATATAGTTCTTCTTGGAACACACTATCTTCTAAGAGATAGATATACAAGGTATGTACAAGGACGATGCAAGCAAGATATGTACAAGAGAATAAGAAGAGTGTTTTTACCTTTTAGTAGAAGAAGTATCTTCCATCATGCTTATTCTTCTTTTTCGGTTCCTTTTCTTAGAAAAACGATGCTTCATGTTTCTTCTTCATTTCTTTAGCTCGGGACACTGATTTCTGTAGTGACCGTACTTCTAACAGTTGAAGCATTGTATTTCTGAATTGTCTTTCTCTTGATTTGGCTTCCTCCTTGAACCAAACTTCCTTTTGTTCTTGAATCTTACTATGAAGGCTTGATCATCATACTTCTTTTGGGGTTTCTCTTTTGCATTGATCCTTGATTCTTCTTGAGCGCAGCAAGTCCAAATTTCTTCAAATGTCGGGTACTCCTTCCTTGTGTTCATGCTTACGGCAAATACAATCCATGTCTTGGGAAGACCATTGAGTACTATGTTCACCAATTCCTTTTCTGAAGTGATATCTTCAATAGATTGTAGTTGATCTCTTAGCTGGGAGATCCGTACAAAGTATGATGTTATGTTGTCGTCACCATTCATCTTCATGTCACGGAGCTCATTCTTCAGACTCATAACTTGTCCAATGTTTCTAACTGAGAAGAGATTTGTTAGGGCATCATACATCTTCTTCGATGAGTCAATATGGGAGATGTAGGGTATCAGGTCATCTTTTATGGAATCCACTATGATACTCATGACATTGATGTCAATGTCTTTGAACTTCTTCATAGCTGCAACGTTCTGCGGTTCCTTTTCTTCTCCTTCTGTAAACTCTGGCTTCACAATCTTTCCTTTCACAATGTCCAACACTTTATTCTTAGCAAGGATGAGGTCAATCCTTGTCTTCCATGCTCTGAATTTAGAAGCTCCATCTAACTTGTTCTCAGACTTCATAGAGTTCATCATGGCTTGCTTGACTTGGTCAAACCCTAGATTTGACCAGAAATCCAAACTTCACGTCTTGGCCTTCTGAGTGTACCAGGAGATGTGCTAGGCTAGGATGCACTGATCTATCCAGAGATTAGGTCAATCTCATCACTTAGGGTGCCTCGATAAGAGGTTTAGGTTTTCTACAACTACATCTACTAGTAACCCTAGCTGTAGTGTTTCTGGAAACTACTCCTGCTAGTAACCCTAGCGACAGTTCCTCAACCTATTAGAATATAGAATATGGTGTGCTCATTTTACCATTAACGATACCCTCGTCACCCAACCATAGGCCGAAGCCTCCCTCCGAGCACCTTAACCTTGACTGAGAATTCCTCCGGAAGAAAACCCTAGGCTAGATAGCCAAACAAGGAGTAGCGCATCAATCCCAAAGGATAGCGCATCACAAAAGCTACTTCTATGCAGAACTGGCTCTATCTGCAACTGTTGAGATGTGACAAATGAGAACTAGCACCCTGTATTTATAGTAATCCTGCCAGTTTGTTGGGGCCGACTTATCCTTCTGGGTATGTGTCTATTTAGTATATTATTATTATTTCTAGTCGACTTCTTCTCTTGGAGKCTAATAGCCTAATATAAATTATATTCTTGAGCCGACAAGGCTTCTAGGGTTATTATCCAATTCATTAGGGTTTCTCTTGCTTCCCGGAGTCTTCTATTCTCGTCAGGTTCACATGTAGAGGTAAATACCTCATGTAGCTACCATAATATTAACAGAATAGACCTATCATATTGACACTTGACCTTATGTTTGTGAGCCTCATTGGCCAGGGCCGCATCACGACGCTTCTCATCAAGCTGATCAAGGTATACTAACCGTTATTCAAGTGGAGAAGTGTCTGGCAATAACTATACTGCCAGTTTTAGAGATGGGATTTGACATTTGATGGGCAAGACTGCCTCCATCCCATAAACGAGTTGAAAAGGTGAGAAACCGGTTGCAGTCTTAACAGATGTTCGGTAAGCCCATAATGTCAAGTATAACATCAAATGCCAGTTTGACTTGGTTGAGTTGATAGTTCGTTGTAGAATCGTCTTAAGAGTTTTGTTTACAGCTTTCACCTGCCCATTGGCTTGGGGGTAGTAAGGTGATGAATGTTCCTGCTGTAACCAAAGATTTGATGTTAATTCGGTCATCATTTGGTTCTCAAAGTGACTGCCATGGTCAGTGACAATCTCTCTCTGGACGTTGAACCTTGCTATGATCTGGTTGAATAAGAAGAGAGTTGCAGTCTCTCCATCATCTTTAAACGTTGGCATAGCTTTGACCCACTTAGTGAAGTAGTCGACAACTACGATGATATAGTGATGCCCCCTTGCTGACGGGGGGTTGCATGTAGTGTAATCAATCCCCCACTTAGTGAAGGGACCAACTGTGATGACGGGAAACATAGGAGCTAGATGTGCCCTCATCTTCTGAGAGACAATTTGGCACGGATGGCACTTCTTGACCAATTTGATACAATCTTTGATAAGTGTGGGCCAGAAGTAACCTGCTCGTAGAATCTTTTGGGTTGTTTCCAACCCAAATAAATGACCGCCACAAGCTCCAGTATGTCAATCGTTGAGCACTATGATGGCCTCCTCATGAGTGAGACATCGACACAAGATGCAGTCTACACCTCTCTGATACAACGTATCATCGAGTATGAGATAATTCTTAGCCTGATGGCATATCCACCGACGCTCGTCATGAGAAGCAGAGGTGGGGCACTTCAAAGTTTGGAGATAGATAAGTATATCTCCGTACCAGGGGTCTGAATATGCGATAAAAAACATATCCCCCCGGATAGGCGATTCCTCAAGCACAACGTCCCCTGACTCAACCAAAGTTCTGAAATAAGCTCTACGAAGACCAATGACTTCTTGGACTTTGCTGAAACGAAGTCTAAGTCAAATTCTTGGAGGATGACTATCCACCTACTGATTTTTCTGCCTATAACTCATCGTGTCAACATGTACTGGAATGGATTCACGATAGCAATGACGGTGGTCTTGCGAAACAAAACATAGTGACGGAACCGTTGAACAGCATGAATTGCTGCCAACACAAGTTTTTCGATATGCGAATAATTAAGTTCCAGTCCTACGAGGCCTTGTCTCAAGTAATAGATCACGTATTCTAAAAATGAATCATCTTCCTAAACTAAAACCATGCCTATGGTTGACTCTGTGACACCCAGATATAATAAGAAATCTTTTTTATAGTTAGGTGGCCATAGCAGAGGTGCAGTTGTGAGGGCATGTTTTAATGCGTCGAAAGAGCGTTGAGCAGCTTCATCCCATAAAAAAGGAATGTCTTTCTTTAGTAAATGCATAAATCCCTTGGTGATTTCGGCATAGTTGGTGATGAAGCGTCGTAAGAAGTTCGCCTTGCCTTGTAGACTATGAAGTTGTAAGATTGTGCGTTGGGGGGGGCAACTGGATTATTGCCTCCACCTTAAGAGGATCAACCATGATCCCTATGGTGGATATGATGAAACCTAACAAACATCATGGCGTTACGCAGAAGCTGCACTTGTTTGGATTCAAGCGAATCCTGAAGTAGTGACAACATTCAAAGATTAGTCTAAGGTGTGTGGGATGATCCGTTCGCTTGCGAGAGTGTGATGCTAAATCATCTAAATAGGCCTCGACTATATGTTTGAGGTCATGAAAAGAAAAAGACATGGCCCGCTGGAATGTGGCTCCAACATTTTTAAGGCCAAAATGCATCTTATGATATGCGAATGTACCCCACAGACAAATGAATTCCATTTTGTTTTGGTCCTTGGGTTTGATTTGGATTTGATTATATCCCAAAAAACCATCCATGAACGAAAAGGATTCACAACCAGCACATTCATCAATGATTTGGTCAATGAATGGTGTTGGAAAATTATTTTTGGGACATGCCTTGTTCAAATCATGGAAATCGGTACATACATGAATTGTGCCTTGTTTTTTATTGACCGGCATAGGGTTTGACACCCATTGAGTCAAATGAATAGGATAAATGAATCCTGCCTTTAGCAATTTCTCAACCTCAATCTTGATGGCTACTGCTTTCTTAGGATTGACTGGATGAAGTTTTTGTTGAATAGGCTTGGCATCAGGATACATTGTGATTTCATGTCCAACTATTTTCGGATCTATACCTGGCATTTCTTCATAAGACCAGGCAAAAACGTCGCAGAATTCTTTGAAAATATCCGTGTAAATTTGAATCTCTTCGGGGGAACAATCTTCTATGACGAAGACATTTTCCATGACGCCAGGGTTTTGGGAGATGTTAATGGGTATAGTTTCAGCGATAGTCACCATATTCCCCTCAGCATAAATTTCCTGTGTAGCTAAGAGGTTAATCGGACATGGCTGATCTCCCGTCATGGTAACGGTGAATTATCCTGCTTCAATTTGTCTTAACTCTCGGAGAAAGTATGATCTGTGATGGAGATATTCCCAAGGTTTGTCCAGACTAGTCATTGCTTCGAGTACTGCTTCGTTAGAAGGCAAGACTAAGTCTAATGAATCGACGTTAGCAAGAGAACCCTGAGCCCAAATAGGCTCTAGAAATGGATCTAACTCTTGTGAGGGAGTCAAATCAGGGTTAGTTGAAGCTTGTTGGACTAAAGAGTACGCTACTTCAGCGATCGATAAGGGCATGGACATGCATGAGTGCTCTGTCTCATACATCGTGGCTGATGGGGAAGGAAGAATCCAAGGATCCTCAAAGTAAGTCGTGCGGAACGACGAAACTTGAAAAATCTCAACCTTATGGTGATTAGATATAAATTTGACATCATCGTGAGGAGGTGGGTAATCGAAGGTACCCATAAAGTATGGGCACAAACCAACTCCTACATTAACGACACATGGTTGAGGATTATCAATCATGGGGACTGTGGATGCCCCCAAAGATGGGTTAGGTCTAGAGAAGGACAATTGATCGATGGTCACTATCCGACCCTCGTGTGGAAACAACAAGACTCAGAAAACTGTAGCAACCATAGCTTGCATAGCATAAGTCCAACTCCATCCTAACAAGATATTATAGTCGAGGGGAGCATTGACTACCTCTACTTAGACACACACAGTTTTCCCTCCTAGCTGCACAGGGAAAGAAGGAATGATGCCATGTGGTTGGAAAGAATGACCGTCGAACGCAGTGAGGAGAGTAGGTGATGGAGACAAAGCGGGTTGTCCAATGGCCTTCCAGCATGCTAATGACATAACGCATGTCGAGGTGCCCTCATCAACCAACGTGTGGAAGATATTCCGTGTAAACGTTTTCATGGGATGAGCCACTACTATCTGAAATGCTATGTGGTAAGGAAGACAAGGTTTTAAGTCGGTTGTATCTAACATGATGGTACCCAGATTACAAGTCTCAGTAGATCCCAAAGCAGTTAAAAAGGCTTTCCTCTGAGTAGGGTAGCTTTGGAGGACCTCCAAAGCAGACATCGCACAAGGGGTTTGTGATAAATCCTCCACCACAGAGTAATTCTGGGTGGTCCTTGCGTTTGGATTGTGAGAAGATTTCTTAAATGCACCCTTTGGAATGTGTGTCATTGTTTCTCCCAACGTCTTCTCGATCTGTAGAGGAAGAGATGGGAGGTCAGCTTCTTTACCCTTCTCAGAAGTGCCTGGTTTACTATAGTCATGCGCTCTAGTCGTTATGAAAGCATCACCCCTAACCATATATACGTTCGCGGATGAGGGATTTTTTGGAGGAGGGCAGGCTTCTTGTATGCCCCCTTCTGTGCTTGTAGAGGATTGAGTTAAATTTTGTCCATGTTGAAAGGGATTAGTCAACACTGCTTGTTGTTGTTGTGTGACAAAATTCTGGGCCTATGCAAGTCGAGGAAAAAGATGGGTTGGGTGGTCTTCCACACACAAGTTGCACGGATACCTCACCTTTCATTTTTCCATAGTGTCCCCATCAGCATTATCAGTGGGTTTTTATCCCCCTTACCCTTCTTTCATTGTTTTTTCTTCCCTTCAGGCTGTTGGGTGGCCTTTGGGTTAGTCGACTGCATAGAGTGTACGTCTGACATTTGGTAGGGGGGTAGCCAAAGAAGTAGTTTGGCTAGCTGCTGTGTGTTGTATGGATAACTGTTGCAACTATTTTTTCAATTGCTCAGTGGGCTTGGTTTGTGCTGAACCAACAATACCATCGGCATGTGGTCCAACGCTCTGTCTAGTTTTATCTAGTATCGAACGTGGCGCATCTGGCAAGATGTTGTATAATAAACCAGACTGAGAATAGATAAGCTCAAACTGTTGAGCCCTCATGATGGCATCTTCTTCAAAGAAAACTCCAGAAGTCGCGACGTCTTTGGATAACTGTGGGACCAAAGACTTAAGGAACCACTCAAGCAGGAATGTTGGTGGGACTGGTACTTTGATTAGACTCTTTCGGTGTCTCCACTCTCGGATATGATCAGAGATATGGTCCACTTTTGTCTGTTTGAAATTGGCGAGCAACTCAGTGCTAGCGTCGTATCTCATAGGTAACTGGAAATGGTTAAGGAAGGCCATCGCCATTTCTCCAAAAGAAGAGTATCTTGAGCGATCGAGCTCGATGTACCATTTTTTGGCACTCCCTATAAGAGTCCGTTGAAACAATCAAAATTGTACGGAGTCATCTTTCAATGAGTTAGATGAACACCAAAGATGAAAGGTCATCACATGATCACCTGGATATTCATTAGGCTTGGCCTTGAACTTTGGAATGTTTGAAGGAAGCTTCGTTGGTATAGGAGGCCAACGTGGATCATGAAAAATAGGATCATTTAACAACCTTGTCAAATCTGGCAAGTGTAAAGTCACCAGGAATGGTAGTTTGGGTTGCTGCTGATAACCTGGGAAAAAGGGTCCTGGAGTTTGATTGGCACCAGGTTGCCAGGAAAAGTTTGGCTGCTGGCCCGGATTCTGGTAGAAACCATGGCCCTGACCAGCGTAAGGATTTTGCATCTGTGGAGACATCATCGACTGATTTCCCATAAATGACATAGGGTGTTGGGCATGCATCGTGTTCGAAGGACTTTGGGAAGGATTACCCCATGCCGGTCCTGATGGGAGAGGCATAGTAGTATGTCCAGGGTTCCATTGACTGTGGAAAGAATTACCCTAGAATGAC
This sequence comes from Picea engelmannii, assembly GCA_009831015.1. Classification (NCBI taxonomy): domain Eukaryota; kingdom Viridiplantae; phylum Streptophyta; class Pinopsida; order Pinales; family Pinaceae; genus Picea; species Picea engelmannii. The sequence goes on from ML796573.1 coordinate 790,249, forward strand.
ATTCCAGAGGAGGGAACAGATCCTTGTCCTGAGTTCCAAGGTCCTACTATATGTTCCCCCTACGTAGGAATAGTACCCTGCGCAGGAGTGGATTGTCCAAAAATGGGATTTCCCCCAGACGGGAAAGAGGTTAATGAGAAAGTGTTGTTACCAAACGTCCCATTCTAAACAAACGGTGTCGAACCTACCGACATACTGTGCGCAGGTGTTCCTTGACTCCTGGCTACAAATAAACTAGTGTGTGTAGGCTGCCCGATGGACTACTGATGAAAACCACCAAGCGAAGGGGACTAAGGAAAGATATGACCTCCTACGTAAGGAAAAGCGTTAAAAGGGACAGGAGTGCCCCCAATTTGACCTTGCAGAGGAGTGTTAGAGCTCCCTACCCCCAGACCCAAAGTCTGTAAAGTGGAGTAGGTTAGTGCAGGACTTGTACCCGAACTAGGCATACCATATGAGAACAGAGGGCATGTCGCACTAGGTGTGAAGGGGGTTGTGTCCATTGCCATAGACAGGTACGGTCCACTGTGCAACGTAGTTGCGGCCAGTACCATGGTGGCTTGGACTAATGACGGTAAGTTAGGAGATGATTCTCCTGTGGTAGCAACTGTGGTGGGAATGGAAGAATTCCCAGAAGAAGTAACAATGTTTATTTCCATAGATGTGTGAGGCACTGACTGGCGTTTTGGATTGGTACAATAAACAGTGCCAAGAAATTAGTGGTTGGGGTTTCAACTGAGCCAAGATTGGCAGTTGATTCCTCCGAGAGTTGTTCGGGCACAAAGGTTTGTAACTCGGTCGCTTTGAAAGACCCTTGTTGGTCTAGCTTCTGCTTTAATGGTGGCGGGGGTGGCTCCAGTGTAACCGGCGGCAGGCCCAGAAGCCTTCGTGACCGATGGAGCTCGGGATCCTCCACTGTGTGAGAATATCCAAGACATTCTAAGGTATTCTACACGTTCAAAAGTAACACACACTAAAAAGAAGCCCCTAAGAGATAAGACAAGCAATCACTAAACTATTTGTAAGAACAATTACAACAACCAACACTAGAGAAACTTATCTATGCAAGTGAAAATCGAATACGGAAGCACCCTCCGGGTATACTTTGCAAAGCATGGCCCGATTTCTATCCTAGGTACCGTGGTATACCCCCGTAGTCACCCGTGTATGTCCCTAAAAATATTGGCAACTAGGTTTCCAGCACGCGAACAGTCACCAGGCGGGTACAGTCGAAAGTCGGGTAGACCACAATGAGCAGGGTATCAATCCCGAAACCTGTCAAGGGTATCGAGAGAAAATGTTATGGAAGACAACTGAGGACCTCAAACAGATTTGAGACCCACGAAGCCCCGTGGTAAATGCAAACGACGGAATCCCAAAACAAGCCCTCGATATGTGTTCTCCACTATGATTGGTCTAGCTTTGGAGGGTTTATCTCTGCTACCTTTCCGCACGCAACCTCCTGTTTATCCCATGTGTTAGAGGGGGGTCCCGGATAACTTCCATGAAACTGGACTTAGACACTCCCTATCGCAGACTCTAATGTTTGGTTTTGAATGGCCTTGGAGAGTTTCCTCTCTAACCTAATCCAAGGCCCTAGTCCTGAACTAGTTTGTGAACCCTACAAACAAAAAGTCTAGTAGATTTTAAATTAGCGTTGCTTTTAAGGACTTTTCTTAAGTGAAGGGGTATGAGGGTGAAACTGATGATGTGTAAAGACGAAATAAAAAACAAATGAAAAAAGCTGGAAACAAAAGACTTTTACTAAATGCAAAATTTCAACAACTTTTCACAAAGAAAGATTTCTTTTTATTTTCAATTTTTCTAAGATTTTATAAAGAAAACTTAAAGGAATTTCGCTCGACTATGAGCTACTTATGCTCTAAATGCACTGCAAAAACTTACGAAATAAAATACTTCTCCCTAGCTAATGATGCAGGAACACACTTTTCAACCAAAGAAGAAAATGGAAAGAGATTTTTATTTATTTATTTAAGTGTTAGTAAAGCAACAAAGGGAAAATACCGACAAGCAAAAAAATAATAAAAACAAATTCTAGCTTAAAGCACAGATCGCAAAAAATCAGAGTAAAGAATCACACAATGGCAATAAAAAACAAAAAACAAAGACTCTCACGCTTGTCTAAAAACCATAAAAAATATATATATATATTTTATGTCAACTATTAACTGAGAAAAAGCAGGCTAAGGGTAAGATGACCTAACCTACTGACTATTCAAACCTAGACTCAAACACCTGAGAGGAATACTTCTTATCAAAGGAGGGGATGACTGCCCCACCTTGAACAAAAAGTAGCCTATCAAGCACACGACTATCACTAAAACAGGATGCGTGCAAACGTGTGTTGAGCAGATACAGGAAGCATGTACATGCGGGCTGACCTTGTACAGGCCGCATGCATGTATAAATTCAAAGAAAAAAAATGAAAATAGGTAGTCCAGACCAGGAAGATGCCTCTAGTATTGATAACCAGGGTCCCTTAAAGTCTTGGATGCTCTTTCTAACAGAAAATACAAATAATGTAAGAAATAATAAGGCGAAAAAAGACAATATGAGATAGGACTATGAGCCAACAAGACTCAAACAGGATTCCAGAAAACCCCCTGAGAATGTGAAATTTTGATAGGGAAGAGGAGGACTGCCTCTAAGGTTCTCTGAATTCCTACATGCTATTATTATCCCTACAGCGAGCATTCACATGCGGGTTGTAAAAGGATAGGGCGCGAGTACACATGTCCAGGCCTTCTGCAGGTCACGTGTACCTCTGTGTGTTCCGAAAACTACAGTCAAGCAAAATTCAAGGAAAGATGGTATGGAAAACCAGACTCCCTGCTAGCTCAGACCTTACAGAAAAAGATAGGCAAAGAAAAAACATAAAACCTAATCTTTAAACTACCCAAAAAACTCAAATAAATCCAGAAACCCTAAAGAGTATTCTCCCCAGTATGGTCACCAATTCTTTTGTTGGGAAAAACACCCTACAGACTAGCAAACTAGGGATAGACTTGCATGTAGATTTTGACCGAAAAGAAACTACTTTTTTACATACAACCCAAGATTTAAACCCCTCTTTCACAATAAATGTATGGAAAAGGACCACTAACCTTATTACCGACGTTCGATGTAGATCCTCCGTTGTTCTTCGATTACTTGCTTGCATTGCTCCTTCCACAGATAACCTGCACTCAAGACAAATAACAACTATGCATGCATGCTACTTTTCTACTCAAGGGTTAGAAATCAAGCATAAATTAACCAAACCATAGACAATTCATGCATTGGGATGGGAAAAGTATTTTTTTTATTACTGAAAATGAATCAACTTACAAACAAAGCTAAGACCGGCCACCACTCCTTGAACTTGATCATGGGCTCCTCTTCTTATGTCCTTCAACTACTTTGCGTTAAATCTGCTTTGGCATGAGGAAAGGCTAAAGGGTTGGGACAATGGATTATGTAAATGGGCAGAGTTTCTTCGCTGTATTTTTTCCTCCTCCAAATGGTACCCCTACCCCTTTTTTTATAGGCTAGAAGGAGCTAGGGTTTTGGACAAACCCTCGGCCATGCATGGTCGGGAGTTTCAATTAACTGGCCCATAGCTTTTTGTTCCGACGAAAACTTTCCTTTTTTTGTGCTTTGTTAGGTACACACGGGCTGTAGTGAGTCAGCCAGCGTGCACACGGGTACAGTAATGGGTTAGGGCGTGTGGGCCTTGACACAAGAGGATTTTCAAAGAGTTCTTCAACAGAGTTTTGGCAAAGAAGGGATATGAGTTGGCCTGATGCCAGGTAAGCATGTGTGGTACAATTTAGGGTTATAACAATGTTTAGGACTATTTTGTATGTATAAATAGAAGGATAGGCAATGTAAGAAGAAGTCGAACAGTGCATCTATGTGATGTGAATGTGTGCTAAGTGCGAGTAGAGTCTGTAAGTTATTTGTGCATGACTGTAAGAGACTTGTAGAGCTAAGTGCAGGTCCTTGTAGCAGATTGTGGAGGGCTTAGTGTTGTAACACAAGGAAGAAGGATCTAGCAAGCTGCGTAGATCTTATGTCCTATGTGGAGTAAGGGTTTTGATGGCTTTGTTCTTGTAACTGATTAACTAAAGACAATAAAGAATAAGAGTTGGTGGATGTAGCCCTAGGGTGGGGGTGAACCACGTAAACATTGTGTTGTCTTGCTTTGTGCTTGTCTTAATGTGTTTATGTCTTCTTTTTCTAAGTTCTTTAAGATGATTTGATAGATCTTCTTATGCTTAGTGCTAATGATATGTGAGAATATTAGATCTGATCCATATAATGTTCTTAGTGCTTGATCTACTAGATCTGACCTATCTATTGATGCTAAGTTCTTAAGTACGTTATAATAGTGTGAATGTTGTGAAGCCCTGCTTTATCAGCAAAGTGATTAATGATTATATATTGAGGAACTAATGGTGCTAAGTGATTTATTAAGTAGTACAATCATAGATTTGTGTCCCGGCTAAGGTTGCAGACACCTGAGTCTTACAACCACCCCTGACTCTACCTTGGGTGAGACTTCATCTGCTTTGTAGCTGTTTCCTAAAGGGTCGGTAGTTAGGGATTTTTTGGTGCTCTTTTGTAGCATTGAACCCTGGGTCTGCTCCTATTCCAACAAATGGTTTCGTTGTCGGGACCTGAAACTGTGATTGCTAGGACCTGAGGAAGAAGAAGCTTTGTGAAAATATTCGACCTGAGATTGTGAAAGCTCTGTGCATATATCTGTGCCCTAGTGCATAGTAATCTACTTGATTTATATAACTCTGTGCTAAAGGAGGAAACCCGATCTGAAGAAAAGTGGTCGGATCTGAAGGAAAGAAGAAAGATCTGAAATCTTTGTGCTCTAAGAAAGGTAAAAGTGAGAATTTATTAAAAGAGGTAAGATCTGCAAGCTCTGTTCTATGATAAAGGTAATAATAGTTAAAAAATTTAGATCTGGAAGCTTTGTGCTCTAAAAAAGTAAGATAAGTGGAAATTTTTGTTTCTAGAGTATGGATCTAGGTATGTTTAATAGAGTCTATCCTAGTTTGAAAACTAGGGCATTAATAGATGAAAAAAGGTTTGATATGAGTAGATCTGATAAGAATAGTGACATATATGTTATACCTATGCATAGAAAGAATGTTTGGACTAACAAATAGATGCAGGATCCTAGAAATAATTTATTGCAGGTTAACTCCTATGATCCTACCGTGTAGTACAGGAGAAGCTGGGGAGAATTTAAAAGAAAGAGAGGATTAACCCTCTGTTACAATTGTAGAAAACGGGGACATCTTGCTAAAGAATGACCTAGGAGAATACCTAGTTGTCTTTGTTGCAAAGATATGGACCATGAAGTGTTGGATTTCCCCAGAATGATTGCTAAGATTGAAGGAATGAATTTGAATCAATAAAACCCTAAGGTAACTCTAGAGGCTATAGAAGAACTCAGGAAGAATCAGAGAAAATATTTCTATAGATGATAGAAACCTTGAATGACCACCAACATATTAGATTATCAGAGATCTTTAAAGACAAAGAACACCTTGAAGCAAGAATAAGAGACTTCAACATTGACTATGTTCTATATGAATAAACACAGGTGAATATCATGACAAAGAGAACTTGGGAAGCTATAGGAAGGCCTACTATGATTCCTTAATTAGGAGGACTAGGGTTATTCAGAGGAAAAATGGTAAACCTGTGTGGAAGGCTCACTCAGATACCTATGACCGTCAATGGAACTTTGACAGAGGAAAATTTTGAGATTATTCAATTTATTGAGGATAGTGCCCCATTTAGCATGTTAATAGGAAAACCTTGGATTGATAGAGCTCAAGCCAGATGAAAGGAAGAAGAAGAAGTTTTGGAGCAGAAGAAACAAGAATTAAAATATTTCATGACCAGAAAGATCACACAATTGATTGAAGAACAGGAGAACATATTGAAACTATTTGACACTAGAGACCCTGATGTCAAAGCTACAAGAACACTAGGAGACCCATAGAAGACCGAAGTACTTAATACATATAAATAAGAGGTATTACCCCTAAATCCTAGGAAAGAATATCAACAACCTGTAGTGACTATGTTAAAAGAAGATAAGAATCAGAATGGAAAAAGACATATCGATCCAAAGCTCACTAGAAAGAAGGCTAGAAAGCTAAGTAAGAAGAGGGCTAAGATTGAAAATTTACAAAATATTCCAGAGGGAACTTCGCAGAAAGAAAATTTGCAAAATTGGAACTTTGTCGGGATATCATAACAACAACACATGGTACTTCGCCAGGGCGAAGCAATATAGTCATTGGGGCCAATATCTCCATTTGACTCCCACTCTGAATGGGTTGAAAATCATTCACAACTCAACACCGGACCGTTAGACTACACCATAACGGATAGAACAAGAGTTAATGATACTTCATACCCATTACAAGTGAACTATTTCTGATTTGCCTACTTATCCCATCGCGCCATGCATGGAGAACACTTTTGCTAACTAAGAGTTTGAGATCGTAGACTAAGTGAATTGTATACAATGATCATTTCACTATTGTTGTTTGTTCTAGTGTCGTATCTAAGTTCATCGTGACCCCAATAATTTTAATCCCGAGCACATATGTCCGACGAGCTCACCGCAGTTAAAGAATTAGTAATGAAATTTCTCCTCGACTTAATGACTGAAAGAGTCAAGTCAAAGAGAGGAGTGTCTACAGGTGTACAAGCATCTTCGATGAGAGGACTGTCAGCCTCTCTGCCCACTGCTCGAGACGGTCCATCCTGACCAGTAGATGAAAAGAAAACTAAGCATAGGGATGATCTCGCGAATGCTAAGTTAATCTTGAGTATACTACCCACCTATCTACCCCCTCTGAGCGGTGTGATAAATCGAGACAATGTGCCCAGATATTTTGAGTATTCCTTGGTCACTGTGTACCTCTTGAAGGGGATACATGTGGTTCGTGCCAACCAAGATAAAATTACAGCGTTGAATTTTAGTGAATTCAACCTCACCGACAGGAAGGTATATAGCATGCTCTCCCCACATAAGTATATGACCAAAACAAAAGGAAAGAATTCAAATATAATTCCTCAATCATGGACCCATAACCTTGCGCAGTCCACACTACTCAACGTCATGAATATCCCACACTTCGGAAGGCACCAAGAAGTGAATGCATGCGTCAAGATATTGTTGTCCTATTACCATGGCAGATACTTATGGTTAAACCATTGTATCATAGTGGATCCAACGTCGATCAATCAAATCACAGGGCTAAGCATGCAAGGCCCTGACCCATAGGATTTTTAGTTGGGAAAAGCCATGGATCACACTTTTGCACAGAAGATTAAAGAAACCTACGGAGATGTAGAAAAGGGCACACGAGGCTACAAGGTAGCTTCTGAAAGAGTGGAACAATGCGCCTCACCTACCAATTGATTGTAGGAAAGTTGGTGCGAAATAATCGACCCACCCAAGTCACTAGTTTTGTAGTCAACCTCGTAGGGAAGTGCGCAGAAGGACTTCAGATGAATTGGGCACAGTACCTCATGAACCAGTTGGATCTGGACTGCAAGGAAGCGCAAGATCAGGGATACAAATTCCAATTCAGCTAGCTTCTTATACTGATCACTTTCATTGCATGGGAGATGCTGAAGGGTGCGACCTTCCCGGACATCGAGCCATTTGAACCTTTGGCCACAAAGTTCAGTACATTGTGGTACTTGAACGACATGAATAAACAGTGGCATTAAAATGTCGTGTTCCATACGCATTACAACCATATGAAGGTATCCATCTAGTACGAACCTCGTATGACCCTGAATACCCTCCACAGGTTTCAACACTTAATGAAATTCAACACGCACCGCCCTTTTATTTGCATCACAATGCGTGCAGATGGACATAAAAAGCAATTGCAATCATACTACCAATTGACGAAGGATGACTTGGAAGAGATTACTAAGGAATGGTCGGCAGACCTCCTTGTTCCAGCATACCCTGCGGAGATGTTCGATGTTGACAGCCCAGAAACAACGCAGGATACACCCAGACCTAGCAAGATCAAGAAGACCAAAGAGGTCCATGATTTAGATAGTTCATCCATGGATACCACTTCCATATCAATAGAGAAAGGAGGATATGGTGGAGAGATAGATGGTGCAAAATTTGAACAGAAGAAAAGTGAGGTTACACCACTTAGAGATGAGGAGGACCCCTCAAATAAAAGGAAGTTTTCCCCACCGAAACCCTCATCCCAAAAGAAAGTGAAAGCAACCAAGACCAAATTTGAGACCACCCTCACCTCACACGAATTTGACTTCATCGTCGCAGCCCTGAACGATGCTTCGGTGGAGATAGTAGAGAAGCAAAAAGATAAGTAGGAAGAGGTTTTCAATCGGATTAAGGACGAGATCCAAGGGGTGAAAAAGGCATTAAAGTCTAGCCGTACAGTTTTTACTGTGCCTTTGTCAGCAGGAACAACAGAACTGGGTGATGAGCCAGCTCAACTACATCGCATCACTGATATAGTCGAAGCTCGCCTTCGACAAGCTCAGGAAGAGACAACACACGCCAACCAATATTTAGCGCAAGTATATAAATACCTTGAGGAGAAACATAGTGTTGTAGAATGGGAAAATCTTTCTCTGCAAATGAAGTGGGATGAAGAAAAAGAACAGTTACAGCAAAGCAAGGAATAGTTTCTCGCTAAGCAACTCAAAGTAAAGGAAATGATTCACAGAGCACTTCGCTCTGTGACAGTCGTCGAAGTAAAGGTCGAAGAACAAGTTCCATAGCAGGTGGCACAACATGAAGAAGTAATTCAACAACTCCAACAACACATAACATACTTGGAGCTCCGCACTGTGCCCGAGATCCCTCAAGATGTAAGAGACCTAAGGGAAGCAACTGCCCACAGCGTAGTTGACAGATTAAAATGTCTCACCTTGGAGTGCAAGAAGTTGAGTAACCAGAGCGCTCAGACATATGAGAACCTCACCGAGAACCCAGAGTTGTAGGCTTTAGAGTCACAACTCAAGGAATAAAAATAGCATGCAGACACACTACAAGAGCAACTGAAGGCCCTGTGAGTCATAGAAAGAATGAAGCAATCTCAAGAGAAACGCACTGCTCAACAACAGATCCATACAATTCAAAGGAGAGTGATGGAAGTTACTCAATGGATCCAACCAGTACAATATAAAGCATACCGGTTATTCACAGAGGTTGAAAGTCGAGGAGCAGAGCTAGAACGTGTTGTCATTGCAGCAGAATAGCGCCTAGAAGGGCCTGTGAATGAAACAGTGATCCAGGAATTCACCAAGAAAGAGGTCGTAGCACATCAGCAGGTCGAAGCAGCTCGAGCCAAGCTTGAGGCCTTCGAAATAGAACTGGTCAGATTAGAGTGACTCGGGATGAGTCACAGATGAGTGTTGGGGGCCTATTGGCCCTTGACCAAGTTTTGGGAGATTCTTGGTCATATTCTTGGTCATATTGACCTATTTTGGGACTTCGACAGCCTATCGAAGGAGGAGGACAAGACAAAGTGGATATCACGGGATCTCGACCCACTTTTGGATCCTTCTTGGGTTTTTGGGAATATGTAACGGGAATGAGATGTCGTCCCATGGGTTTACCCATGTTTAGGCCTATTTTGTATGTATAAATAGAAGGATAGGAAATGTAAGAAGAATTCAAACAATGAATCTATGTGATGTGAATGCGTGCTAAGTGCGAGTAGAGTCTATAAGTGCTTTGTGCATGACTGTAAGAGAATTGCAGAGCTAAGTGCAGGTCCTTGTAGTAGATTGTGGAGGTCTTATTTCTGTAATGCAAAGAAGAAGGATATAACGAGTTGCACAGATCTTTTGTCCTGTGCAGAGTAAGGGTTTTGATGGATTTGTGCTTGTAACCGATTGATTAAAGACAATAAATAAGAAGAGTTGGTGGACGTATCCCCAGGGTGGGGGTGAACCACGTAAACACTGTGTTGTATTGATTTGTGCTTGTCTTAATGTGTTTATGTCATTTTTTGCTAAGTTCTTTAAGATGGTTTGATAGATCTACTTATTCTTAGTGCTAATGATATGCGATAATATTATATCTGATCCATATGAATGTTCTTAGTGCTTGATCTACTAGATATGACCTATCTATTGATGCTAAGTTCTTAAGTATGTTATAACATTGTGAATGTTGTGAAGCCTTGCTTTATCAGCGAAGTGATTAATGATTATATATTGAGGAACTGACAATGCTAAGTGATTTATTAAGTAGTACAATCACAGATTTGTGTCTCAGCTAAGGTTGTAGATACTTGAGTCTTGCAACCACCCCTGCCTCTACCTCGGGTGAGACTTCATCTGCTTCACAGGTGTTTCCGAAAGGGATGGTAGTTAGGGATTTGTTGGTGCACTGTTGTAGCATTGAACCCTGGGTATGTCCCTATTCCAACAGACACCGTTACTTTGGAAAAATGGTTAATTCTGCTACAAGGTTATTTCTCTGTCCAAAATTTTCCAATAGTGAAAAATCACCTGCATGCTCCTTAAATCCCTTCCCCATGTAATATATTTGTGGGAAACGTACTTTGAGAAACACACTGAAGATGAGTATGTAATTTTTGGGCATGTATCCATTTGGGAAACATTTTTTTATTTCCTCAAGGAGAAATATTACCCTATTGGAAACTATAATAACTAATACATGATGTGAACAAATCTATGTTAGGAGAGAGACTAGATAGTTCCATAGAACACCAACGTATTCCATACCTTGCACGTAAATTTGGGTATTAAGGACTCCAAGAAACACCTAATTCTCAAGTGGTCGAGTGGAATACATAGGTACATCAAAAGAAATATGGATTTCCTAGACACCTCCTCACTGGGATATGTTGTCAAGATCAACCAAAAGTTCAAGCAAAAGAATAAGAGGGATTTTAGTTATGCAAATCCATTGCAGTAGAAGCACAGTAAAAGTGGCCCTAACTCCTAGAACAAAGGACATAGTAAGGATGGTTATCCCTAAGATAACCAGTCCAAGCCACAAGAAAATAAGGGTAACGAGAAATCGAAGAAGGACACTGGAAAGTGGTGTGAGTTCCACCAAATCCCTTGACACAACACTAATGAATTTCACTCCAAACAATCATTGTTGGCTGAGATGAAATCCTCAGATTCATATGTTGGATCAGACTCTAATTTGGAACCAGATATGGGAAAATTAATCATTTATGTGGAACCCAATGTCACCATCACTACCACAAAGGTATAGCTAGTGGAACCAGAGGAGCCTAAAGAAGGGGACTGCCTCTTCCACTCATAGATGTTGGTGAATGGGACCCCACTCCATTTCATCGTTGACAATGATAGAAATAAGAACATAATCTCAGTACAAGTCATCAAGGGGTTGAACCTAACAATGATGCCACACCCTTAATCGTACACCATTGGTTGGCTCAGCTAGGGATGAGACATTTTCATCATCCATCAATTTTTCTTGCACTATAATATCAATCCATTTAGATATGAGGTATTGTGTGATGTTTCCCCACTTCAATTTTTTTATTTTCATTTAGGAAAACCAGATATGTGGAAGCATCATGTTGTTTATGAATCCAGGCCCCATAGTGTCATTATTACTTTGGGAGGTAAACTCTATAGGGTACCATAGGAAGTAACAACTATTCTGATCTCTTTGATCTTCATGAAGCAATGCACAAAGGTGATCTCTCATATCAGGAGATTTTTCCTCTTTATAGTTGGTCAAAAGGTGAATGGGAGATGAGTATAACCTTCAAAACCTTTGCACGAGGTCCCTCTATATAGAAAAAACAAGTGGACAAGATAGTAGAAGAGCACATATAAATATTTTCCTCACCTACTAGATTCCTTTTCACTATCAGGTAAATCAATCAATTAATTTGACACCTAGTGATACTTTTCCTAACAAACCTATTTATAGGTTCTCTATTATGGATAATTAAGAAATCGAACACAAGATCCAAGAGATAATTTTGAAGGAACACATTAGACAAATATCCTCACCTTGCAGGAGAAAGATTATTTTGGTTTATAAGAATGACAAGACATGGAAACTTTATATTGATTATAGAGAACTGAACAAGATCACAATTAAGAATCAATACCCAATCCTATGGATTGGTGATATTCTAGATCAACTCAAGGGAACCAAATTTTTCAATAAGTTTGATTTGAAGTTAGGCTAGCGTTAGGTTCCTATTGAGAAAAATAATGTATGGAAGACAAGCTTCAAGTCTAAATAAGGTCTCTACGAGTGGTTGGTCATGCCTTTTGTCTTGAGTAATGCCCCGACCAGATTCATGCAAATGATGGATGATATATTGTGGCCATTCACAAAATCCTTTGTGGCCATGTATCTAGATGAAATTATCATTCTTAGAAAAAATTGGAGGAACATTTGAACCATATTTAGTAGGTCTTAGGAACCCTATGACAACACAATTTTTATGCCAATTTGGAGAAGTGTTCCTTCGACATGCAAATAATTTAATATTTGAGATATATTATGGATGAGTAGGGTGTGCATGTAGATATAGAAAAGATCCAATGTATTCATGATTGTCCAACCTTGAATACATTGAATGACTTTCAAATCTTCCTGGTCCTTGCCAAAATATACTGCAACTTTGTGTTGGGTTTCTCTCGTATCGCTTGGGCCCTAACCCAGGTGATCAATGGTGGAGCCAAGGCCAAGTTTGTTTGGGATGCATCACAATAGAAAGCATTCAAGGATTTGAAATTCCATCTCTACTCCACAACAATAATTATTTTTTTTCTGACTTGCAAAAACCATTCTATATTGAGACATATGCTTCATATTATGTTATCGGTGTTGTCCTCACTCAACATGAGAATCTAGTGGCCTATGACGGTGAAACACTATCTAATGTTGTTCATATATACTCAACCTATGAAAAAGATATATACTCCATTGTGTAAGAATTCTGATAGTGGAAGAAGTACATTATGGGAAAGGAAATGGTCATCCACATTGATCACAAGCCTCTACAATTCATGCAAAAAAAATTAAAGTTACAGAATGATAATCATCAAAAGTGGTCCATGTACCTTCAACAATTCCACTTGAACATAAATTACAAGAAGTGCAACACCAAACATGTTTCATACTACCTTAGTTAACCCCCATTTGTTGTAAATGTGTTGAACCTAAACATAATAGATCTATCTAGAAAATACTACACACATTTGCAGAGAGAAATTGAGAAAGAAGAAGAAGGAGAGAAAGAATAGAAGAATTATCATTAACCATTATGAATAATGAATAATTTACGCATGATATACTCTGTATAAATCAATGAATGCACATTGGAGGATAACCAATGTTCGATAGTGGTGGTCTAGAGTGATTTTCAAACACACCAACAGTTATGTGATTGAACTGCCACCTAGTCTAGTCTCTTAGGCAGTTACGGGAGTGAACTGCCACCTAGTTGAGTTAACTAGTCAACCAATCTTCAGCTAACTAACTGAACATAGTGTAGTGAGGAGTAGATAAAGGAATAAAGGGTAATGCTCCATTCTGGTGATGATCCCATGGAAATTGCACATTAGCATGGTGATGATGCCAATGTTGCATGGTGATAAAACCAATGCAGCATCTAGACTCAAGTTAACTAGTCAAACTGAAGTGTCAACTGAAGAGAATATTCTCCAAGTGGAATATTCTGTCCTAAAAAATAGGAGACTAGATAAATGACTAATAATGACTAAAACACAGGGAGAAAACTTAGGAAAAATAAATCCTAGGTGTGTGTGAAGAAACTCCAACACCCCCTCTAAACATCACTATGGTGAAAATAAATAATGGGTCCCAGAAACGAGTCCATGTTAGGTACCCAAATAAAAAAGATACAATGAAATAAAGTGAGGAAAGAGGGAACCCCCCCCCCCCTAAAGGTACAATGTATGTAAACAAAATAACTACGGTTTCTAGGCAACTGTGTCCTTCACTCCAAGATGAATTTGGAGAGAATGGAAATTTTGTGCAGTGAAGGTCTTGGTGAATATGTCTGTCATCTATTCCGCTGAAGGAAAAAATAGTAGGTCAATGATCCCCTCGTGTACTAAGTCCTGGATGTAGTGCATGTGGATATCAATGTGCTTCATCTGTTGCCTCTGAAATGGATCTCTGTAGAACTTCAGAGTGCTCTGGTTGTCACACCAAATGATGATCGGTCAATGAAATTTAATTCCCAACTCAGTGAGAAAATGTTGTAGCCACATAACCTGAATGGTTATGTTAACTACTCCTTTGTACTCTTCCTTGGATGAATATAGAGAAATGGAATCTTTCTTCTTGCTTGACCAACAGATAGGACCAAAAACAATATTGAGTGAGTAACCAGATGTGGAATTGCGATCAGTGTTATCTCCAACCCAATTAGAATCAGTAAACTCGATGATATCTAATGTAGAGTATGTTGCATAATGAATCCAAAAGGTGATGGTGCCCTGTACATATCGAAGGATACACTTTGTATCCTTCCAATGTAGCTCATGTGGCTCCTGCATGAACCTGAAAAATGCACCAGTTTCATAGGAGTGGTATGGTCTAGAGTGCGTGAGATACAACAAGATCCCCACTAGCTTTCTGTACAGTGTGTTGTCAAATAGTGGAGTCTCCCTGCCATCCTCAATTTTGACTCCTGATAGGAAAGGAGTCCAAGAAGACTTGCAGTCTATCATGTGAAATCTCTCAAGGAGATCTCATGCATACTAGGCCTATGACAGTTTGATTCCTGATGCATCCTGACTAATCTCAAGTCCAAGGAAGAAGTGTAGCAGACCCATGTCCATCATAAAAAACATGTCATGTATAATCCTCTTGACTGCAACAATCACTGAAGTCGAGCAATTGGTGATCAAAAAATCATCCACATACAGAACTAAGAGTAGAGGTGAATCATTCATCCTGAACATGTAGACATTCAGGTCTGATTTACAACATACAAAGTTCTGTGACAATAGGTAGGAGTCCATTTTCGCATACCATTCCATCAGAGCCTTCTTGAGGGCATAAAGATATTTCTTTAGTAGATAGACCAAAGATGAATCCTGCATAAATCCCTGGGGAAACTCCATATAGATATCCTCAAATATATCATCATGAATAAATGTATTCTTCATGTCCATCTGATGGAATTCCCATCCCTTAAATGCCATAATCGCAAGTGCCAATCATATAGAATACATCTTCACTATTGGATTGAAGGTATCATCATCGTCAATACCATGCACCTATTGAAAGCCTTTGGAAACAATCATGGCTTTGTATCTGCTAATTTTTCCATCCGTTGTGCTCTTGGTCCTATAGATCCATCTGCATATGAAAATTTTCCTCCCAAAAGGAAGGGGAACCAAATCCCAAGTCTAGTTCTCGAGGAGGGAGTTGTAATCCTCCTGTATGGAGGATTCCCAAAAGGGATTTCCAGTAGCCTCGCCATAAGACTGTGGATCTGAAGAATAAACCAAGAAAATATTCTTGGAGGAAAATGGTTTAATGGAAGTGAGTGCAATAGGAGGCTCCTCGAAATCAGATCGTGTCCTCCTAGTATCGGTTGGATCACCAACAAGATACCCTGCATCCTAAAGAGTAGTATGTGCCCACTTAGGCCTCTTCTCTAGCTCTACAACTGCATCTGGATGCTCTGACTTTGCATCTGACTGTACTAACTCTATATATTAATCATCTAAGTCCTATGAATCATAAATCACATCTAAATAATATTCGGCATGTGAATGCTCATCATCTCAGACATGTGAAAGAATGAAGGTGTCTGCATGCGGTTGTTGAGGTACATGTGAGACACTTTCCTCAAATTGGAAACTACTCTCAATGATGATCCGGTATGAGGAAATATCCAACAAAAATACACTCAGTTCTCTGTGGATCAAGTGCCTTCCTCTTTTCATAGGGAATCTGAGCCCATGCACATGAACCAAAAATACGAAAGTGGGTCACTTCCAGTTTGAGACCGCTCCAAGCCTCATAGGGGGTATTATCCTTGAAAAATATATGGGGAGATATGTTTTGGATGTATGTTTCAAAATTAAGTGCTTCGTCCCATAGTCTCTGTGGTAGTGACTTTGCATGCAACATGAAAAATTCCATCTCCTTTAGAGATCTTTTTTTCCGCTCAACAACTCATTTTTGCTGCGGAGTATAGGGAACTGTGTGTTGCAACTGAATCCCCAGCTCATGAAAAAGATTATGGATCTCATGATTTACATACTCTCCCCCATTATCAGTTTAGAGGACTTTGATTTTCTTTCTGGATTGTGTCTCAAGGAGGGCTTTGAAATCTTTGAGGTGTTGAAAGACCTCAGATTTTTTCCTGAGAAAGTAAATCCATGTAAAACGTGAGAAATCATCAACAAAAATGAGAAATAACCTCTCTTTTCTGATACATGGATGCAGAAAGGACCCATGAGGTCACTATGGATCAGATCTAAAGGCGCGGAAGCTCTTTGAGACTTTCCTTTGTAGAATTTCTCTTGAGGGTGTTTTCCAAGAACACATCCCTCACATACTCCCTTGGAGAAATAAATGTTTGGTAGACCATCGACCGATATTTTCTTTCTAAGCTGATGCATGTATATGAAATTCAAATTTCCAAACCTTTCATGCCATATCCTACTACTTTCATCCACATGGGTAAGCAGTAAATAAGAATCTAGTTCAATGAATTCAGAAAATGTATACAATCTAGACTGAGGATTTACCCCATCGGTAGCAACCTTGGAGTTGGCTTGCATGTCATAGATGTCCACAGAATTTGGTGTGAATATGAATTTATTTCCGATGTCATAATTATTCATATGATACATAGAGAGAACGTTGATGGAAAGTTTGGGAACGTGCAACACATTCTCGAAGTTTTTGTTGGTGAGTTCAATCCTTTCTTCTCCGGTGACTTCGAATGAAGATTTGTCCCCCGTCCGAATAGGAGGACCTTTGCATTAATCCAATGAAGAATATACTACTTTTGAGGCAGCCATTTTATGTGATTCTCCTGAATCTACGATCCAAGCATTGGGAGAGGAGTTGATGGAAATCAAGGCATGGCTTGAATTTCCTTTCTTGGGATTTTGATCTTCTAGCTTCTTCTTCTTGGAAACCTCGGGGATGTGATCCCCAAGGTTGTTTTTCTAAAGTATTTGAGACATTAGATCTATTATTTTTTCATGCATGCGGATTCTGGATGGAATCCTTTGTGACAGTACGTGCATTTCTCCCCTTTTCTTCCTTTTCCCCTTTGGATTTGAAGGAATCAGTGAAGGGTTTTGTGTACCTTTCCTTCTTCGGATGTGCATGAGATTTACTTTTGTATTTATCTTTATATTTCTGATATTTATGGGTTCTATATTGCACGGTGAGTGAATGTGCCTTTTGGCCTTTGATTTTTCCCATGTTGATGACCTTGGTTTGCTCTTGTGTCAGGGATTCGATAAAGTCCTCAAGAGAAGGAATTTTCCATGTGGCTCCAAAGGAGAATCTAACAGAATGTAATGTGGATAAGAATACAAAGAATTCAGGACCAAGTTTGGAGAGAATGGTGAGAACCATTTTTTTCTCCCCCTTAGATTTATCAACCCTGCAAGCTTTGAGTTGCGACAGTAAATCCTTGAATTTTGTAAAGAAAACTTGGATATTGTCGAAGATTTTTGGATCCAATGTGAGAAATTCAACCTCCAACATGTGTCCCCTCATCTCATCCTTTTTTACAAGAATCCCTTCCAAGGTGGTCCAGGCTTCATTGGGAGTCTTACAGGAAGATATCTGAAAAAAGAGATCGAGAGAAATAAGACTGCAAATTGTTCTGAATAATTCATCCATTCGATTTAAGTACTTGGATTTTTCTATGGATGATGTTAGTTTTGTGTCTTTATTAAAGTTTAACCTATATAATCCTTTTGTTTGGATATGTATGACTATTTTCTCCTTTCATGCAAAGTAGGTGTAAGGTGTAAGAATGAATTCTTTTTGGAAATCCATCTTTCCGCTGTCTTCAATCTTTTCTACCTGTAAAAACATTTGGTGTATCTTTTTATTAGAAGTTCGTCGGCTATGATACCATGTATATTTTTTGAACCCACATAGAATATATCTAGCTAGAAAATACTACACACATTTGCAGAGATAAATTGAGAAAGAAGAATAAGGAGAGAAAGAATAGAAGAATTCCCATTAATCGTTATGAATTATGAACAATTTACACATGATATACTCTGTATAACTCAATGAATGTGCACTAGAGGAGAACCAATGTTCCATATTGGTGGTATATAGTGATATAGACACACACTAGTAGTTACAGGAGTGAACTTCCACCTAGTCTAGTCTCTTAGGAAGTTACAGGAGTGAACTGTCACCTAGCTGAGTTAACTAGTCAACCAGTGTTCAATTAACTAACTGAACAAAGTGTAGTAAGGAGTAGATGAAGGAATCAAGGGTAATGTGCCAGTATGGTGATGATCCCAAGGAAAGTACACATTAGCATGGTGATGATCCTAATGTTTCATGGTGATAAAACCAATGCAGCATCTAGACTCAACTTAACTAGTCAAACTAAAGTGTCAACTAAAGAGAATATTCTTTAGGTGGAATATTCTCTCCTAAAAAATAGGATACTAGATAAATAACTGATAATGACTAATGAAAAAGTAAAAACCTTAGGAAAAATAAATCCTAGGTGTGTGTGAAGTAACTCCAACAGTTGTGACACTAACCACAACTCTCAACTCCTATGGGCATGAGACCTCTCAGTGGCCACAATTATACAACAATGACTCTAAATTTGTTGCTAACTATAAAAATATTGAGCATATGAAAACTAATTCCATAATTTCATCCCAAGATGGACTGAAATGCCACCTGAGCCATCTCTTTTATCCTTCAATCAAACATGAAAAGATGATTTGGGAAGCTCATTACAGTTGAGCGACATGACACTTTGGTGTGGAAAAAGATTGGAAGTACTGCAAAATATTTTTTTTTTGGTTGAAGCTTCGACAAGATGTCATAAAGTATATCAAATCCTACACTACCTACACCATTTCCAAACTCGCCAATGAGAAACATGGTATATACACCGCTTTTCCTACTCCTAATAAGCCTTGGGGGTCCATCTCCATGGATTACATGTCTAGTCTACCTTCAACCAGACATGTTAATTTCTATGTATTTGTGGTCATTGATCGATTCTTATAAGATGATAGTTTTGACACCCTGAAAGAAGAGTATCATAGCCAAGGCCACTACTGAGATATTCTTTGAGCATGTTTGGATTCATTTTGGGCTCCCAAGAACCATTAATTCATATCAAGATAGTAGGTTCCTGAGTACTTTCTGGTCTATCCTATGGTTGATGATGGACACCAAGCTAACTGAATTGACTTCCTTCCACCCACATACTAATAGAAAAACATAGGTAGTCAAAATGATGATTTTTAATATCCCAAGGATGTACAATTCAAAACATCTACACACATAGGATAGATCCTTCCTTATTTTCAACATAGCTACAATATATCCATCCACAACTCTATTGGACACAACCCTTTTTAGGTGTGCTTATGGTTCAAGTTGTTGGCCCCCATTCATGTAGCTCTGCCCATTACAGTTTCACGAGAAGAGTCCTCTGATGCTCAAACCAAGGCTGATCGAGTAACAAAATTTTTTGAATAGATCGAACACATCCAACAACAAGTTCATGATATTTTGTAGAAAGCCAATGACAAGTACAAGAAACTCCATGATCAACATCGGGTACCACACAAGTTTTAGGTGGGAGATAAGGTATGGTTGCATTTATATAAATAGTGCCTCACAAGACCCCATTAGAAACTCCACCCACTTCAATACAGGCCTTACCCCATAGCCAAGCCTATGGGTGAGAATGATTTTGAATTAAGTATTCCCCCTTTCCTTATCTTGCACCTTGTATTTAATGTGGAACTACTTCTACCATATTTCCCACCTCTCCTAGACACTTTGGACATGGCTTAGAATTTGGCCCAAAAAAAACACAATCATGATTGCATTGAATAGGAGAAATTTTATCAGATCATGGAAACCAAGACAAAGGGAACCCACTAATATAACATCCAACTCCTTCAAGTCGTAAAAGCAGAGAAACTTATTTACCAGAGAAAGTGGCTCATCAAGACTTAGATTCAAAAAGGAAATTTTCATCTGATGGAAAATCTTGATGCAATGGGGACCATTACTTCCTAAGGGGGGAGGAATGATAGAGGTGGATATTGGTGGCCACCCACATGGTCCACTAATTCTAAATAGTTCCACATCTTGGCAATTTTTCTACAACTTTAGGGTCCCAAACTTCAAGGATCTTTTTGAGTCCATAAATGATGTTTTTTTGACGTGACAATGCATTGTTAGAAAATGGTGGAAGATATCGGGCCATTCATAATGTGTACTTATTAGCTATACCTTTTCGATGGGCTATCGAGTGCCCCAAATAGAGATCGTATGAAAAATTTGTGCCCTCGATAAGTTGACTTATCAACTAACCACATCGGGGCCCACAAACCTTTTGGTGTTTCATATTCTAGGGTTAGGTTTTTGTATGTTTATGGTTTTCTCATTGATGCTTTATGTTAAAAGGAATTTTTGGCTTCTTTGTAATCAGATACTACATCTCTTTCTTTAGGGATAAGCTACCACCATTCTAGCTAGTTTGTGTGCTTTGCAGTTTACAATATTTTCTATTACATTCATCAATAGAATCCGAGTTTAACTATATTACTATATTTCTTGCAATATCTCTATGTGTTTATTTTTTATATCTCTACCTTCATTTTGTTCTCACATAATATGGATCAGTGGTGATCCAGGAATTTCTGTGAGATATTTCTTTACAAAAGTCCTATGATGAGAATCTTTTGTTGGCGCTTAATCACATGTGAACATGAGAAAATAATCATTAAGCATTGCATATGAACGTGATAAATATTGTCATAAATATGTGCATATGTGTAATTAAATATCTACTTATTCAAGCGAGAATGAAATCAAAACTCAAACATATTATTTGACACTCATGTGTTAATGTAGTTCACCAGACTCTTCTAACCACAACTCTAGATCCGCTTGGAATATGAATCGCTTTATTATCTTTCCCTTAGAAAGAGATGAAATATTCTCAAAAAATGCGGTACATGCTCCTTACAAGGATGAAACCCAGAGCAACCTTCTCTTACACAAATAACATAAGGATCTCACATAAGTGACATTTCGTTAGACACTAGAAGGAATACATTCCTCTCAATGCAAGATCTCTCTCCAAGGGGCCTCAAGGGGCCTTTTCCATAATGTTTACATAAGGAATTTATATAGTTTCCCTCTCTCCATAATTCAAGTAGACAAGATCCACAATTTTAGGATCTAATAACAACTCAAGAACAAAAATTAGAAAGAATCTCAACCAACCTTAAATTCCCCTCGAGACTAGGAAACCACTTGTGATAAAATGAGGAAGAATCCCAAACCAACCCATGAGACTCCCATCTTCCTCTTAAAATTAGGAAACTAATTTATGAGGTGGATTCTCACAACTAATGCCCCTTTTTACAAATTAAATGAAAAACAAATGAGTAATTCCACTCACTCCAAGTATTAATCATTTTTGAATGAATAATAAATGAACTTTTGACACTCATTTAAAGTATTAATCATTTTTTACAATTTTAAATGGGGAATTAATCATTCTTTTAAACTTTGTCACTTATAATCAATCATTTTAATGATATTCTCCATGGTGTTCAAAGTATTGAATCCTTGTGTGGAGATCCTCCTAGATCATACCTCCCCACAAAAATAACTTTTGGTCCTCCAAAAGTACAAAGAGAAACTTGAATATCCGCAACCAGCTTCTAGGAAGAGTCTTACACTCCACGATGAACTTCCCCGTTGCTCGATTTACATAGAAAATGTCTCTAAGAAGACACACCCTCCTTCTCCTTCACCTTTTTACTTCAGAATGAGGATATTGATATCGACACTCGCATCAATGAAAATTTGTAGTTTATTCCCTGATCTGCATAACAAATGCCTATGAAAAGCTACACCATTCTTCTTTTTCACCTTTGTACTTCGGAATGAGGATGTCAATGCCAACAATTGCATCAATGAAAATATGTAGCTAATTCCTTTATCTGCATAACAAATGTCTCTGAAAGACCACACTCTTCGTATCCTTCACCTTTGTACTTCAGAATGAGGATGTCGATCCCAACACTTGCATCAATGCAAATATGGAGTTGACAATACATAGATTACCACTTTTCAAAGTAGTACCATACTTGCCAAGAATTTATAAAACACTCATGGACAAATTCACAATGATTGCCAAAACATGCCTAGGAAACAATAATGTATCTCACTCAACAATGGCTACAAGACCTATTATAATATTTCCAACAAGGCTTAAAAAAGTTTAGGCATAGAGAAAAATGCCTCTCATTTTCATCATTACTTTCAAGAGTGGATAATTACAACCTTTTACATCATTAACATTAAAAATAATACCCCCAAATGTGCACTAGTGGTAACTCTATGGTTTTTAAACCCCCCATTACAAACATGTGCACCATAATAAATAAGGAAAATTCCATCATCGTCATACTCATCTAAATATTCTGAGACTTTTGGCTATAAACATGACTACTTTCTGTCGAAGTGTCAAAATGGCCTCTTACTGCACTTCCTCGGTTTACATGCAAGGCCCAAACAATGAATTTCCTACAACAATTCAGATTGTGTTGCCTTGCTACAACATTCAAAGATCAGAAGAATGTGCAACATACATTCATCCTCTTGCAATTTTCAAAAAGAGGAAAAAATCATAAATGCATGAAACTTACATTGGATTTTGTGCCAAGGAGCTCAAATCATTGCTGAAATCTCAACATACACAACACAAACATATTTGTCTCGTCACTGCAAATTTTGACTATAAACTCGACCTATTCTAAAAGGTGCAACTCTGCCTCGAAAAATGTGCCAAAAAGACATGGGCTTGGCCATAGCCTTCATTTTTCGTTTTTCATATCCAAATTCCGACTACCCTAGTGGATTTGTGGTGAGAAATCTTGGAAAAATGACAATATTTTCATCAAATTTTGTCACTGTGACTTTGGGACCCCCCTAAGCTCTCTACCTCAAAATTTGTGCCATAGTAGGGTTGTACCTATGCATCAAATGTCTGCACGGTCTTGAAAAAAACACCAAAATGGACCTGAGGCCATACTTGGTCTCGAACACGATGCAAGAATCGGGTGCCAAACTATGGAACCCGACCTCTTGGTTTTCGCACGCCTTGTCGAATGGAAAACTAGGGTTAAATATATTTTTTTGTGGAAGACTTTAAAAAGGGTCTGTCAGGCGGACCGATTGGCGGAATGTTGGTAAGTTTATGGGAGGTCCAAGGGTCAAACCCCATGATCTCCTCATATGGAATGTGGTTAAAAATTCCTTCCAATTCTATGTCGACCATTTTATAGGTTCCGGTTTAGCGGCTGGTAATTTTACTTTTTATATTTTCAAAACTAGCCCTCATTAGGCATCCGAGGCATGCCATGTGTAACCCTATGATTGGGCCATGTGGCACTTTGTGATTGGCCAGTCAACACCCAGTCAATATTCCAGTGGTGGTCTAGTCAACGTCAAATCAGCATTACGTCAGCCTCGATACTACAATGTCATTCATATTCATGACACATGGATCAATTTTACTAGTCCATTTAGACCCTTGAAAAGGCCAAATCCAGCTGACACATGGCATCCTCTCATGTTGCCACATCATCCATTGTACTTCCTAGTTAATGACCCAGTTAGTGCTACATCATTTACTGTACTACCTAGTCACTCTACCACATCATCCATCGTACTTCCTATTCAGTTGATAGATCACTTGTGGCATTAATGTCATAATGCCACATCAACATTCTATATGTTCCAATCACTCGACTGACGTCATCATCATATAGCCACATTATTTGTCAGGTCATCATTTGTACTTCCATGTGGTGTCTGTACAGCTGCCATGTGGCACATTTTTACTGGTCAACATGGACCCCTAAAAGTGACAAAAATGTGTGACATGTGGCATCCTCTCATCGTACCACATCATCATGATGACATCAACATTGTACATATTTTGCTAGATTTGCATGTTTGCCAAAAATTTTAGATGGCCATAACTTTTGCATATAGAGTCCATTTGAGGCATCGTTCACACCGTTGGAAAGATATCGATGATCTCTTCGACTTGGTACTATTTTATTCAAATTTTCGGCACTTTGATTTTTGGCCATTTTTTTCCAACTGAGGAGGATCTACTTGGATCAAGCCTCCAACTACATAGGCTCTTGTATGGGATTCCTTCTTGGTTTGCGACAAAGCTCAGGGTGAAGCTTCCAACATTTCCTGAACTAGTGACCACTCATTTTGTAGTGAGTGAAATAGTTGTGTGACTTCATGTCCTTATTTTCTTCACTATAGGGATCTTTCCTCTTCCATTAATTTGCAACGCTCTTGCTGTCCTAATATTTTCAAGGAGATGTTGATTTCCTTTGGAATCATGTGCTAGATTTATCACTTTTATAAATTGATGTTCCATTATCTTACTTATATGGTGTTGGTGGTGATCTCAACTCTTTGCTTGAAGAATCCTCTTCTTATGTTGATTTTGGGCATTCTCTTTCACCATAACCAAATCCTACATATCGGGGGATTCCTTCAACCTCTTGTGGTTGAGTGATTCCTTTGACATGAATACCAATACCTCCTCCTTTTTACTCCATATTCCACGTCAAATTCAATCCAATTCCCTTGGTGTGCTTTTGAAAGAACCAAAATGGGCAGAATCATTAATGAGGGAAGGAATTGAACATGGAGAATTCTTAACCTCCATTACTGTTTGTGACACTTGGTCATCTTCCTGAAGTTTGGCCAACTGATCCTCCTGGTTGGATGAAGTTGTAGACGATGCTTCTAGGAAACTACCTTGGTTATCTAGTGTTTGGAGAGAATCCTCTATTATCTAACAATATGTGCAACCATCAACATTTTCATGACAAGGACCATAACTAGTATACTCGCCATGGCCACAAGTTGGTCTGATCTTGGAAGGAATTTATGCTCCTCTTGTAGTGGAGCATTCCCTAACTTTCTCCTCCATAGCTTGTAGCTACAATCTTAGTTTTCTCTTTTCTTCTTCATATTATTGAAGAAACCTCCTCAATTCATCATTATCTGCTTGAATGGTCTAGTTGAATTCTTCAATCTCACAAAGCCATGCTTTCTTCTTTGCTTTTCCCATGATTATATTCACAATCTGTAAAATTGGTCAGACCTACTTTGATACCACTTGATCCAAGAATTTATGTGAGATATTTCTCTACAAAAATCCTATGATGAGGATATTTTAGTCATGCTTAATCACATGTGAACATGAGAAAATAATCATTAATCATTGCATATAAACATGAGAAAAATTGTCATAACTATGTGCATATGTGTAATTAAATCCCTACTTAATCAAGAGAGAATGAAATCAAAACTAACACATATAATTTGACACCCATGTGTTAATGGATTTCACTAGACTCTTCTAGATACATCTTCAAATCCATTTGGAATGCAAATCAATTTATTATCCTTCCTTAAACAAGGGTTGAAACATTCTCATAAAATGTGGTGCATGCTCCTTACAGGGATGAAACTTAGAGAAAGCTTCTCTTACACAAGAACTTAAGTCTCTCAAATAAGTGACATTTCTTCATACACTAGAAGGAATACATTCCTCTCAATGCAATCTCTCTCTCCAAGGGGCCTAAAGGGGCCTTTTCCACAATGCTTACATAAGAAATTTATATAGTTTCCCTCTTTCCATAATTCAAGGAGACAAGATCCACAATTTTAGGATCTGATAACAAATCAAGGACAAAAATGAGAAATCATCTCAACCAACCCTTAACTTCCCCTTGAGACTAGGAAACCACTTGTGATAAAATGATGAAGAATCCCAAACTAACTTATGAGACTCCTAGCTTCCTCTTAAAATTAGGAAACTAATTTGTGAGGTGGATTCTCACACAAAAATAACTTCGCCTTAAAACTAGGAAACTAATTTGTGAAGTTGATTATAAAAAATAATTCCCATTTTATAAAATTAAATGAAAAACACATGAGTAATTCCACTCACTCCAAGTATTAATCATTTTTGAATGAATAATACATGAGCTTCTGATACTCATTTAAAGTATTAATCATTTTTTACAATTTTAAATAGGTAGTTAATCATTCTTTTAAAATTTGTCACCTATCATCAATCATTTTAATGACCTTCTCCATGGTGTGAAAAGTATTGAATCTTTGTTTCGAGATCTTCGTGGATCAAGTGGTATAAAAAAAGTCTACTCTTTGTTGTTTATCGGTGCATGTTCTCGATGAGGTTAGGCTATTAGGAGTTGGATATTGAATTGGTTTATTTGGGGGAATAACACTCTCTCTAGCCCAAACAGCCTACCATGGTATATGAAAAGAGAGACGATGGAGTATAATATCCTATCAAAATGTTTCTCAAGGAATCCATCGCACAACAAATGAACAAGATAATTTTTAATTTCATCCAAATCCTTTGATGACTACCCACAAAAATGGAGGCACATTCAACTAGTAGTCACTTTGAAGGTGAAATTTCCTTCAAGATACATGTTAACTATGATATTCCTTTATTTGAAGGCCAAATAGATGCTTATGCTTTGGAAAAATGGTTAATTATTCTAGGGGGTTATTTCTTTGTCCAAAATTTTTCCAACCATGAAAAATCACCTTCACGCTCTTTAAATCGCTTCACCATGTCTGATATTGATGATAAAATTACTTTGAGCAACATGTCAGATATGAGTTTGCAATATTTGGGCCAAAAACCACTTGGGAAACATTTCTTGATGCCCTCAAGGAGAAATACTACCCTGTTGGAAACTAAGATGACCAATACATGAGATGGACAACTTTACATCAAGAGAGAGACTAGACGGTTCCTATGTACACCAACATATTTTGTACCTTGCACAAAACGTTGGGTATTAAATACTCCAAGTGTCTCCTAGTTATGAAGTACCACAGTGGCCTACATAGGTACATCCAAAGAAATATGGAGTTATTAGACATATCCTCACTAGGATCCACTTACTGATATGTTGTTAAGAACAAGAAAAATAATAAGCGAGATTTTAGTTCTGCAAACCCATCGTAGAAGAATCATGGTAAAGGTGGATATAACTCCCATAACAAAGGATAGATTAAGGATGGATAGCCTTAGGAAAATCATCCCAAGCCACAAGAAAAGAAGGGTAATGGGAAGTTGAAGAAGGGCATCGGAAAGTGGAGCGATTTCCAAAAACTCCCTTGGAACAACATTTATGAATGTCCCTCCAAACAATCATTGTTGGTTGAGATGAAATCCTTAGAGTTATATGTAGGCTCAAGCTATCATTTAGAACCAGATAGGGGAAAATAGATCACTGGCATAGAACCCAATGTCACCATTTCTACCACAAAGGTATAACTAGATTGTAACATCCCCATGCTGCAAGGCTAGGCCACACTACTTTTAGAATGCACTTCAAAATGATCTAATATAAACCTGTAATATACTCAGCCACCACACAATAGGTTAGGAATTCCCACCCTACCCAAGAGTGCACTTGACGTAGACCTATCGGCCCTCAGGCCGAGATCCACTCACATGATCATTCTTTAACCCCTTCGAGCCGGATCGACTCTTTCGGATTCCCTGTTGGAATCTCCTTTCAAATCGATCCATAGGTCCTTCAGGAATCTCCCCTGTGTGAACAACACTACGCATGAGCTCCTTTCTCCCCAAGTGACCACATCTCTATGAAAAAGGGCTTAACCCAAGGTCTTTTTCGCAACTTGCAACTTGCGAGTTCGTGAGTCGAGGATCCCAACTCTTCCTTTCTAATCTCGCGATACCCGAAATGTCGATACGGGTATGACTCTTCCTCTGTCAGTTCCTACCTCACGTGACCGCCAGCTAGGCTAAGCTCTAACTCTTCTAGCTACTCGCCACTTCGCGAGTTCAAATGTCCAACCTTAGCACATTTCTTTCACGAACCCCCGAGAGGCAATGTTGACTTTTCTCCTCTCATTCTCGCTACTCGCAACTTCATGAGTTGAAGGGTCGAGCTCACGTAATCTTATCTCGTGAATTCTCGAGACTTGAAAGTCAGAAAGGTTTGACCTTCCCTTCGCACTTCTCACAACTCGCTACTTCACGAGTTTCATTATCGAGTTCTCATGCTCTTACCTCACAAATTCCCGAGATGCGAGAAGTCAATAGAGTATTGACTCCTTCCTCCAGGCAACGCGTGTTCACCTGCCAATCACATGGGCCCCACCTTATGGTTCTGCCATGTGTCCACACTCGTGCCTTAGCTTTCGACACTTTGCAACTTCTACAGTTGAGACGAGGTCCTTCCAACCTTCGAACCTCTGAATATGTGAAACACGCGATGAGGCTCTGATCCAATGGTCCTCCATTGACCCAGATCCAAAGGCTATCTTTTCTCCTCTTGACTTTGCTACTCGCGACTTGGAGCACCCAAACTTTGGGCTCTCACCTTACGAACCTCCAAGTTCGCGAGATCCCTTGATCTCTGCCACCTGTCCTCCTCCAATGGATGGTTGTGATTCTCTCGTGACTTCGCCACTCGCAAAGTTGAAGGACTTCCCTCTCTAAACCCTGATGTATGAATCCCCGATAGAGAGGATCTCACAACACATGCCCTTCCAATCGGACGACTAATATTCTTTCGTTGTTTCGGTAATTTGCACCTCGCGAATCTTGATGCAAAGGTTTTAAACCGTAACTCCCCTGCTCCTCTGCATGATCCGACGACTCTCAGGACTTCATGAATTCTCCATAGATAATTCCAATCATCCAATGCCTCCTTGACGACTCTTACAAAGTGAACACGCTATTCCTTTGCTAGAACTTATCTGCCTGCAAGTAACTTTGCAATGCCTCCCCTTTGAACGCTTCAAGGTACTAAACCTCCTAAGCTTTTCTTCGACAGCTTCGAAGATCCTATCCCTACTGAGATTGATTGAAAAATCCTCAAGTTCTTTGGAGAAAATTCTGGTGCACACTCCTTGTGGCACTTCTTCAAATACACTCCAAGTATTTGAATTCTTAGACTCTGTGCACTCTTTTTGCAACAACAGTCCTTCAATTCTTCCCTTAGGTTGCAAACTCTGAGAATCTACTTGGCCTGCAGACACCTTGCACGGCTCATATGCTTAACTTGCACTTCTACGAGAATGAGAACAATGTTATCCCTCCTGAGCTTGCAGAGACGAACTCTAACTTCTGTCAATGCACACCTTGCAGACAATTTCACTGCATTCCTTGCAGGAAAACTCTTGCTCAGACAGAGAAACATTTGAAACTCATTCCTTACTCTCCCTCTCTTCAGATTTCAGACATTAAATATGAAATCATACATTCACGCATCAAAGAAAATGCATAACAGAGAGTAACAAGCATGAGCATAACATTCAATCATGCATACATAGAAAGTATTTGAACACCATGAGTCTGAATCAAGCTTCATATATTAATCTCAGAACTTTTGTACATGGTTCTTCTACACAGCTTTCTACTTATTATTCTCTATGCTCTCTTGATTGATTATGCTGCTAATGTTAGAATGATACAAGTGAGGGTGTCTATATTCGTTTTCCCTTCGGATCCTAAAACTTTCTAACCTAAGAATTCAAATCTACCTACTTACATTTACTAGCATAAATGCCTCTTATTCCTTCAAACGAGAGCGGGACGCTCAAGGTTTGATTACAATATACAAGTACACCCTTTCTTAACTATTACATTTAAGTTTGGCGTATCCAACTTCAAAACATTTCAAACAATTCATCATGTGCCAAAATGCGTTGGCGCTTGCCCCACGCTAGCTTGTTGTTGGCGATGCTCTTGCATCATACTCCCTCGCTTGAAAATTTTCATGGGCTCTTGTCCATGATCTCTCGCACAGTCTTTCCATGCTTTCAAATCTCTTCTTCACTCTCCCAGCTGGCATCTTCAACTGGATGTCCCTTCCACTTGACCAAGTATTCAAAATATTCCTTTCGCCTAGTCCTCTTACTAACTCTTTTGTCCAGTATGATTTCCATCTGTGGCTTCTCTGCAACTGGCATCTGTTTAGTCCACTGAACCTCTAGTTTTTCATTACCTACTTCTTCTTCCTCATCTTTGTAAGGGTACAAATCTGAGATGTTGAATATCAGAGAAATTTTGATCCCATTGGGTAATTCAATCTCATAAGCATTTGCCCCAAATTTCTTCAAGACCTTACATGGTCTGATCTTCTTCATCTTCAGTTTGTTATATGTCCCCTTCAGGAATATTTCCTTTCTCAGATGTGCCAGAATCAAATCACCAACCTCAAATTGAAGTTATCTCCTGTGTTGATCTTCTCTGCGCTTATACTCTTGGCTCGAGTTTTTCAATCGCTCCTTCACCTGGTTGTGAAGTTCCTTCATTGCTTCGGAAAAATATTTTGCACTAGCACTTCTTATCTCATCCCATTCTGAATCCCTCAGTTCAGAAACTCCTCTTGGCTATGTCCCCTAAACAATTTGGAATGGACTCTGCCCTATGCTTCTATTGATTGAATCAT
Organism: Picea engelmannii; assembly: GCA_009831015.1. Lineage (NCBI taxonomy): Eukaryota > Viridiplantae > Streptophyta > Pinopsida > Pinales > Pinaceae > Picea > Picea engelmannii. The sequence goes on from ML796573.1 coordinate 821,086, forward strand.
TGTAAGAAAATTCCGCCCGTGGCAGAATATTATCCCACTGACTGTGGTGTTTTGTCACCAAGCTCCTCAACAAGTCTCCCAAACTTTTGTTCACAACTTCTGTCTGTCCATCCATTTGAGGATGATAAGCTGAACTGAACGACAAGTTTGTTCCCAAATTTTCCATAAGGTTCTCTAGAACTGTCCCATGAACTTGGTGTCTCGATCCGAAACTATGCTCCTTGGTAAGCTATGAAGTCGAATGACTTCTTTGAAAAACAGATTCGCAATGTGAGTTGCGTCACTGGTTTTCTGACATGGTATGAAGTGTGCCATCTTAGAAAATCTATCCACCACCACAAAGATCGAGTCAAACCTTCTTTGTGTTCTAGGTAGCCCCAATATGAAGTCCATGCTTACCTCATCCCATGACCTCTCAGGTATGGGTAATGGTTGATATAAGCCTGCATTCTACCTCTTCCCTTTTGAATGCTGACAAATTCAGCATTTGTCCACGAATATTTTGATGTTTTCTCTCATTACTAGCCAAAAATATGATTAGTTTAACTTTGAGAATGTCTTGTAATGCCTGAAATGTCCGGCTAATCCTCCACTATGTTTCTCCTTCAACAAATTTTCCCTCATGGAGCATTTTGGAATACATAATTGATTGTCCCTGAATATCAATCCAACCTGGATCATGTACTCTGTACATTGACTTATGTCCCTGAGAATTGGATTCTCAGCTGCTCCATATGCCTCCTTAAAATATGGATCATCTCTGTACATGTCCCTGAGATCATCAAAACCCAGTGTTTTGACTCTGAACTCCTGCAACAATAAACATTTCCTGCTCAAAGCATCATCAACCTTGTTAGCAGTTCCAGAAATATGCTTAATTACAAAAGTAAAGTTCTGCATGTATTCCACCCATTTTTCATGCTTCTGGTTCAACTTCTCCTGTTGATTCACAAATTTCAAAGCATGGTTGTCACTGTATAAGACAAACTCCTTAGGGATTAAGTAATGCCTCCATTTCTTCAATGCCTAAATAATAGCATAGAACTCCTTGTCATACGTGGAGTATTTCACTTTTGCTTCATTCAACTTCTCACGAAAGTATGCTATTGTCCTATCTTCTTGACTCAAGACTTCCCCTATTGCAAATCCACTTGCATCACATTTTACTTGAAATGTCTTTTTAAAATCCGACAACACTAAAATTGGTTGTTCTGTGATTTTCTTCTTCAACAAATTAAAACTTTTCTCAACCTCTTCTGTCCAGTGAAAATACTTGTGTCTCTTCTTCACTGTGTCCATCATCGGTGCACTAATTCCACTGAAATTCCTGATGAACTTCCTATAGAAACTAGCCAATCCGTGAAAAATTCTCACCTCAAATATACTCTTCGGTGATGGCCAATTCTTAATTACCTCCAAATTATTTGGATCCATCCTCAACTTATCTGCAAAAATAAAAAAACCCCAAATAGATGAGATCTGTCTTCATGAATGAGGATTTCTTCATATTTATTAGCATCTTCTATTGCTATAGCCTCTTCATCGCTGTAGCCAAATGTTTAAGATGCTCTGCCTCTGTTTTATTGAAAATCAATATGTCATCTACATACACAATGACAAATTTTCCGATGAAATCCTTCAGGACTTCATTCATCAACCTCATGAAAGTACTTGACATGTTTGTTAATCCAAATGGCATAACAATCCATTCATACAACCCTTCATTAGTCTTGAAGGGTGTCTTCCATTCATCACCCTCTCTCATACGAATCTGGTGATATCCACTTTTCAAATCAATCTTCAAAAAAAAATTCTCTCCACTCAAGCAATCCATCAAATCATCCATTCTTGGCAATGGAAATCTATACCTGATGGTAATCTTGTTAATTTCCCTTGATTCTGTACACATCCTCCAACCTTCGTCTTTCTTTGGACTGAGCACTGTCGGAACAACACACGGACTCAATCTTTATCTAATCAACCCCTTGTCCATTAAATCCTGGACCTGTATTTTGACTTCTTCATTATCCTACGACATCAATCTGTACACTACTTTGTTTGGTAAACTAGCTCCAGGTATGAGATCAATATGATGACTCACACTTTTGATTGTTGGCAATGAACGAGGTAGTTCATCCACTACTATGTCAGCAAACTCTTCCAACAGTTTCTAAACCTCTTCCGGTAAATCATCTACCCTTGTACTAGTTAAAACAATTTTAGGCTTCCTGACCACAATGAATTGCGGTTCCTCCTTCTTCTTGACCTCTGTAAGAAGTTCTTTCCATCTCATGAGAAGTACAATGTTTCTTACTTCAGGTTTCACCTCTCTATCTTTGATTGGAAGAAACATGTGATTTCTCCCATTCTTCTCTAGGGTGTATGTGTTCTTCCTCCAATCATGAATCACATTTATGTCATATTGCCATGGTCTACCCAACAATAGATGACAAACATCCATGGGAATGACATCAAAAAGTATTTCATCTCTATGTCCACCTATTTTAAACTCAAATAAACATTGTTTAGTGACATTTACCTGATGTCCTTTTTGTAGCCACAAAACTCTGTATGGGCTCGGATGTTCAATAGTATCCATCTCCAGCTTTTCTACCATCTCTGTAGAAATGAGATTATCTATGCTACCACTTTCCACGATGACTTTACATGCCCATTCTTTGGTCTTGCAAGCGGTTCGAAAAAGTCTGTTCCTTTGGAACGAACTCTCCACCTCCTTCTCTGCTATTAAGAGAACTTTTTTCTCATCAATGATCTTCCACCTTCAGCATCTTCTACCTCAACATTCCACCTCTATGCTTCAACAATGTGAGTCTCACCACCTTCTTTCTTCTTATCTGGACATTCATAATATTTATGTCCGACCTTTCCACATGTGAATCATTTCACTACTCCACCTCTTCCTCTTCCTCTACCTCTGGTACGAGGAAACATGTTTCCATCATCATACTGACCTCTTTGTTCAATATGTTTCCCTCTCTGTGAGCTTCCACCTCTCTTAGTCTGTGTCTGAGGTTTCTTCCAGTCTCCCTTGGGTTTCTGATTTCTATCTTGGGCAACTGATTTGACTCTGGGATGACTTCTGCCTCATCCTCTTTGACTTTGTTTTTAGCTCAGCTTCTCTTCGGCATTCAAAGCCATATGATAAGCATCTTCCACCGTTTGGATGGTCATCATGCTCATCTCATCCTGAATTTCGTATCTCAGACCATTCATGTACCTGGAAACCTTTTCATCATCGCTTTCACAATGACCTGCTCTGATGTTCAACCTATAGAATTCTTTAGTGTACTCCTTCATTGACATCAGTTTCTGTCTCAAATTTTGCATTCTTTGAAATAGATTAACCTGGTAATCCCTGGGAATAAATTTTGCCTTCATCTTCGCGATCATCCTATCCCAATTCTTGATTTTTTGCTTGCCCTTGCAGCGTCTGTCATCTTGTAGCTCATCCCACCACAATGTTGCATGTCCTTTCAATCTTGTGACAACATGTTTGACCTTTTTTTCTTCCTCGACATCTTCATAGTCAAAATATGTGTCCAGAGCTCTAATCCAATCTAGAATCTCTTCAACATCCAGGTTTCCTTCATATACTAGAATATCCATTTTTACTCTAGCACCCATTCTTGCAACATTCCTAATCATACATTCATTTACTGCATCTTCTGCTGCAAATTATTCTCCTTCATGTCTAGCTTCAACTTCACTTTTGGAATCACTGAGATCCCCAGCACCGACTGTGCACCTCTATTTTATTTCCATTTCCACGACTCTGGCATGTAGGTCATGTATATCTCTTTCCATGGCTGTATTTGGCACCTGCCTACCCCTTTCTCTTGACATCTCCCTATCCTCTAGAGGATCGGGTGTTTGTTTGTCTCTTCTTCTCGGCGGCATGGCTGAGATTTTCTTTCTTGCTTTCCCTGTCTGAAGTATATAAATAGAGTCAAGATATGATACCAACTTGACGAGCTCCTTTCTCCCCAAGCGACCACAACGCTATGACCAAGGGCCTAACCCAAGGTCCTTTTCGCAACTCACAACTCGCGAGTTCATGAGTTGAGGCTCCTGACTCTTCCTTTCTAATCTCATGATACCCGAAATGCCAATACGGGTATGGCTCTTCCTTTGTCAGTGCCTTCCTCACATGACCGCCGACTAGGCTAAGTGCCAACACTTCTCGCTACTTGCCACTTCGCGAGTTCAGATGTCCAACCTTAGCACCTTTCTTTCACGAACCCTTGAGAGGCGATGTTGACTTTTCTCCTCTCATTTTCTCTACTCGCGACTTCGTGAGTCGAAGGGTCGAGCTCACGTATTCTTATCTCATGAAGTCCTGAAACTTGAAAGTCAGCGAGGTTTGACCTTCCCTTCGCACTTCTCACAACTTGCTACTTCGCGAGTTTCATTTTCGAGCTCTCATGCACTTACCTCGCAAATTCCTAATACGTGAGAAGTCAATAGAGTATTGACTCCTTCCTCCAGGCGACGAGTGTTCACTTGCCAATCACATGGGCCCCACCTTGTGGTTTTTCCACGTTTCCACACTCGTGCCTCGACTCTTGGCACTTCGCGACTTCTGTAGTTGAGATGAGGTCCTTCCAACCTCCGAACCTCTGAATACATGAAACGTGCAATGAGGGTCTGATTCAATGGTCCTCCCTTGACCCGAATCCAATGGTTGTCTTTTCTCCTTGCGACTTCGCTACTCGTGACTTGGAGCACCCAAACTTTGGGCTCTCACCTTACGAACCTTCGAGTTCGTGAGATCCCTTGATCTCTGCCACCTGTCCTCCTTTGATGGACGGCTACGATTCTCTCGTGACTTCGCCACTCGCAAAGTCGAAGGACTTCCCTCTATGAACCCCGATGTCCAAATCCCCGATAGAGAGGATCTCGCGACACATTCCCTTCCAATCGGACAGCTCAGATTCTTTCGCTATTTCGAAACTTCACATCTCACGAATCTTGATGCAAAGGTTTTAAACCATAACTCCCCTGCTCCTCTGCATGATATGACGGCTCTCGGGACTTCGTGAATTCTCCACGGAGAACTCCAACCGTCCAATGCCTCCCTGACATCTCTTACGAAGTGAACACGATATTCCTTTGCTAGAACTTATCTGCTTGCAAGTAACTTTGCAATGCCTCCCCTTTGAACGCTTCAAGGTACTAAACCTCCTGATCTTTTCTTCGAAAACTTCGAAGATCCTATCCCTCCTGAGCTTGATTGAAAAATCCTCAAGTTCTTTGGAGAAAATTCATGTGCGCACTCCTTGCAGCACTTCTTCAAATACACTCAAAGTATTTGAATTCTTAGACTCTGTGCACTCTTTTTGCAGCAACAGCCCTTCAATTCTTCCCTCAGGTTGCAAACTATGAGAATCTACTCGGCCTGCGCACACCTTGCATGGCTCCTGTGCTTAACTTGCACTTCTGCGAGAATGAGAACAATGTTATCCCTCCTGAGCTTGTAGAGACGAACTATGACTTCTGTCAACGCACAACTTTGGGACAAGATTTTAGGACCAATTTTGGGAACTGCACAGTGCGCAAAAAAGAAGGAAAGATAGTTGGATCACTTTAAGGACTAGCACCCACAAAAGGAAGAAGACCATTGGAATCCATTAGGAATTTTGGGTCCATTAATAAGGGTTAATCCCTATTGTAATTATATAAATATGTAAGGGTTTTGGGAGAGAGAGTAGTGGGAAAGAGAGAAAGTATGAGAGAATAAAAGTAAGAATTAAAGAATGTATGCGATATATGTAAGAGTGAAGAGAAACAAAGATATATAGAAGAATAGGAGAACTAAAACGACTTGATGTATGAGCGTAGTGTGCATATTTTTTAAGATATGGTTATGAATAATATAATAAGAATCTGACCATTGTGGATGTATCCCATCTTGGGTGTGTTAGGGACCTAACCCCTCAAGTAGATAGAACAATATATTCGGATGTAATAAAGATCAATATTAATAAGGCCTTGTAATAAGGTAGAATAAGTCAAATGTAAGAAGACCTAATAGAAGCTTCCACTTCTATAAGTATCTTCCTCTAGATGGTTCTTTTGATAGACATATTTAGTATAAATAGGAGTCGATGGTATGGGAACCCTACCTTGGATATTATTGTAATAGAACTTTGCTCGACTGGAGGTTGCCCCCTATTAGAGGCAAGTGAACAATGCTCTAAGAATCAAAGTGCTCTTTTGGTGTTATTCTAATATCATTTCAGTGTTATTGTGGTGTTGTTCTAGTTATATTGTTTTTTATCTGCCATTTCTATCATTTTATTTATGTTTTGCATACGTTTTATATCTGGAATATTACAAGTGGTATCATAACACTTTCCTCAACAGAAAATTGTGGGTTAATTTTTTTTTCAGGGTAGAGACGTATTTCGGCATCTTTAAGTTATAGAGATTTGTTGTTACGCACATAAATCCACAGTTGAGGGATTAATACATGGATGAAATACAAGTGGTTTTTAAGAGAACATTTGTTGGCACCCTTGTAACCCTTGTTGGTACCCCTTCGAGTGGTAGCACATCAGAAAAAACATGTATATAGATCGACCTAGATTTCCTGAATCCCTCTTTATATAAACCAATTGACTACCTGACTGTTATAGTGTCACTGAGAACAACACTCGAGAAGATACTCTCTAGTACTTGGATATTCGGGCAGTATGGCTAAGGGCATGGTCTAGCATCCTTAGTTGCTACCCTGAGATATTGGGTCGAGTACTACTATTGGACCCTGCATGTATATCAAAGAGCTATAGTACTGGGAAAAACCTTGTCTATAGAACCCTTGGGGATGGAAACAAATCTTAAAATAGACAAGATCTATTTCTTTGCAACTGTGTTCGAGTTGCCAAATCACTACACATTTCTTCCTGGTTAAGAATTTGGTCATTTCATCACCATTATTTGAGACCTATTCCATTGGATTTATCTCTTCTCCCTTACCCCATTCATATCTATCATTTTTTAGCAAAATTGTTGACCCCACCCCCTCCCCTTTTCGGTTCCCTCATCATCATGGCCCATACCAGTAGCCAAGACTTGGAAGCTCGCTTCAATACCTTGCAATATAATTTAACATAGACCCTACAAGAAGTGAGATAGCTCAATGCCAATATTTCCACCATCAATCAAAATATGCATTCCTCCATTGTCACATCAATCACCGAACTAAAATAAGACCTCAAATAAGACATGACTACCCAGCTTGAATTTGTCGTTTTGATGATCTACACCAAGCTGCAAATTCTTGCAGATCCCCCTTTATCTGATCCACCTTTGCATACCGAAGCTAAAACTTCCTCTCATTCCCATAATTCTCAGCCCCATCACTTTCAGTGTGACCTACGCCTTCTGCGGGTAGATGTGACCAAATTTGATGGCTAAGATCCCACTGGTTGGGTAACTCAAATGAAACATTATTTCTCTTTGTATGACATTACAAATGATTTGGACAAACTTTGGTATGGTGTTCTCCATCTAGATCAAGAACATTGGCAATGGTGGCAATGGAGAAAAATTTCTCATCAAGGGTATGCTGATTGGACACACTTTGTGGCAGAGATTTATGAACACTTTGAAACTAACACCAACCATTTAGGTCGTTTGACAAAGTTGAAACAATCTGGAACAATGGAAGACTTTATAGTTGCTTTTAAGCGACTGGATTTTCGTACAGAGCGCATGTGTGATGCTTTTTTCTGAGAATTTTTTATCAGTGGAATCGAGGATGAGATTCATGCCCATGTCCTCATGGCTTGGCCTCAGAGTTTGGTGGAGGCTACTAAAATATCTAAGGAAGAACAACAGGTTGTCTCTTCTCAAAACCGAAAACCCTCCTTTATTCCTCACACTAAACGAGTAAATACCACTACAACTTCTACTCCACTAAAGATCCAAAAATTGACCAAGGCTGAAATGGTTGAATGCCAACACAAAGGCCTTTGTTATAATTATGATGACAAATATTTTTTGGGCCACAAGTGTAAGGAACAAAATATTTTTATGGCCATCTCAGAGGATATTTCGGAAGAGGATGTTGAAACTCCCCTTATGTCTGAATCACCTAAAACCACTAACATAAACCCTCCCTCAGACCCTCCCAAAGTAGAACCGTTCATTTCCCTAAATGCTCTCACTATCTTCTCTGCTCCCCAAACCCTCAAGATAATTGGTTACATCAAGCATAAGAAGGTCACCATTCTTGTTGATAGTGGAAGCACCCATAATTGTATTCATCGTCACATTACCCAAGAAACTCATTGCTATATCCACGCAGTTAATAATTTCCAAATCATGATTGCCAATGGCAGCTCCATGAAATGTGGAGGGATTTGTGAAAATGTGTGTCTCCAAATTGGTGACTACCACCTGAAATCTCATATGTTTGCTATCGACATGGGCGATTGTGACATTGTGTTGAGTGTAGAATGGCTAAGGACTTTCGGTCCCATTATCATGGATTTTAAGGAATTAACCATGCAATTCAACCAAGAGGGCCAACAATATAAGTTCCAAGGCATCACCTCCAGTCCACCTGATATCATTAGTTCCCATTGCATGGAAAAGCTTCTCAAAAAAGGTTATTTTGGCGTTATTTCCCAACTCCATGCAATAAAATCAACTAAGACACCCTCTGTGCCGCAAGACCTCCAATCCATCCTCTTAACATCAAGTGGTCTTTTACATTCCCCAGGGAATCCCTCCTTCCCATGGTGTTCATGATCATTCCATTCCTCGGGTACCAGGAAACATTCCTCCCAATATTCGTCCCTATCATCACCCCTTTTCCCAAAAAATTGAAATTGAGAAAATGGTTCAAGAACTTCTTAACGCAGGCGTTATTGGCCCTAGTACGATCCCCTACTCTTCTCCTGTGGTCATGGTCCTTAATAAATAAGGTTTTTGGCACATGTTTCATAACTTTTTCCCCCTCAACAAACTCACCATTAAAGACAAATTTCCCATTCTTTTCATTGATGACCTCTTAAATGAATTGAGTGGCGTCCAGTTCTTACTAAACTTGATCTTCATTCTGGCTACCACCAAATACGTATGAAAGAGGTAGACATTTCTAAGACTGACTTTAGAACTCATGAGGGCCACTATAGTTTTTGGTCATGCCCTTTGGCTTGTGTAATGCCCCCTCCACCTTCCAAAGCCTCATGAATCATGTCTTCCATCCTTTTCTCTGTCATTTTGTCTTAGTTTTCATTGATGATATCATCATCTATAGAAAAACTTGGATAGACCATCTTGCTCATGTGGATTTAGTTCTCCATCTACTCTCTCATCACTAACTTTTCTTGAAACAGTCTAAATGTGCTTTTGGCGCCTCAGAAGTCAAGTACTTGGGTCATTTTGTTGGCAAGGAAGACACCAGGGTGGATCCTAAAAATATTTAAGCTATGCAAGACTGGCCTCACCCAAATACTCTCAAAATATTGCATGGATTTTTGGGCTTAACATTTTATTATTACAAGTTTGTTAAGAATTATGGAAATATTGCGGCACCTCTCACTACACTCCTTAAAAATAATTCTTTCACTTGGAATCCAATAGCTTCTTAGGCTTTTCAAACCTTGAAGATGGCCATGTGCACCACTCCAATCCTGGCCCTTCCTAATTTCACAAATACCTTTGTCCTGGAATGTGATGCTTCAGGGAAAGGAATTGGTGTTGTCCTTATGCAAGAGAGGCAACCTTTGGCCTTTACCAACAAACAATTGTTTGAACGAAATTTGGGCAAATCAATCTATGAAAAGGAAATGTTGGCTATTATGCATGTTGTTGATATGTGGTTCCCTTATATATTGGGGAAACACTTCCAAATTAAGACAAATCATCAAAGCCTCAAGTATTTTATGGAACAACACATTTACTCCCTAGAGAAACAAAAATGGGTGACTATTCTCTTTGGATATGATTATGAGATCATTTACAATAAAGGCAAAGATAATATAGTTGTGGATGCACTTTCCCGAAAATATGAAGATGAAGGATCCCTTTTTTTCTCTCTCCTTCATTGTAATAGATTGGATCCAAGCCATTTGCATGGAATGGCTACACGATCCCAAAAGTTTGCATCTAATACAACCATTGCAGTCCAATTATCGAGTTTCACCAAGGTACTCTTGGCTCCATGATGAGCTTCGATACAAAGGCCGTTTGTATTTAAGTAAACATTCAAAACTTAAATCCATGATATTTTCTGAGCTTCATGCTACACCCATAGCTAGGTACTCTAGGTTTACCAAAACCTATGACAGGGTCAAACGTTCTTTTTTCTGGGATGGTATGAAACAAGAAGTTCATAATTTTGTAGTTGAATGTGATGTGTGTCAATGCAACAAGGGTGAAACAATCAAATCTCCTAGCACACTCCAATCTCTTCTTATTCCACCTGCTATTTGGAGGGATATCTCTACGTATTTTATTACAAGCTTACCTAATTCAGAAAATAAATCAGTCATCATGGTGGTAGTGGATCACCTTTCCAAGTATGCTCATTTTTGTTCTCTTCAACACCCATTTACAAAATCCATTGTGTCTCAACTTTTTATGGATCAGGTCTTCAAGCTTCATGTCATGTCACATTCTATTGTTTCTGATCGCGACCCAAATTTCACCATCAATTTTTGGCAAGAATTGTTCAATCTACAAGGCACCCAATTGAATCTCAACACAACTTATCATCCCCAGACCGATGGTCAAACTAAAGTTTTCAACAAGTGTTTGGAAACATATTTTAGGTGTTTTTCATCAGAAAAGAAAAATCAGTGGGCTCAATGGTTACCCCTAGCTGAATGGTGGTACAACACTTCATACCATACAATTACCTGCATGACTCCTTTTGAAGCGGTATATGGACAAAAGACACCTTCAGTTCTCTCATATTTACCAGGTGTCTCGAAGGTCCAGGCGGTTTACCAAACGCTTACAGTTCGAGAGGATATTCTTCATACCCTCAAAGAGAATTTGGTCATGGCCCATAATCACATGAAGAAACAAGCATATCAAGGTCACTCTGAACGTCAATTTGCAGAAGGGGGTTAGGTGTTTCTTCGACTGCAACCTTATAAGAAAAATTCCCTCAAGGCTGACCATTGTCATAAGATGGCACTCAAATTTTATGGTCCTTATACCATTCTCAAGCATGTGGGACAGGTGGCCTATCGGGGAGCTTTGCCTATTCAGTCTAAGCTACATCCTATTTTTCATGTTTCATGCTTAAAGAAGGTGATTAGAACTAAGTGCCAAACTCAAACCAACCTTCCCAAGTTGGACAAAGAAGGATCCATTTGGCTACAACCACAAGAATTTTTGGAATAGCCTGAGCATCACCTGCATCAGCGAACTATCAAGGAAGTGTTAGTCCAGTGGAAAGATACAACTCCAACAGATGCCACTTGAGAACCAACTACCATTCTGTAGCAATTTCCACATCTCAAGCCTTGAGGACAAGGCTGTTTTTAAGGGGGGGGGACATGTTAGGGACCTAACCCCTCAAGTAGATAGAAAAATATATTTAGATGTAATAAAGGTCAATATTAATAAGGCCTTGCAATAAGGTAGAATAAGTAGAATGTAAGAATACCTAATAGAAGCTTCTGCTTCTAGAAGGATCTTCCTCTAGATGGTTCTTTTGATAGACATATTTAGTATAAATAGGATTCAAGGGTATGAGAACCCTATCTTGGATATTATTGTAATAGAGCTTTGCTCGACTGGAGGTTTCCCCCTCGAAGAGGCAAGTGAACATTTCTCTCAGAATCAAAGTGCTCTTTCTGGTGTTATTCTAATATCATTTCAGTGTTATTGTGGTGTTGTTATGGTTATATTGTTGTTTATCTTCCATTTCTAGCATTTTATTTTTCGTTCTGCATACTTTTTATATATGAAATATTACAGGGTGAACCATGTTAAATATGGTGTCTATGTGTCATGATGTGTTTGTTGTTATGTTTATTGCACACATATGATATATGTTTGTTATTCTGAATATGCTACATTTTCTTATGTTTCTGTGCACATGATATAAGGTATAATCAACAAATTCTTGTATAATTCTTATAAGTACTTCCTCCCATCCCTTTATCATTGTGGAAACTTGGTTCCTACAGTTCCCATAGATACCTCATATGAGACTTCAACTACTTGCGAGTGATATCGAAAGGGTCGATATATGAGGGTCTTTTGGTGAATTTATGTTGAACCTTGGGTTTTCCCACTACGCACCAAAAACCCCCAAGAAAGGGATATAAATACATAAGGATGGGTTCCAAAGAAACACTCAACTTCCCAAACCATTCAACCCTCAAGCTCTCAAAGGTTTCTTAACACTGAGTAATAAAAAGTTCCGTAGCTCTCTTCTCCCATCCTACAACACCCAAGAACATGAACCCCCTTCACTACCACAAAGTCCCTTAGGATTCCCACCTCCTTACAGGGCTTTAGTGCATCTGGTCAAGAATATCAATGTTGGAAATCTCAAGATTCATAACTATAAAAAGGTTTATCAAAATGCGAATTCATCCATGCACTCAGGAATTAATTCATGATTGGAATACACAAGTAAATCCCATATCCAACTCACCATGGATGTTGTTCCCCAATAATTCATTTTCTCTTTTCTGATAAAATACTAGAACCAACTAACCAACTACCAAGACAATCAAGAACATAAATTTTGTATCCAAGCGCACCCAAGTCCAGCGTGGTCTCTCCAAGAGACTCAAGTGCCCCCACATATGCCCCCCAACACTAACATGGGTGATACTTAATTAAAAACATCACCAAGGTTTATCTCCTTGGTTCCCCCCTTTATCATGGAATCATACCCCCTATAACTCTTGTCATTGTCTGTCCTATATCCAGTGATGTAATTTTATTATTAAAATGTTCAAATAATTACATTATCGTAGGAAATATGGCCCCTTTCATATTTTATAGGAACTCTATCCTTTCGTCAAATAAACAATTACATTATTAAATTGGGGACTCAAAATTGAGGTATTACATTCCCCTCCCCCTTATTTTGGTAATGTCCTCAGTGCATATACAAAACAGAAAATGAAATTTCAAAATTAATCAAAATGTCATGGGTACTCTCCATGTATGGAATCTTCATTCTCCCAAGTACCATCTTTAGGGTCGTATCGGGTCCACTGAAATTTTACCATTTCTATTACTCAATTCCAAAGTACTTTGACCTTTATTTCCAATATGTGCACCGATTAGACCTAAAATTCCCCTTATATCCCCACCTAAATCAAATTTCAATTGATAACATGGTTAGGATTATGCACATACATTTTCATCAAAGAGACATGAAATACATTATGCACATTTATGGAAACATGTATGAAACTAACCCTATTATGTCCAATATTTCAAATGGACTACAGAATATGGCTGCTAAATTTGTACATTTTCCCAACTTTAATGAGATATTCTTGGGATTCACTTTCAAAAGAACATTCTCTCCCACTTTAAGTTCTCTAGATTTCATGTTTTTATCTGCATAACACTTCTGTCTTATTTTGTTTCTTTCAAATTATACTTAATTTTAACCGTATGGTCTTCCATATCCTTGAGCAATTCTGACCCAAGTACCACTATCTCTATTGGGTTGTCCCAATTAACCAGAGTATTGCATTTTCTACCATACAAATCTTCAAATGGGCTCATCTTCAACGAATATTGGTACCCATTATTGTAGGGAAACTCAACCAAATGAAAATAATCTTCCCACTTATATGGCTTATCCATCACATACATTCTAAACATGTCTTCAATTACTTGGTTGACCATCTCTGTCTTCCCATATGACCGTGGATGGTATGCTATGCTAAAATTTATATTTGTACCAAATCCTTTAAATAATTATCTCCAAATGTTTGAAGTAAAATTTATATCTTTGTATAATACAATTGGCTTAGGTATTCCATGCAACCTAGCAATCTCCCTTATGTAAATTTATGTAATATTAGCTTCTATACGAGTCATTTTTACAGGAAAAAAATCAGCAACTTTTGTCAATTTATCAACAACTACCATTATTTAATCATGTTTCCTTATTTTCCTAGGAAAATTAGTGATAAAATAAATGGTTACCACTTCCCATTTATTCTCTGCAATTGGTAGTGGATATAGAAAACCTATTGGGTGTCTATGCTCAATTTTCACTCTCTTCCATTCCATACATCTGGAAACATAATCAGCAACATCCTTCTTCATTCCAGACCAAAAGAATTGGATTCTTACTATTTCAATTGTTTTCTGGAAACCAAGATGTCCGATATATGGAACATTATGCATTTCCTTTAATACCAAGTTCCTAAATTCTTCGGAACTAGGAAAATAAATGATATTCTTATGCATGAGTAATCCATCCTCTTTAATCTCATAGCCTTAGAATTTCTATTGTGCATTCTCTTGGTGTAAACTCTCTTTTACCTATATGTAATGTTGGTATGTAACAACAACATCCAAAATTATTCTCTTTAAATATGAATGATGCATATGGATGTAGTGTGCATGGGATGTATTCTTTTGTTGAGTGCATCAATAACTTTGTTTTCCTTTCCTTTGATATGTTTGATCTCAAAGTCATTCCCACTTAAAAATGTTGGACACACCGACCACACTGAGAATGGGGGGTGAATCAGTGCATGACTTTTCTTACAATTCTTTCTTCCTTTAGTTAGCAACCACTTCAAAAATTATTTTTCATTCACAATTAGCTACTTTCATATATCAACAACATTCATCAATAATAGAGAACTATAAACCATCACCATAATGAACACAAAGAACACCAAATATGTGTGTAAAATTTATTTATTATGTTGTTACATGAATACTACAATCTCCAGGGTTTATCAACACCAACTAAAAAGAGAACCAACTCCAATAGAGTACCAACTCTCAAATACAAGACCTATCTTGCAGATCTCAACACCAATTGAGATGTGAGGATTCCAACCCTCAAGTACAAGAGCCATCTTGTAGACAAAAAATACTTTGTCCAACTATTCCAACAATATTCACTTATTTTCTATAGATACACGACCTTTCCACCTTCAACTTGTGTATGTGCATGACCTATATTCTTGTAGCTTGCATATGTATGTGACATGTCCTCTAGCAACCTGCATAACCTCAAAAAACTAGGGTTTCCAGTTTTCTGGAACTCCAAAACTTCAGACTCTTTAGACATTTGTTTCCTATATCACATCATCCTATAACCTGTCACTGACCAACCTGCATATATAACATGTCATCAATGAAGAATATCCAACATCCTATGCATGTCCCTCATGAATACATCATCATACAACATAGACATCCCTCAACCAAGTATTAGTACTATACCATACATAAGAGTGTTGCTCACTCAACCAACCAACCATCATATACCACATCCAAGTACAAGACAAACCATATCAATAATGTCTCAAGATTTCACCATATCGCAAGAAAATATAAGCATCAAAACAAACATGTAACCATACCAAAACTTCTATAGTTGACCTGAACCTATAGAATGCTAATCGGAGAACTTGCTTTAAGGCTCTAGAGACTTGGTACGAACATCTATTCAAGTTTTCATGACTTTTTTATATTTAAGTTACATGTCCTCTTTCATCCCACGTATATATGTGATTTCCTACACTACATCTCGCGTACGTACATGATCTTACATGCCTGAAACTCGCATATACCTCAGAAACTAGGGTTTTTCTAAAACTCCAAGATTTTTGTTGTCAACCCTCCTTTGCTAACTCAGACTTGCATAACTTCAAATGTATCAATGAGTACCTACAATACCTTTCACAAAATAATAGTTATTCAATATGCTCAAAAATTCATTTCCATAAGAGACCCTTTCTCTCTTATTTATACTCTCCAAGTAGCTTCCTCTAGGGGTTATCTTCTAATTGTTTTACCCAACTTCCTTATTATAGGGCTAACCCACTTCTAACTACTTTTTCCACTTACACCCACTTTATCCAAAAATAGTAAACTCTCCACTTCTAGTTGCAACTAATTTATTTTTAATTATTTTCTTATTGCAACAACTTAACCCGTGATTGACTCCTAGTTGCAACCATTTGACTAGTCAACTTCTTCTAGGCGCTTCTAGAATAATTTGACTTCTTTGACCTTCTAGGGGCTTCTAGATAACTCATGATGGTTCTCCAACTTCACTAAGCCATATTTCCTCAACTGTGAGGAACCGTGTGACGTACCACATATGAATGGAAACAGAACAACATGTACTATCAATCCATGCTAATATTACCTGCAAATTTATTTATCTTCATTACATTATTCCTCAACCAAAATTGGGTTCCTTAAATATGCTTCTGAAGCTACCATAATGTGCTATTGGGCATACTGAAGGGTTGAAATCAATCTAAAATATCACTCTCCAAGGGTTGACATCAATGACAACCAACTATCCAAGCCAATTGTCCATCAATCTAAACCAATTGTCTAACAATATCCCCCTTTGGAATTGATGGAAACGCTTAGTCATGACATCACGCATGCTCATAATCCTCATCAATGTTTCTATATATCCCCCTTTGACATCAATGGAAAAGGATATCTCTCCTTAGGGATGCTCCCCCTGACTGAACTGTCCCTAGAGATGCCCCCCCTGACAGGATTGTCCCTGGGGATGCTCCCCCTGACTGAACTGTCCTTGGGGATTCTCCCCTTGACTAAAATATCCCTAAGACTACCCCCCATATCAATATGTCTCCTCCTAACATTGTACTGGATATAACTAATCAAAGAATAAATATCCATGTGGGTGTGTCTCCCCCTACTTTGCAAGATGCCATGTAATCATTCTAACAATATGCTACCACTGTAATCTACTTATGTTGCAGACATTGATACTCTAATAGAACAATGATCAACTTCTCAACAATACTGCATCAAGAATACCATGATATGTTATCCCTTTGACAATCCTTGTACCTTTCCATGCATCATACAATAGTCCATCAATCTGTTATACTAATTTGTGACTATTGTTTTAATTGTCTCTATCACTATCTCATCAACCTGTATCTGATGATCAACCATATAAACATGTTCCATACAATATATAAAGTGTATACATACAAATTATCTCATGATATGAATAGTGAGTCATAAACAAATCATAAACCATGTATAAATTGTGCCATACCATCAAGTGTATACCGACATGTTGGAAAATTGAGAGGGGGGGGGTGAATCAGTTGTCACCTTGCTTAAACAATAATATTTTTTTTAAACTCTTTCCAGATCACTCAATGATAATCACAATAATGCAGGGAAGTAAGCAATAGACCATTCAACATCATTCACACATATGAGATACACAAAGACAGATATTTCCTGAGGAAACCCATAAAGGGTAAAAACCTCTTCTTCTTTATATGATAAGTAATTTGTACATTCTTTACATTATCATACATATGAGCACCAACTCATAATGAGGCTACAAACTTTGTTTTTCAATATGCCACTTGCTGAGAGAACCAACTCTCTATATTCTCTAGCACCAACTAGAAGGAAGCACCAACTCCCTGGTTTCTCTAGCACCCATTGGAAGGAAGCACCAACTCCCTAAGTGTTCCAGAATCAACTGGATGGAAGAACCAACTTCCAGTCACACATGCACCAACCTGTATAATAGAGAACAATAGTTCTCCCTTGCACCACCCTTCCACCCTGGTTTCTCTGGCTACAACCATATGGAAGCTACAACTCCCTTTTTTGAAGCGCCCACTTGAACCTTTGAGGACAACAGTCCTCCCTAACACCTACCTACCACCCTGAAATATAAATATTTTCTATTATGACTTATTACAGTGATATAAAGTTCTTCATTGTCTTACCAGTCTCATCACTGTTCTGCTACACTGCGTTGCTCTGTCTGCATCAGTGTCTTCTGCACACTCCTTTCGCTTTTTTTTCTTTTTCCTTTTATGCTCTCTGCACCATGTCCCTTAAATGCACCATTCCCCTTCTATACATTTATGATGTTGCGCTCTACCTCCTTCTTCACACCCAAATCACACCCAACAACCACACCCATTTCTTCTTTGTTCAGCATTCTTATAGTCTCTGTGCACCTTGTGCATACAATCTGCTTCTTGCTCTTGCATCCTCTCCACCCACAATCTCCTCCACATCGGGGTGTTTTCTCCACTTCACTCTTCCACAGTTATCCCATCTCCTGTGTGCCACATTGTCTCTCTCTGTTTTGCATCTCCTACTCATTATGAGTGATCTTCCTGATCATCATGGTAACTCTTTAGCTTCTCTGGTGATTTCACCCACGCATCCATCATCACTGGGTGTTATATCAAGATTCCTCAGCTTCTCTGGAAATTGAGACTCTTCGTCTTCTCTGTCATGGACGAGCTCATCCTCTGGAAGAAACCATCATTTGTTTCTAGCAGTTACACTGTGAAGTGCAACAATAGACCTCCGATCTTATTCAAATTCATATGCACCGTTGAATTGACTTCATTGAATCTTGCGTTCATTTATCCATTTCGCACTTCGGCATTTAGGGATCCCCGTGGTAAATATTTTGTTACTCTCCATGTCCCGATCCCCAAAACTCCAAAATGGAGCTTGTCTGCACTAGCTCCTTCCTTCATCTTCCATTGATGTGACCAATGGTTGTGACCACAGGCTGAGCCAAAACATGTTTCTCATTTTGGAATTTCGGCAATCCTGTTGTGTGGCATCTCAACTCTCCAAGTCGCGATCTCCGAAAATCTGAAAAAGGAGCTTGCCACTTCAATATTTTCTCTACATCTCTTCAACCATGTGACTACGAGAGGTGATCGAGTGCTTATACATATAGTTCTTTCACGATTTCTCTTTTCTTCACTTCGGCGTTCCTGTGGCGATGAGTTCTTGATGCTCCATGTCCTGGTATCCGAAGCTCTGAAATGGAGCTTGGTTCCACTAGCTCCAATCATTTTGGCATTTTTCATTTCGTCCTTTTGCGATTTTGCATGTCGCGAATTCCTGTTACGAGTTCAAGAGGTTAGGGAACCCCGTTAATTTGACTTTGTAGTCGATGAAATGACGATCTGTCGTAACATGTCCTATGGAGCCAACGGTCCAGATCTTGTCATGAATTCGACACTTCACAAGCCTTCCTTATGCCTGATTCAGGATTTTGGCATTTCGCATTTCACCGCTTCGGGACTCTTGTGATGAAGAGACTTGTCACTTGACTCTTCCAACTCCCGATATCCGAAGCTCCGAAATGGAGTCAGATCAACGTTCCACACTCTATATGATTCGACGATCTAGATCTCTTCGTGATTTCTCACATCGCGATTTCGGCATTCTTGACGTGAGAGTTCTTGACAACTCCACCTCCCAGTTTGCGAAACTCCGAAATGGAGTCAGCTCAACTTTTTAGCTTTTCGCACTTCACAACTTTGAGATTCCTATTGTGAGATTCCTTGACATCTCTAACTCTCCATTTCCAAACCTCCGGTATCGATTCTTTGACATTTTGTGACTTCTGGTTTCACGAATTTCGGTTTCGCGACTTCAAGACTCCTGTAGTAAGAGTTCTTGACATCCCCAACTCCCGGTATCCAAAATCCCGGTAGCCAAAACTCCCAAATGGAGTCTGATCAACGCTTCGATATTTCCTTTCGATCGCTGAAGTTCTTCCTTGCCTTCCTGTCTGCTGATCTTCCTTGTATGCATGTTTTTCATCATTGTTGTTGTTCTTACCATCAATGAAAAGCACACTCTTCTTGTAAACATGCCAATAATCTCCCCCTTTGGCATTGATGGCAACCCTGAACAATTGCGCTCATCTGTTTGGACCTCCAACTATAGCATCCAGTCTGGACCACTCCTTTTCTGCCCCTTTGACATCAATTTCAAAGAAAACATGCTCCCCCTGAGCTATTGTAGTATGTTTAGGAGGTATCAAAAGTTCAACCAATACAAACTCCTCCTAACAAGATGGACTTTCTTACATGTGAGATGGGATGACACCCAGATTTTTTCGAAGATATTCAAATGGTGTCTTGGCTAGGGGTTTAGTAAAGATGTCTACAATTTGTTCTATGGTTAGAATGTAAAGGGCCTGAACAATCTGATTGGTGACCCTCTCTCTCAGAGAATGGTATTTTATGGGAATACGCTTGGTCTTGGAGTGGAATACAAGATTCTTAGACACACTGATGACAATAGTGTTATCACAATGGATTGGGATTGGTGCAGCATATTTTACCTCCAAGTCTGCAAGTGTCTGAATCATCCATAATATCTGAGTGCAACAGATAGCAGCAACAATGTACTCTACCTCTCTAGTTGATAAATAAATGGAACCTTGATTTTTACTAAGACATGCTACTAATGAGTCACCCAGGAGGAATTCTCCTCCACTGGTGTTTTTTCTCTCATCAACACAGTTTGCCCAATCTGCATCTGAATAAGAAGTTAACTGAAAATTTTGATTTTTGGGATACCACAGACCATAAGTCATTGTTTCTTTCAAATACCTGAATATCCTTTTGATAGCTAGCAAATGACTCTATTTAGTGTTAGGACCACACAATGTACCTTTTTCCCTATACTTTCTGCCACTATTATACTCTTGATCACCCATATTTAGACTCATACTATCACTTTATCTAATCATCCCAAAGGTATACAACGTCCCTTCTCATTACTATACGTTTAATCTGTTTTGCATAATATTTTACATCACTCTCGTACTTGACCATTGATTAGAAATGCCTAGGTGTTCAAAACTGCAGATTAGCATTTGAGGCCTATTGCTGAAACACAGAACTGTCCAAGGTCGTTGTTGCTGAAACACAAAACTGATGCTGAAACATGGAGCTGCTATATAGTCCGAGGTCGCATATGTTGAAACATAGCGCTGCTATATAGTCCGAGGTCGCAGATGATGAAACACAGAGCTGTTATACAGTCCGAGTTCGCAGATGCTGAAACACGGAGCTGTTACACAGTCCAGAGTTGCAGATGCTGAAACACAAAGGAAACCGCCAGGACCGACGATGTTGAAAGGAAGCCGTTACAGTCAGCGGTCAACAAAGCTCTAACCGTCGCTCCTACACAAGAATTCTGACACAGTCAGAGTGCAATTCACGTGGCTGAAACAGCCCGTGAATTGCAATGTTGAAACAACATCAGCAACAACGAGAAGAAGCTGTTACACCATCCGTAACAACAATACCTCATTCAACTCCTGTAATAACATTCTGTTGCGTGAGACTAGGACATCCTATGATGGTTTAGAAAGTAGATCCGACTAAAGATAGGACTCAGATACACATTGTAAATTATTGTATCGAAGGGATTCCCTCTTTAAATAAGAGGAAATCATCATTCGAGGGATCCAAGTTTTTTGTATTAAAGAAGCTCCAGATAAGAGGGACGTATTCCATTTTTCAGATTGTAATATGATATTTTGACAGGTGAATAAAAGACTTCTTTGAGTATCCTTCTCTAGCTTTCTCATTTCAGGGGAATCTTGTGAGAAGGGAGGGCCCACCTTCTTCACAAGATTCACCCATTAGTTTTAGAAGTGTGTTAGTACAATTTATGTTTATGCTTCGATTAACTTTTGTTTGTTGAAACACTAATTTTAATGAATTCCGCTTTGTTGAAACACTACTGAACTCTGTCTTAGTTTATTAAGTGAAATTCGTAATTATTTTTATTAGCAATATTGTGTGATGATTTTATGAGGCTAGCCAGAGATTGGGTTAAGGGTTCCTTCTCAGAAAGGAAGGAATCAGACTATCCTGTTCTCTGTAGATTTTGCAAGTGTGCTAGCTAGGGATTGGGTTAAGGGTTCCTGCTCAGAAAGGAAGGAATCGAAATATCCTATTCTCTGTAGATTTCCATCATTCCTGCAAGTGTGCTAGCCAGAGACTGGGTTAAGGGTCCCTGCTTAGAAAGGAAGGGATCAGACTATCCTATTCTCTGTAAATCTCAATTTCACAAGTGTGCTAAACAGAAATAGGGCTTAAGGTTCCTGCTTAGAAAGGAAGGAACTAGATGGCCTTGTTCTCTGCGAGATAGAGTTAACTTTTTCTGAATTACTGTTTTCATGAAAGAGTGTCAGTACTGAGGTCTCTGTTTGAGAGTAAGGGTCATGTTCTCTGGTTGCAGAATAGTTGTTCTTTCCTATTGCAAGTGTTATTCTAATGTAATCCAGGATTCTTAGATTAGTCTTTAAAGATCTGCAATAGGGAAGTTTCTTTCCTGTGATTTAATTCAGAACTTCAGTTTATTCAAGCAAGTGTTATTAGTATAAGTTTCTTTAATACAACTCTAATTTGATTTTGGAATTGAGAATATATAGTGTGTGGTTATCTTTGAAATAAAAAGACTTCCCTGGGTTGACAATTTATGTATCACTTGATTGTTTGAATCAATTAAGCAATTATAGTGACCAACATTTTGGCGTTGTTACCGGGGAAGATAGCTATAGATTTCAAAAGAACTTTTCTTTAGATAAAAAGAATGCATGAAAGACCCCAAAGACACTAACCCTACAGGTGGAAAGGGAAAAGGAAAAGGAGGAAGAAAGACTTACATTGGCGAGATTTTATCCAAGTCTGAATCTGCTGCTCAATGACCAAACCTTCAAAAACAGAACTCCCAGCCTTCATTTTGAGCAATTTTTGGAACAGGGAAAGAAGTTTGGAGTCCTGAGACAGTCCAGCAGCCAGTAGGAGACATTGAGGATAGAGCAAGTGTAGCAGGGGAGCAGACAGTGGATAACATGGATGAGTACAATGAAGAATTGCATCACGAAGAACAGGCAGGTCCTGAAGGAGAGGTAAAAGATGAAAACTCTTTCTCTACACTAGGATTCCCTATTGGCGATCTCCCTAGAGGGGAAGCCCCCATGAAAAACATTCCACTCTCAACATTGCCTAATTTTCATGGTTTATCTTCAGAGGATCCTGATGAATTTCTGTTTGAGTTTGATATATTATGTAGAAGTTATGATTACGTTTCTAATGCTCAAAAAATGAAGTTATTTCCAGCAAAACTAAAAGGGAATGCACTAAGATGGTTTATGAGTCTTGGAGGCCATGTAATCACAACATGGGACCAAATGAAACAGAAATTCCTGAACAAGTACCAAGACTACTTCCGAACGAGAGAAAAGAGGGAGGAGCTATTTAAAATGATGCAGAAAGAGGATGAGAATCTAGAAGACTTTGTAGAAAGGCTACAATACAATCTATAAAGATCCAGTCATCCCAATGTAAGTAAGGATATTCTCAAAAATATTTTATTAAAAGGAGTAAGGGATGACTGTCTAAATATGATGAACATGCTTGGAAAAGGGGACATATCCAAGGAATCATATGATGAAATTGTCAATTTATGAAAAATATGTTCAAGAGGAGCTTCAAGAAACAGATTAAACAACAGGGACACCACATTTCCAAGAGTCCAAAAATCAGCGAGTGGGGGAGCAACAAGCACCGAGATAGGTTATTTACTTGAAGATTTTAAAACTGAAATGTTAAGCTCTT
This sequence comes from Picea engelmannii, assembly GCA_009831015.1. Classification (NCBI taxonomy): domain Eukaryota; kingdom Viridiplantae; phylum Streptophyta; class Pinopsida; order Pinales; family Pinaceae; genus Picea; species Picea engelmannii. Next base: position 844,713 of record ML796573.1, read on the forward strand.
TTGCCTCACAAATGGATACCCTGCAGATTAAGAAAAAGCAAGCAGAAGCAGAAGCAGCCTTGTCCATCTTTTGTTCTCAATGCAGAGATAAGCACCCATGAAGA
>ML796574.1:7190-23860 GCA_009831015.1 Picea engelmannii
TTGTGCTTCTAACCTCTCAAATATCTCTTCTGCTTGATCTTGGGGGTTGTTATGAACATAATCGTCTGCCATGGCTAGGGTTTCTATGACTTCTCTTTAAGTTGTTTCCTAGATCCAACAACTTTCCACAAATGCCCAAAAGAAAAACCTTATCTGATACCGATATGATCTATAAACTGTCATGGATATTCCACTAGAATAGTTTGTCACAACAGATCTAATAAATAAAAACTAAAATCTACCTATGATGGTTAAATTCCATTAGAGTTCGAGAATATTTAGTTACTGATTTTATGCTTACACATGAAATAAATAAAATGTGGAAAATAGAGAACATTAAAATAAAATCACACACCTTCCACAAAATGACACAAGATATGACCTGGGAAACCCAATATGGGAGAAAACCCAGCTAAAAGGTGAGGCTGTTATGCTCTCTTTTCTCTGGTATAGAAATGATGCAAGTACAAAGAAATAAGCACTCTCTATGGAGTTTCCTTTGACCGATGGCTTGTATGGATGCTATAGGATCTCTCTTCCTCTGTTATGCTCACAAAAAACCACTCTCATATGTTTTTCTTAGCTATGGAACAAGACATAATGCAAAAGAATGGAACCCCTTGTTCACCTAGTGGCTCAATATTTAACATAGCTTGATATCCATCTAGGGGTAAGCTTTTGACTTCCTCAACCCTCAATTGTGGTAGGGTTTTGAACCTTCTAGAATCTTCTTGAAATTCCTCACATGGATAGCCCCATATGCATGGGTATTGGGGGTTGACGTGACATCCTCTCGTACCATGGTGGTCTACATGATAGGTCAACTTGCAGGAGGCATAACTTTTGCATACAAACTCAGATTGACGCACAGTCTGCATCATTGGAAACGTCTCAGAGTGTAGAACACTGTGAATGGATTGTGTGCAAATTTTGGACACTAGAACCCCCCAAAATGTTGTTTAATGAAAATGGATCTGGAAGGTTTCGAACCCCAATTTTCCAAACTGGGACCTACCACTAAAATGACCTTGCAAAATGATTACTCCAATTTTTTCCACTCTGAAAGCATCAATATAGATGGAAAATAATATAATGATGTAATCCAGATCAATGGTACATTATAGAGGTATGCTTCCCTTTCCCTCAAACAACTTTGAGTTTCTGGCTAACCATATTCCCTAGGCTATAGTAAGAGGAAGATCTTTGCATCTCAAGGTTTATTTTTTTAAACACAAGCTTTTGAGATCTTCTTTATTGGTTGTTCCTATCCTTGCATTTTTTAGACTTGTTACTTGATTTGATTCAAGCCAGGCCTCCTTGGTAAAGATGTAAGACACCATCAGATGGAAATTGGTTCTAGAGTCTATCATGCAAAGACAACATCTTCTTGGACCATCATAGCTATTTTTCTATAGGATGTCCCATGTTAAAAATTTATTGTTTAATAGGATCCACATAAATAATTTGCCTTTGGTTGGGCATTTAAATTTCCAAGAGAAATGTATGGCCAAAATACATTATAAATCTAGAGGTGAGGATGCACTGGGCCCAGGTGAAGGTTGCCAAAATATGGTCCAAGAACAAAACCTACAACATAAAACAAGTAAGAGTACTCTCTTCCCGAGGCCGACATATCCATGCTCAGGAATGAAAAAAGCATGGTTTCCAAATCAAGTACACTATGGATCCATGAAATATGTATATATAGAAACAATGATCATGGCCACGCAAATAAATACACAGTGGGTCCATGTCAACATAGATCATAGCCATGAAAGAGATACACAATGGATCTACGTCTCAAAATTGGAGGAGGATATGTGAAACGATAATTGAACAAACCGATCCCCCACAAGTAGCGATGTCATAAGTGGAAGTGGTATTGTTCAATGCAACTCAGGTTGAAATATAAAAGAGGTGATGCTACTATAGACCCACGGTATTCAAATTGATAATCGATGGTATGTGTATACACTATGCAAATAGATGCATTGAAGTTGAACATAATGAGACACCATTTGATTACTAATCATTAATGTATATCGTTAACAAACATGAGACAACTCATCGATAATGATAATGGGTGTCAAGGTACCTAGTACATTTTAGCAAGTGCGAATAAAGGAGATGGCATCGAACACCTGTAGAATCTATCAATCAGGGGACATTGATGTATTCCCATTGTCAATAGCGAGCGAACCTGCCACTAAGTCGAAGTAGATAGTAAGAGATCCGTTGGAAGGAGGGAATTAAGGAACCCCATATCATCCAACACGAAGAACAATAGAAAACCAAAGATTTGGAAGAAATTGGATGAAAAGATTGAAAGGACCCACCAACAAGTACATTGCTCATGTGCACTAGATAGAATAATGCACGAAAGTGACCCTCTGCATAGCAGCCAATAATGAAAATTGCTGACAGAGGTGAGGAAACCACCAATGGGGACAAATGGAATCCAAGGTACTGCATGAATCCCTATGTGTGAATAATGTGCTTTCTGTCGAACACAAGGGAAACCACTCAGTGAATGACCAATGATGAAGTGTCATCTACTGAGAACAAGGTCACCTATCAATGATGTAAATAGGGCTACGATGCGACTCTAGGTCAAACTCTCAGAGCAATCTGTGATAGTTGATAAGAGTTGACTCGCCAACATAAAGTCAATGGGGACCTTCCATACTAGCACGAGTATATGACAAAGATGCTTGTTGATTCTGAGAAGTACTTTCCATACGAGAAGGTTGACTTGAAAGTCAATAATTCTGAGGAATAACCGACATAGAATAAAACTTCCCTTGAACAAAAACACAACACAATAGAGTGACTTAAGTAACATGGACTCAAAAATGAATGATGACATAAGCCTGTGATACAGGAGGCATCAAAGACTCTCCATAGTGACTAAAAGAATAACCAACTAGAGAAGTAAAAATATCTGTGTAATTGGTTCAGTTTCCTAAAGCCATACTAAACTCAAACTATTGAGACATACTCAAAATTTTGTGATTTGTTCAAAGGCAACTTGACTGCTGCCAAAATGTGAAGAGAAGACTCTTTCCAATGCTATTTTTTTGTTATTTGATTTTTTTTTTCTTTTTCATATTAGAAAGCCTGAAAAAGAATAAAAACTTGCTATAATATAATGGAGGAAATGAGTGTTGCGAGAAAGAAAACTAGTACCAAGTGCAAGAAACATGCCTATGCTCAATGCAAGGAAACATGTGCAGGATATGGACACTCGGGGGAATGTTTCCTCTAGGGATACATGCATCAAGTCACGAAGACAAAGATTGCAAGGATAGCAACATATGAATGCATAAGCAAGGGGATAAGAAACAACAAGTTGAAGCTGACATTAGGCTCAAAAGCGCAAGTAGTAAAGATGCTATGTAGTTACAACTTAACGCAAAATTGTGGGATCCCCATGGGTATTGGCTAGAAAAAGATTGAGAAGAAGATATGAGGCTTCAACGCTAATTCATGGTGGGAGTAATTAGGGTTCCCGAGCCTATGAAAGTACCTCAACATGGGTGCCAAACTATGAACAAGGTTCTTGTTGTTCCTGAGTCTGTACTTAAGGCTTAAAAGTACAGTGTCAAGGCATCCGAAAGTAGGTGAAAGATGGGTAAGAAGGTAGCGTCAACCTTCGGCAAAGGAAACTAGGGAAGATTTTTACGTTGGCGTTGTCTAGGTTCCAACTGTTCCTGAGTAGTTATATCTTGTTCAATGGCTGCCCATAAACGTTCAAGTTCGTCCTGGTTATTAGCAGTTTTTAGGATTAAGTCAAAAAGATTTAAGGCAATATGCGTTTGGTTCGATAGTCTGGGTTCAATATTAGGCTGTGTCGCTGCAGGGACAATCATGGAGGAACAGTAAGAGTAGAAAAGGATTTAAAGAGAGATTAAATGCTGTCTCGATTTGGTCGAAATAAAAATAATTTTACGTTTTTTGGAGTAAAATAGATATGAAAATTGAAGGCTCTTTCCCGTAACTGTATTATATTTTAATATAAATGTGTGAGGTGAGAGAAAAACATTTAGCTACATATAACGCAAGGTTCCTTTTAAAGAGAAAACTCACATATAAACAAAAGAGAAAATTAGTAAGAAAATAACTGACATAGCGAATAATATATGTAGAATTCTGAAAGTGCAGATTGGTCTTACACCCACTGATAGCTGGTGCAGAGGAAAGACAATAAACAAATACAGAAAACCAAAATCCTTTTGTTATAGTAGTGGTCATACTAAAGTATAACAAAGCACATCAATTATGAATAATGGAATGAAATGAAACATGAAATACAAAGAAACCAACTTGTAACACAGTCTTGACGGAATCGAGAATCTCTAGATTTGCTTATATTAACTTCTCGAATGCAAAAACTCTATTACAATTGACACAAAAAGGGTCCAACCCTTGTTTATTTCTTTTTGTAATATATTTATACAATTTTACAGATCAGTTAGAATCTCAACGGTTACACAAATTCAGTTACAATTGAGGGGAGCACAATCACTCCCTTTCTCCTACTCTATTTTCACTTCGTGCCAAGTGCTCGTCTTCGCGCGGATTCGGTGCAGGCGATACATCTTTCTACAAACTGAGATACGAGCTACCAAGGTTCCGCTTGACAGCTGGCCTCGGCGAAGTAACATTCTTGGGCTAACTGTTGCAGCTTGTCCTCCATTTGTGCATCGACGATGTCGAGGGCACTTAATTGCGCGCTGGACTGGATCAAATGCTTATCAATTCGGGCCATGTTTACCATATCTATCTGAGAGATATCAACCGAATCTCTCTCCTCTTTTTCTTTTAGATCGAGTGAGATCTGTTCCACATTTATTTGCATCAATGCTTCTGCATCACCTCAGATGTCGATATCCAACAGCTCCCCATCTATGGAGTTAAAAGCTTCTTTTAAAGAGTGGGTTACCTTTTAGACTTGTTCCTTTCCCAGGGAAATGTTATGCTCTCAATCTTTCAATAAAATATTGCCTCTGGTTTGTTCAGGGATGGCAAGCCCAGGAGTGCCTACCGAAACCCTGTTATTTATGGCGATTACCGCATCCTGGAAAGCGACCCGAGCCACTTCGCCCTCCCTTTTCCTAGCAGTCAGGTTCTGGGACACCTGATTCACCAACAGACAGTTCTCCCGGATCTCTCCTATCCTGGCAAGCAAATTCTGCTGTGCCGAAAAGATTTTGCTCCTAATCTCGCTGGCTCGAGATTTAAATACGCCGATGTCTATTTCTCTGCTCTCGGCGATTTTCGACCGAGCCTGCAACTGTTCTATCAGATTTCTCTGTTGGCTCGCCTGCGCTCTACCATATCGGACCACTAACTGTGCTTGCTCAAGCTTGGTCTTGAGCATTTCTATTTCGTTTTTGTCGGCCATTCTGGCCTGTTCCATCTCCATGCTGGCTTGACCTTTAGCATTCTCTGCGGTTGTAGCCAATCTAGCCTCAAGGGTCCTGATTAGGCGATTTTTCCTTTTTAGTTGGTTATTCAAAAGCCCAATTGAGAATTGATTTGCCGACGCATATGCCCCCAACGTTCCTGCGATTTCAGTGGCGAGTTGGTCACTTTTCTTATTTTTTCCATCGATCATGATTTTATATTTTTTCGCAGTGGATTCTTGTTCTTGATAGAACTCTCTTTTCACTACCGCCTTCCTCTTTTTATCAAAAAAGAACTCATTTGGAGGGAGTTCCTCTGATCTTATGGGCCTCAGTTCTTCATTAAATATTCACCCCTCGCCGACATTTCCCTGTGCCGACTGCAAGGGTGTGACTGAGGTGATGGGCTCTCCTATTTGTTTTGCCGAATATTTTGGAGTACCAACGAGATTCTGATCTTTTGGCATACCTAGAGCCTCTGTTTTAGTCTCCATCTTTTGTTCACCTGGTGGGCATTGAGTTTTTACTTCAGCCTCTGCACTCTGTTCCCTTGGCGGGTCCGGAGTCTTCTCTTTTGTTGCGGGATTCTTCATCTGTTCGCCTTCCTGGTGTTTTCCAAGGTTAGAAATTGTGTTCTGAGCATCTTCAACATCCTTTTGTTTTGTCTCAGAAGCAGACGAACCTCCCAACACTGCGGGAAGACATCTTCATCTATGTTCCTGGAATTTTAATACGGATGCTGTGTCTTCGGGTGCTAATGATTGGATCCGGACTAGCACTTCTTCATAAGATCTCGCCCCTCGGAAAACGTTGTCCGAGGGTGAATTTTCATGCTCAAATCTCTTGAGCCCGCAATGAGCCAAATGGTTGCTCACAACCCTCTGTGGATCATGTTTCTTAATTTCGATGGTGACCAAACTTAGGTCCTCCAGGGTAGTAACCTCGACTTTGGCATGCCCAAAATCTAATAAAGAATAGGAATTCATCCGAATGGGAAAAGAAGGCCATACCTTCTTTGAGTAACCCTTGAGTTCTTTGCTCACTCCTCCAATTACCGTTTGCCAGGCGATTTCTCGACAAGCCAACTTGTCGGGGATGAACAAGGGCAGCGCATGAGGGGGAACGGAAGCCCCGAAAACTCTGAAATAGGAAAACTCTGCATCCACATACCAATCCGCTATGCCACTCAGACCTGTTGCAATGCTGTCTGAGACGCGAGGTGGTGGATGCCCAAAAATGACGATATGCAGGGGCACCATCGCCCAGTTAAAAATCTCATATGTGAACTTTTCTGCTTTATTCTCCCATAGTTTGTCATGATACTCGTGCACGGGTTTTTCTTGGGCTGGATTCCAAGCCTAGCTCATCAAGGGGAATGGTGTCATGGAACATACAACGTCCATGATATATGCTGACATGAAAAACGAGGACGATTTCCCACTTGCCTTCTGCTCCCGATACTCTGTGACCCTGTTGGCCAAACTGTCTGAGAGCATCTTTTCCCAATTAAACGAGCAACCTTCTGCAACCCGAAATATGAGAGGCACCCACGTGATGTAGAAATGTGATGTGTCTTCTCTCCCAAATAGCCGGCATGTCATCATGGCCACATATTTATATTGTGGCTCCAAAGAAGCGATAGAATATACGCCTTGGTCATTTGCTCTGAATTTCGCGGCGCGCGAAACCCAATCTTTAATCAAACCGGACATGGTTTTGTTGTACTGGGTGCACTCTTTCTCTTTGAATTCCTCCAGGAACTCGACACCATATGTATATTTAGACGTCAAAGGTAGCTTGTACATGGTTTGTAGATGCTTGGGCCTAAAAGTCCCGACAATAACTCACTGGTTGTTTATGATCGTCCTGGTAGGTAAGTCTATGTGGTCCAATGCCCACTGGATCATGTCGTAATACGGAAACAACCGTGGCCTGGTTGCTACTCTGTGCATCCCGGACTGGACGATTATCTTGTATTTGGTGTGTAGATTATCCTTTTCGATGTCGTCAGAGTCATCTGAGTAATCTACCAATTCTGCATGCAGAACATTTGACACAAATGATCAGTCAGGGATCGACTCGACACTTCGGGGTGAAGTATCGGTGACATTGTCTGAGCCCTGTCCCGCGACTTCGACATTCGCCTTTGCTGCTTTCTGCGGAGCCATGGCCGCAGTTTGCGTTTTCGCTCTCCTTCGATAGAACTGTGTATACATGGAGAAAGTAGTTAACTCAGAAACGATGAGCTCCGCATGCTATGAAAAATGCATAATGAAACTTAGCTCTCACATATATTTGAAAAAACGGTACCTTTCAAAACAAGCATGTCAATTCGAAATTAGAAATAAATTTATGCTGTAAAAATCCGATCTTACGCATAGATTTACCTTATCTTCCCATTAATGTCATAAATTTTGGCGGTTTGACAGTCAGTTGGAGTATGGAGATCAAATAGCTACTTCGTGAAATGTGCAAGCCTCGATGCGAGGGACATATCTCGTTTTATTTTAAATTATCAAAACTCAGCAATGTTAATAACTTTCTCGTTGTTCGCTGTATCGTGGATTTCCTTTTAAAAAATTTTAGTCTTCAACTTGCGAGACTGCGAGGACCGATTTTGGCTTAATTAACAGTAATCTCGATTTAGAGCATCATTAATTTTATAATTAATTTATTCGCCATATTGTGACTCGGAACTTCGAAGACAAGTTTCTGGGAGGTTAGTACGTCGAGTCGCGAAACTGCGAGATAACGATAATTAAGACTCAATTAGGGGGAAAAAAATCTTAGATTAGGCAATTAATTAATTGCGCTATAATTACGTCGCGACTTCATGAGTCAGGGTTTTAAACGCCGTAACTTTCTAAAAGATAGTGTCGAGTGGTGAAACGTCGAGAATAGATTTTAACCACGGTTAGCCCTTTTGCTTTTAATCCTTGACCAGGGTTAGCCCGAAAGAACCTCGTGTTCTCGGCTCTCGGAGTTGTAAACATAAAAATTCGAACTTGGCGAACGTCGAGGTGCGAAACCCCGACGACGTCTAATCACTGAGTTAAAAGATTTGACCCTGGTTACTATCTTGAGTGAAAACTTAAAATGACTTCGCCGTTTCGTGACTCGAGACGTGTGAATTCATGAGTTATAGTAGTCCGACTTGCGAGATCCCGAAGTAAAACAAACAGAGCGACATTGTTACGAAAGTGGATTTGTTTCGAGAGTAGAAAAACATCGCTTCTTATGTAATAAGGTTGTAGAGTTTTCAAAGTCTCGGGGGAAAATCAAAAGACCATCTTTAGATTTCAAGTATCAAAAATTGAAAATTGTGAAGGGTAAAGATAAAAACAAGGGCGGCTCCAACAGTTCTAACTAGGGCACCCATGAACGATAGACTCTACCATGTGAATTACAACACTTATAATTGGAAAAACAAGTTTTGTGTTGCAACTTAGTGGGGTTGATCCTAAGGAAAAATGAACTAAATGTATTCAAGTTGACCAATTTTATCTAACGAACAGTTACATCAAGTATATCATGAAATGTCCTAGGCGCTGGTAGAACATAAGGGAGCCCTGCTCCTGCAAGGTGCAAAATGTTAATGTTTATGTCATTATTATAGTTCTTTGCATTTCAATAGATAACAACAACATAAGACAAGATCACTGAGAAATACACAATCACAATGGATACAACATTTATCCTGGGAAACCCTCTAGGGGAAGAAAACCTAGCAAAACTTCCTTATTATAGATTGCCAATACAATGCCAAGAGATAACTCAAGATGAAACATAAAGTCCTCTCCAAAAGATGCGCCACTCTCTCTCTCTCTTCTCCAACTGGAAATCCGAAACTTGTCTCTCAATGAGCAAGTGAGTTGTGTGTCTAAGTGAGGCGCTAGCCTATTTATTTATACAAGACTGGCACGTGTGAAGTGTCTCTTCACTGGCAGGGCTGACTTCTCAAACTGGGTGGTTATAACCACCTTTATTATATTTCTAGGCCTCTTTGATATCTGCTGGGGCCGATTACTTATTCTGCCTATTACAATTGTCTTTTGACCAATCCACAAAAGGGGATTTGGTCCTATTACAATAACCGACATGATCAATCCACAATGGGGATTGATCCAATGAATAATATATCAATTAATAAGAAGAATACACTTTGCAGTTACATTATTTCAACACTCCCCCTTAACAAGAAGGGTATTCTTCAACAGCATCAGGCGAGAGAGAGGTCTGCATCATCAACGACATTAGGACGAAAACATCATTAATATCATCTTGGAGAACTATTTGGCATATCTATAAATCATCAGAAGTTTTCTTCATCGGCAGGGATCGCCATTCTCAAAGGAATGCAATCATCATCTACATCAATATGGATTAGTATAAAAACTAATACATCATCATTATCACAGCATGAGGCTGGCCCATCATCATAATACTACACTGGCTTTACGTCACAACTATCAAGCCGGAAGCTCAGTGCTAGTCACATCTCATCGTTTTTCTTTACATCACAACCATCAGGTCGGAAGCAAGGTATACATCATCTTGCTTTACGTCACATCCATTCGGCCGGAAGCAAGGAACACATCATCTTGCTTTATGTCACAACCATTCGGTCGGAAGCGAGGAACACATCATCTTGCTTTACGTCCAACAACTAGGTTAGAAGCAAGGAACACATCATCTTGCCTTACGTCCAACAACTAGGTTAGAAGCAAGGAACACATCATCTTGCTTTACATCCAACAACTATGTCAAAAGCAAGGAATATCTCATCATAGCAACTACTCCCCCTTTCGAGGAAGGTCCTTTCGGACTATGCCAAGCTTATCTCGAAAGTACTCAAACTTTACACGAGATAGGGGCTTGGTCAACACATCAACAACCTGTTCATCCGTGCTAATGTACCAGAGCTTTATGGCTCCTCTCTGCACCATGTCACAGATGTAATGATACTGGATCTCCATGTGCTTCGACTTATCATGGAATACAGGATTCTCTGTCATCTTTATACAGCTCTGGTTGTCACATAGGATCGAGGCTGCTTCCATCTCTAGGTCAAATAGACCGGTCAACAACTTTCGAAGCCATATAGCTTCACAGCTAGCAGAACACGCAACAATGTATTCTGCTTCCGCTATGCTGAGAGCAATGCTGGATTGCTTTCTACTCTTCCACGAGATCATGGTTGATCCCAAACTGAAACGACATCCAGAAGTGCTTTTCCTGTTAGCAACGCTTCTTGCCCAATCTGAATCAATGTATCCACTCAATGTGAAATCATGATCTCCGTCATAACTGAGACCACAATCTAATGTACCCTTAAGGTACCTCATCACATGTTTTGCAGCCACTAGGTGAACATGTCAGGGTTCTACCAGAAACTGACTCAAGGTGTTCACGGAAAAACAAATGTCTGGTCTGGTGTTCGTCAGGTACATCAACGATCTAATAATCTCTTTGTACAGTGTGGCATCAATCAATTCTGACGAAGTATCGAGCAACAACTTCAACTTCGCTTCCATGGGTGTATTCATGGGCTTGCATTTCAACATGTCGAATCTCTTTAGGATTTTGACTGCATACTTCCCTTGGTTAAGGAAGATCCTCTCTGGACTCTGCCATACCTTAAGACCTAAGAAATAGTGCATTAGGTCGGGGTCTTTGATCTTAAATTCTGAAGCGAGTCTCTTCTTACATTCGGTGATGATCTTTTCTTCTCCAGTTAAGAATAAGTCATCCACATATAGCAATAATATCACTGGCTCATTGTTCATAACCTTGAAGTAGAGGTTAGAATCAACTTTACTCTTGGTAAAGCCCAAGCTCATCAGGAAACTGTCTATACGGCCATACCAAGATCTGGGAGCTTGCTTAAATCCGTATAAGGCTTTCTTCAATTTGTAGACATCAGACTTCCTGTCTTCAACTTCAAATTCTTGAGGTTGCTCTATATACACTTCCTCTTCGATAACACCATTTAGGAAGGTTGTCTTTATGTCCATCTGGTGCAACTTCCACTTCATCTTAGCTGCAAGGGCTATGATGGTTCTGATTGAAGTGTATCTGGCTACAGGAGCGAATGTCTCTTCATAGTCAATGCCTTCTTTCTGAGAAAAGCCACGAGCGACAAATCTTGCTTTATACTTCTCAATACTTCCATCAACAACATGTTTTATTTTAAAGAACCATTTGGAGGATACCACGTCTTTACTCTTCGGTCTGGGAACTATTTCCCATACATCATTCTTTATTATGGATTGGTATTTCTCTGTCATGGCATCGACCCATTCTTTCCTCTGAATGGATTCTTCAGTGCAGGTAGGCTTCTCCTTTAGGAGATCACACATCAAAGCCGTGTAACTGGAGAATGGCTTTGGTCTTTTCACCTGTCTCGAGGTTCCTTCTGGAACACCATACTTCTCTCCATMTTGAATAAGCTCTCTAGCCCAAGCTGGCTTTCTTTTATGGAGGATCRTCATCTGAGGAGGTTCTTGAGCTTCTATTACATCATGGTCTTTTGGAATCTCTTCATCAAGAGAAGTTACGACTTCCCTCACTGGTTCTGCGACTTTGGGAACCTCGCTCACAACAGTTCTGGGGATTACGGGTTCCTCTTCATATACTTCTTCAAGCTGGCATCTTCTTGATTTCTTGAGCGCTGCATCTTCATCAAAGGTCACATCCCTACTGATCTCAATGTGGCGGTGACCTGGTATGTAGATTCTGAAGGTCTTGGAGACCTCACAGTATCCCACAAATATTCCCTTCTTTCCTGAGGGTTCCATCTTGTTTCTTTTCTCTTTTGGTATATGAATAAAAACTGGGCAATGAAATATTTTGAGATGTCTTACCTCTGGCTTCTTTCCGGTGAAAATCTCTTCAGGGGTCTTGAACCCAAGTGCACTATGGGATAATCGGTTTTGCACATAAACAACCGTCATTGCTACTTCTGCCCATAAACACATAGGAAGATCTTGATCATGGATCATAGTCTTCACAACTTCCATTATTGTTATGTTCTTCCTTTTAGCTACACTGTTCTGTTGAGGATTATAGGGAGTAGTGAGTTCCCTCTTGATCCCAACATCTTTGCAGAAGTTCRCGAACTCTTTTGAGGTGTATTCTCCTCCATTATCTGACCTGAGTATCTTAATCTTTCTTTCAGAAAGATTCTCAATCAAGGCTTTGAATTCCTTGAACTTGTTGAACACTTCACCTTTAGATTTCAAAAAGTACACCCAGGTTTTACGAGAATAATCATCAATGAATGATACATAGTATACATACCCATTGATGGAGGACTATGACATTGGGCCATACACATCTGAATGAATGAGTTCTAGGACTCCTTCTGCTTTGCTGTCTCTCTTTGGAAAATGGGTTCTTGATGTTCTTCCCTTGTGCACATCCATTGCATACTCCTTCATGGTCAACCTTGAGTCCTGGTAAACCTGTGACCACTTTGCATATGTAGGGTAGCGCCTTGTAGTTGATGTGAGCTAGTATTCTATGCCAAAGTTCACATGAGTTTTCAATGGTGTGGGCCATGGCAGTTTCTGAATGACCCTTTAGTCTATACAAGCCATTTTCTTCACTTCCAATGAAGATTGCTTCATTTATGGTTTCTCCTTTAGCCCACATGAGGACTTCTCCATCTATAAAGGCAACTCTATAGCCTTTATTTTCTAAAGATGAAATGGAGAGTAGGTTCTTTTTCAAACCTGGTACATAGAGTACGTCCTTCATCTTCAATGAATTTCCTGAATTCAGTTTGTAGCTTGATTCTCCCATTCCCTTGATGGGATATTGGAAATTATCTCCAAGTGTCACTTTCTGAGAAAACTTCTTTTCTGAAATACAAGAGAGAATGTTTCTCTGACCTGTCATGTGTTTGGAGGCACCACTATCAATGAGCCACATGTCCTCTTTGTGTGTTACGGATCCTGAGAGGGCCGAGATCAAGACATAGTCTTTGATCTGTTCTCTTATCATGTTTGTAGGTGGCTCTTCATCTTCAACTGCATGGGCATGGTGCCTCTTATGTTTCCTCTTGTATTCTTCTTGTCTGGCTGGACAAAATTTCACAATGTGTCCCATCTTGTCACAATGATAGTATTGTATAGATGAGTAGTCTCTTTCCCTTCGTTGTCCTCTTTTCTGAAATCTCCTTGGATGAGATTCTTTATTATTGAATTTGTTTGGTGGTTGAGGCTCTTTATGAGTCTCCTTTTGGAAATAGGGTTTCTTCCTTCCTCTTTTGGTGTGAGTAGCTAGGGCTTGATCATCATCTCTTGCTAGTAGCACTTCACGGTTAGCTACTCTGGTTTCTTCTTGGATGCATTCTTCCCATAGACTATGAAACTTCAGATTCTCCGATCTAGCTCATATCATTTGGATGAATGCATCCCAAGGTCTTGTGAGACCATTTAGGGCCATCATTATGAGTTCGTATTCATCTATGGTGTCTCCAATCGCTTTTAATTGTTCTTTAAACTCTGAGATTCTGGAGAAATATTCTTGGATCGTTTCTCCTTTCTGCATCCTCGTATTCTTCAGTTGAGTTATTAGATTCATCTTCTGGTTTATGTTCTTTCCTTCGTACAGTCTGCTTAGAGAATCAAACATCTCTTTCGAAGTATTCTTTGATGACACATAAGGAATCATGTGGTCTTTGATTGAATCTGCAATGATTCTTTAGGCCCTGATTGTGTCCTTTTGATGCTTTGCTTTCTCTGCGACATCTTCGGGTTCTGGCACTTCTTCTTTGATGAATGTTGCTAGGTCATTCTCTGCAAGGATCAATCTGATCCTATACTTCTAGGCACAGAAGTTTTCCATGCCTTCCAGTTTGTCGGCAAGCTTCGTGCTTGCAGACATCTTTTACCTGGAGCTAGGAAAATGACCGAAAAATGAAAATGCTCAAAATCAAATTTTGAACTTACCAGGAGATGCACTTGGCTGAGGCGAGTAGCCTGGTGTGCTTGGATCTGAGAAAATCCAACTTTTACCCTTCCAAACTTGATCTGCAGATTTATGGATTGGTGCTTCTGTTTTTTTGGTACCTTTGGTACTCTGGTACTTCTGGTTCTCTGGTTTTCTGGTACTTCTAGTACTTTTGTGAAACTAGGGTTTCACTTTCCGGGAGATCCAACCACTGAAAAGGTGTGCTGAGAGTGCCAAAGTAATCCTTGGGGGATGGCACACTTTTCTAGATGGTTTTAGGGCTGAAAAGCTTCATCATAAAAAAACCCTAATTTGCATGTACGACAATAGTGACATTTTTCTCTTGCGAAAGATGCTTCCTTCATCTTGGCTTTGATACCATGTTAATGTTTATGCCATTATTATAGTTCTTTGCATTTCAATAGATAACAACAACATACGACAAGATCACTGAGAAATACACAATCACAAGAGATACAACATTTATCCTGGGAAACCCTCTAGGGGAAGAAAACCCAACAAAACTTCCTTAATATAGATTGCCAATACAATGCCAAGAGATAATCTGAAACAAAAAGTCCTCTCCAAAAGATGCACCACTCTCTCTCTCTCTCTTCTCCAACTGGAAATCCGAAACTTATCTCTCAATGAGCAAGTGAGTTGTGTGTCTAAGTGAGGCGCTAGCCTCTTTATTTATACAAGACTGGCACATGTGAAGTGTTTCTTCACTGGCAGGGCCGACTTCTCAAACTGGGTGGTTATAACCACCTTTATTATATTTTTGGGCCTCTTTAATATCTGCCGGGGACGACTACTTATTCTGCCTATTACAATTGTCTTTTGACCAATCCGCAAAAGGGGATTTGGTCCTATTACAATAACCGACATAATCAATCGACAATGGGGATTGATCCAATGAATAATATATCAATTAATAATAAGAATACACTTTGTAGTTACATTATTTCAACACAAAATCCCTACAATAGATTGGCGACCATACTTGGGTGTTTTTCTCCATGTATTAATCCCCTTAGATTGTTGAATTTTTGAATCTTCTTTCTAAATATCTCTTCCCTTTTAAGTTCTTTTGTTCCATTCCAATCATTGCCCCACTCTTTTCCGAGTCTAGTTGAAAAAGCCCATATCCCAGATCCACCATTTTTCACTTCCTAGGTTCGGTCGCCCTTTCCCTATGTACACATAGCGACCAAACCCCTTCGCTTGCACCTTTTTCTCTATAAGGAAGCGACCAACCTCCTTCGATCACACCTTTTTCTCTATAAGGGAGAAACCAAACATCTTCTTAGGTTAACCAGGAGTGACCAGACCTTCTGGTCGCCCTTTCTCTCTTCACAGGGAGCGAACGATCCTCTATCTCCCTTTTCAGGGAGTGACCATTATCCTGAGAACCCTTTTTGAAGAGTTATCCTTCAAAAACTCACTCAGATCTATTTTTTGTGTTCCTCTTCAACACTCCAGATCCACCTTGGATCTGCCTTAGATTTCTTGCTATGCATTTTACAATTTTTCTTGAAAAGTTTTCCTCTCTTTCTGTATGCTACTCATATGTTATCGTATTGAACTTCTTGTTGCATTGGTTTGACCACAACTTTCTGCCTTGACCTCCTCAAGCAATCTACAGATCCTTGGCATCCCCTGAGAGATTGTTTAGAGAAATGTTTCTTTGATTGTTTTCCCACTCTCGCTTTGATTGATTTGAGTGTTGATTTCTTTTCAGTTAGTTTTGAAGCCTTTCATTTTGCGTCTTTCACTTTGGAATCTTTGCTTTCTTCCTTCTTATCTACTTTTCAATGCATTACACATTGTAGATTGAAAGAAAAGAAATAGAAGGAATTCCTTTCAAATTGCATTTACTTGAAAAGAAAAAGAGAAAGTATATAATGTTGTTGGCGTGTTTTCAAAAGTAGCATAGGAAAGTTGTTTGCTTTCATATTGCAATAACTTCAGTTCATCATTTGGAATTGTTGTCCATTTCATTGAAAAGAAAATTAAGATTGCATGTTGTTGAGTGCTTAGTTGTCATTATAAACGAGTAAAGAACTCCCCTCCCTGCTTTAGCTAGCTTTCATCTGAAAGGAATTATTGCATTGCATCATTCTCTGCACCTTTTTGGAGTCGATTCCTTTACATATCATTAGTTTCACTACCACACCCTTGAGTAAACCAATAACCATAAAATCAAGCGCTTAATAAAAATGATATAGTAACTTTTCTTTTTTGGGTTTGTACATCAACAATAGATCAGGATAGAGCTTTGGAATAGGATGTGAGGTGAACTCTCCAAAG
>ML796574.1:31057-51418 GCA_009831015.1 Picea engelmannii
CATTTGATCATTTGTGGTGACAAGTGGAGAAAGCTTGGTAATTTCAGTCTAGCCCTTGGTGACCTTAGTCCAGTGACGAAGGAGGTTTCTTAGCCTCCGTTCTGCTGTGTTTTGTCTTGTGTTTTTGTAGGTACAAGTGAGGAGGAGAGCCGTAGGGATGTTGGAGGCCAAGGGAGGGTAGGTCGAGGCCTAGGAGAGGCTCATCCTGCCAAGATATTCCTGCTACAACCAAGAGAAAGGCTCGACCTAACTGGTATAGGTCTAGGACAACAAGGAAGTGGTTTTCGTAGGCTTGGATAACAACCTAGGTGAGTCATACTTGTGAGTAAGGGAAACTGCAGGCCTTAGATAGGCTACCACAGGGCTCAACCAAATTGAAGGAGGATGAGAAGGGTTGTAACAACAAGGTTGAGGGTTCAATTGACAGTAAGAAGGTTGCCATAGTCTGGCACAACAACCTAAGCACCTCGACCTATGGTTACAGGACTACTGTAGGTTGTTACAACAGTGAAGGAGGTGGTGGTAAGGATATTGTGTGGGTACATTAGGCACAAGAAAAAGCAACAACAACTGAAGAGGCCTGACACATGTGTGGCAGTAGGAAACTGAAGGTACATGATTGCCACAAGAACAAATAACAATAGATTTAGTGGATAATAGGGTCAAAATAAGGCCGCCATAGGTGAGACAACAAGCAACATTGTTTTAGGAAAATTCTTGGAGGACAAGGAATTGTTACAAGTATGTAACAACAATTGTAGAGGCCAGGATTAGAAGAGATTGAGGGTTGTGCCACATGTGTCACAACAAGCAACATTGTTATGGGCAAATTCTGGGAGAACAAGGAATTGTTACATGTATGTAACAAAAATTGTAGAGGCTAGGATTAATAGAGATTGAGGGTTGTGACAAGTATGTTACAACAATTCTTTAAAGTGGTTTTTGGACATCAAGTTAAGGGCTGCTTGAGGGCAGGACAACCCTGAAACAACAAGAAGGATAAGGAAGTTTTTTGGGGTAGCAAAGGAGGGCTACTACAGAAGTGTAACAACAGTTTTGGACAAGCCCTAGAAGGTTGTTATAGTAGTGTAACAACAATAGTCTTGGACCAGGTTATGGAACAAAAACTGAGGGTTCCAACTGTGTTTTGTAAGTGAATTGTGGTATTTTTCTTGTATAAAGATTTGGCCATTGTCCCTAGTACGAGAGCCCAATGGTTCTTGGTTTAAGAACAATAATTTTGAGTTGAAATTCATGTGAACCTATGTATGATCTAATTTCTAATGTATTTTCCGTTGTGATAAAGTAGTTACGCATCTCAGTGTGTTTATGTTTACAATTCAAATTGGGTAAATTTTTGTATAAATGTGGAAAAATTAGACCAGAACTGAGGTGCAGTAAAATATAACATTGACAAGATCCAAGTTCTCTTCGCTACCTTCCTTCTGGTTGCTCTGAGATTCCTCCCAAGTCTATTCTTGGATGCAATCATCCCAAAGTCTATGCCAATATGAGATATTTTCCCCAGCACAAACTCCCTTGACAAATGGTTCCCTTTACTTGGGAAGACCATTCAATGGCACATTCACGAGATTTACGTCCTCCATTTTCTCCCCTATGGGTCAACCTGATCACGTACCTATGTGATCCTCATGCGATAGCTGGTAACATTATCATATCTAGACATATGCACAGATTTTAGTTTATTCTTTAAGACCCTCTTCATATTCATGTTCTTGCTTTGGAATAAATTTACCAAGGCATCATACATCTCTTTGGTCATCTTTTTCTCGTTTAGGTGAGGGATTAGATGATCCTTCACAGAATCGAGGAGGACCCTCTCTATTTTGATCTCCTTCGTGTTGTGAGCTTCCAAAGCTGTTGTATCTGTCGGTGGAGTAACTACTTTATCCACTAACTCCCAAAGGTCATACTCCTTCAATGACAAAGTTACTCTTTCTTTCCAAGATAGGAAGTTGAATGCTCCATCTAATCTATCTTCAACTCTTAACTATGTTGTTGCCATCCCTAAGACCTGATAAACTACCATGGAAATAGCCTGTTGTAGAAGACTGCCCCTGTACTGACTTGTACAGACTTGTACACGGCTGTCACCACTGTGACTCATGTGTATACGCGACTGTGACCACTATGAACCATGTATGTATGCAACTGTGCACAATGTAACCTGCGTATACGCGGCTGTTCTCAAAGCCTCCCACATATGTACGAGACTGTACTTTATGTGACCCATGTACAACTCTGTAATCCTGCAAAAACTTAGTCCTACCTCAGTATGACTGTTTCCTTGAAATCCGTCCTTCAATTTCCACCTGCTGGTTATGAATCTGCTATGGATCTAAGATTTGGATTCCCCTCAGAGCATGTGCTCTAATACCGTGCTAATATTTCTCCTACTTAACCCTTGACTCCTAAGTCCAAATAAATCACTTATTGAATTAAAGCACAATTGAGTAATCAACTAAACATGCAACGAAAACATAAATAAGGAATCCAAATCAAGCACACAAGAACACCAAAAGTTTTGGTAGATACCCCTGGAAAAACCCTGGAGGGAAAAAATAGTGGTAAGAATGATTTTATTATGCTAAAATCAGGCTCCCGTAAAAACGATAATGACCCACTGAGAGAAATACAACTGTAGAAAAACCTGGCAAAGTCTGACCTGTTGTACAAACCAAAATTGCACGCTTTTCCAGGTGTACATGATTCGTCTTCTTGTGACCCGCATATGTATGTGACTGTCTCCACTATGACCCACGTACATGTACAAAAAACCTATACGAAAAGATCTGTACGATGCGACACTTCCCTGTGGCTTCCTCTGACTAAGACCCAGCTGCACTGCCTATGTTCTCTCTTCTCCTTGATCTTATCTCTAGATGGAAGTCCTTCTCCACCTATCCAAGATATTGAATCACAGTACTTCATGATCCAACTCTCTCGAAAGTAAATTCTCTACTCTGAAGAATCTCAAGTATCAAGTGTCAAGTCTCTTTCTCCTTCACCCTAGCCTTGCTTTTATAATAGTGAGTTATAATCTATTTCTAATCTCACTTGAGATTTAGATTGCATGTGAAGATTGCATGCTAAGATTACATGCTAAGTACTTTTAGCATGTTCCTTAATAACTCAATTTACTGTTTACATATATAATTAATAAAAATAATTTACTTTAATAATTCCTTTAGTTAAAGAAAATTCAAGAGTAGAAGGCTTTGGAAAATTTCCACATGTCTAGACACATAGACATGTGCAGAAATACCTGTTTGATACTACCACTAACATCAATAGGTTTGCCCACAATTCTAACAATGTTTTGGATATTGTCGTTAGCCTCCTAGAGATAAACAAGAAATAGTTCCCCATCATTTCCTACGTTGAATTGTATTAGTGGCTTGGCGTAATAGTTGTTGAATCCACTTGAGGAATTCATATTTCATTCCATCTTGGTATAGAAAATCATGAGCAAGCAAAAGGTAGAAGGATGAAAATGCCCAAGTGGTTGGCATTCATGAGCATTTCAATTTTGAGGGCTTGAAGAAGAAATCCAAGGCGGTCCTTCCATTTTCTAAGATGAAGCAAAAGGAAATGGTGAATAGGGCCATGCGAATGCTCAATGCCAAGCCCCTCGAATGGTTGGATGACCTTTTGGTGCACAACTATGACTTTGATGCCCTTGGCCTCAACAAACCCATAGTGAATTTACACAATGACCTAAATCAAGCCATCAATTCTAAGGTACCTTCATCAATTTTGATTTTGTGTCAACTAGGGTTAAATTTTTTCTAGAACTTGTAGCTTTATATCCATTTTTTTCTTTAGAAGGTTTTGTTAATAATGGAGTGGATTGCAAAAGTTACTAGGGGTTGCTAGTAATGGTTATCCATATTGAAAGTGGCATGCAAATCCTTGTGAAAACTCTTTCTAGGAAAACTATTACCATGGAGGCAGAGAGATTAGATACCATTGAGAACATGACGATTTAGATCTAGGAAAAGGAGCGAATCCCTCCTAATCAATAGAAGCTGATTTTTGTCCATAAGAAACTAGAAAATGCTTGTACTTTGGTTGATTATAACATCTAGGAGGAGTCACATGGTTCCATGTCTTCATAGACAATCTAAAAGTGGCGGGACAACCTCCTTTTCTAAGGTTCATAAAGTTTCTCCGTAGTTGGGACCATCGAAGGAAAATCAACTCTTAAGTGGTGTTAAGCTTACTATTAGTTTAGTTGCAAGTAATTATCCCCACATTGAGAAGGCCCCTACTTTGTCCTTCGTTGTGGATAATGCAACTTTAGTTTTGGGGATAATGATCGAGTATGCATGGGTCAAGGTTGTTAAAATCTATAAACCTAGCACTTGACCATTAATTTTGAGCAAAACACATTTACTAAATAATATCACAACTAGGTTACTTAACAATAAAATTAAATAAGTGGAAGCAAGAATAAGAAACCAAAAACATTTGCACACGAGAGTTTCTGGGTAAAAAACCCTTGGAAAAACCCTTGTTGGGAAAACCAGATCTGTGACAATTTTATTAAATAAAATCAGGGTTTCCATCCTCGGATAATGGCCCTTCAAAGGAAATACACATGCAACAAGTAACCTATCCTATTACCCAACATCAATCATTCAATCGTGTTGACTGCTACTTCATTTGCTTCCCCCTTGCATCCTTTCCTCTGCCCCTACCCTTACCCACCTGAGTGCTCACTCACTCTTTGTGTACCATCACTGTGTCTCTTCCTTTCGCAAAGGCTATATTTTATAACCTTGAGCTTATGCTAAGTCCAAAACCCTAGATCTCCTAAAGTGATCTACGATTGAGATCTAATCTTTCATTCACTTTGGATCTAACGGCTAGGACTTAATTTAATTACTAATGCTAATTACTTTAGTATTTAATTAAATTAAAATCACTTTATTACAAAAGTATATTCACTTACATAAAGTGAATCTTCTAAGATTCTGAGAGATAATAATGATGACCCCGACGTGTTGACACAGACCCACGTGGAAGTACTTATCCAATGCTACCAAAAACATCAACACTCCCTCTTAGCGAGGAAGGTACTTCCACCACCTGGAGGTGGCTTTGTCTTCGCTACCAAATCGATTACCATGGTTTCTCTACAATCCACATGATTGGATGCTCCCTCTAAAACGAAGATATACCTGCCATCTCGCTAAGATCCTTCTTTGAAGACTTTCACTGGCTGCCTGGATCCATTTTCGAGACCCACTACCCACTTCCCGGACTCTGTTGCCCGCTGCCCAGATTCGCTTCCCGCTGCCCGGACCCCTGCCCAAGACTACTCGATGGCTTTTGTCACTACCCGACAACTTTATAGGCCTGCCCAAAATTTTCTGGGTACTTTGGTCACTTTCCAGGGCTGCCCAAAGTTTTATGGCCCTCCTGGCTATTTCCCGATCGCTACCCGACCCCTGCTAGGTCTACACTCGGTTTCCCGACATTGATAGGTGACTCTATGGTCTACGTGGCCTAGGTTGGCGACTGGATGTTCCGACAGCTGTAATCGCCTCTTTCCTCACTTGTCTGCTGCCTGGTGGCGATTGGCTTCCCCATGTACTTCTGTCGTCACCCGATCCTCTCCTTGCAACATGCTGATCTGTGATGTTGCTCCACTTCATCGTTGAGAACCGTCTCTATGCTGGCGACTAACTGTCCCCATCCCGCGACACTACCTCTGTCGTTTTCCAACACCATCCGCTGTCCTAGCTCCCACGTGCTCGTGCAATCTCTTGAGGCCTACACACTTTTCCTATTTGTTGTTGGCGACTACTGTGGTGACTTGCTATGGGATGGAGGTTTCTAGCCCAACCATCACCTCCTATCAACGCCCCCCCGCATGGTTCTTTTTCATTGGCGGTTGGATCCTCCTCTGCCATCTCCTTTTCCTGTCGTCGTCTTGTTGTCTCTTGAATCGACTGCACCCTCCTACAATCCCTTTGGATGCGGCTTGTCCAAACGTCTCGCCGGTTGTATCAACGACTCTTGACAACAACCCTTTAATTTTTCATAGATGTTGTCTTCTTCAACGGTCGATCCATGATTACCTGTTGCATTTCTTCAACCCACGGGTCCATACGACCTGCGATATCTCATCTTGATCTGCATTCACTCAGTAGCAACCCAATATCCACACAATTATCTCACTACATCCAATCCATATGTCATACGATGTTGTATGACTGTCGTACAATTCTCCCTTTTTTTTTAAAAATTTACCCTGCAGCTCTAAAACCATTAAAATTTCCCTCTGTGGATTCACCTACAAAAATTAAAATTTTCCACGCTGCTACAAAATCTCGTCTCTGTGCAAATTTGGCTTATGTCAGAGACTCGACTCTAATACCATGTTAAAATTTGTAAACTTAGCACCCAACCATTAATTTTGAGCAAAACACATTTACTAAATAATAACACAACTAGGTTACTTAACGATAAAATTAAACCAGTGGAAGCAAGAATTAGAAACCAAACACATTTGCACATGATATTTTCTGGGTAAACAACCCTTGGAAAAACCCTTGCTAGGAAAACTTGATCTGTGATGATTTAATTAAATAAAATCAAGGCTCCCATCCTGAGATAATGACTCTTCTGAGGAAATACACATGCAACAAATAGCTCAGCCTATTACCCAAGATCAATCATTCGATCTTGTTGGCTACTACTTCCCTTGCTGCCCCCTTGCATCCTTTCATTGACCCCTGCCTTTGCACACCTGAGTGATATCTCACTCTTTTTGTACCATCACTGTGTCTCCTCCTCTCGCATAGTTTGTCTTTTATAACCTTGAGTTTACCCTAATTCCAAAACCCTAGATCTCCTAAAGTGATCTACGACTGAGATCTAATCTCATGTTCACTTTGGATCTAACAGCTAGGACTTAATTTAATTACTAATGCCAATTACTTTAGCATTTAATTAAATTAAAACCACTTTATTACAAAAGTACATTCACTTACATAAAGTGAATCTTCTAAGATTTTGAGAGGTAATAATGACGACTCCCACGTGTTGACATAGACCCATGTGGAAGTGCATGTCCTATGCTACCAAAAACTTCAACAAAGGTGAGAGAGGATTACGAACTTAATCATGGGATAATTTGCATATTTAATGGCCTATGGTCATTAATGAAAAACCTTTGATCATGGATTATATATTCATGGAGTTGTTTCTTGGAGGCTTTGGTAATGATCCCTTTGTTAGAAAATATTTTATTTATTTTGGATTTCCACTTCAAGTTACACTGTGAAAAGGTTGTTGGTAAGGGCCTTTGGTTTATAAACAAATTTGGCATTTTTATGACTCCATGGATCTTGCTTTCAACCTGCCTTTGGAGTCATTAATAAATGACCTGAGTTTGGTAAGATTGTGAAGCCTCCTTCTCAAATGTTGGAGATATAGGACTCTTTTGGCCATTCATAATGCCTTGGGTAAGTTTATTACCTAAAAAACAAAGACAAAAGAGATGTTAGACACAAATTGTGTCTGGATTTTCTTTTTTGTTGATTTGAGTAAAGGGCATCTTAGTAAAATTGTGTTGGAAAGATGGAATCATAGTTGAAATAACCACTAGATTATGAACATAAAGCTTTCTTTTGTAGAGTATGTTTCGAGCATGGGTATGTGGAGCCCTTTAACTTGAAGGGAAAATGATCATTGGGATAAAAATGGAAATGATAGAAAACCATCCTAATGAAAGGACCCTATGTTGAATCATGATTGGGTGGCACCAAATGTTTTTACAGAGGAAGATGAGCGTACAACTTCTTTCAAGGACCCTGTCATATCCACTGAGAAGTGAGATACAACTACTGATACTATTACAACCTTGTAGTCATCCCCTCTTTAGATAACTCCCTCACTTTCCTATGCCTCGGGGAAGGGGAAGGGGAAGGGGAAGCATGAATCAAATAACTCAAACAAGGAAAATGATCCAATCCCTTTTACCTCATTGGATGATGATAAAAAATCATCTCTATTAGAATCTTCTTCAACCTTTATTCAGTGTGATGGATGGATTGATACAAGGAAGAAAATGAAAAAGGAAAAAAAGGCTGTCAATTAGCATGAATGATCCCTAATGAAGGGATTTAGAATATGATTCCCATATGCAAACATAATAAAGAAGTGAAGGAAACATGTTGCCTCTACCATGTGAAATATTAGTCGTCTAGACAAGGATGGATGATAAAAAATTGAATATCTGACCTAGATTCTATGCTTTGAATTTTAGGGGTAAAAGTGTAGAATTTCAAATCCTGAAAGGGTGGAACAAATTTTAAATTATTCACGATCACATTGAGTAATTATGTTTTAATATGGGTCGCTGAAATAAGAGTAAGATGCTTTCTAAAACTAATTAAAACATGAATAAAGGAAGACAAGCCAAGACCAATTAATATTCATATACCCTTGCAAAAAATCTATCATTAGGTTCAAAATTTTAATATAACAAAAATATAACTTCATAGAATGTCACCTTCAATGGTAAAAATTAAAAACAACCCCAAGGTTGCTTTAAAAGTATCATCCATGTCTAAAGCCATTGTTCCTTAGAAAGAGTTTGGGATCTTTTATATGCATGCATGGTAGTGCTGCATGCATTTCAATCCATTAAACTATTCTACTCAACCATGAATCCACATTCACACTTATAAGTTGTCATGTGTTCCTTTCTAGAAATTGATAGATTTTTAAAATTAAACAAGAAGAAGAGAATTAGTTTGGATAAAAATCCAAACATAGAGATGTGTCACTATAGTACTAAGACTTGAAATTATTAAGGATGTCACATAAATAACAACCACAATTCAAAGAGGAACCACAAGACATGCTACTAAAACCATCAATGATAATTGTTGTCAGAGTGAGAGAAGATGATATCACATCAACCCAAGGAATTGCACCCCAAAACCTACTCCTAGAATGGCAATAAGATGAATCAAAACATGTCTGGATATAGAATTGAAAATAACTTCCTTAAAGTTGTTTCTAAAAGGTGTTAAATTATCTCCCTCTTAAACCATATTTGTGGCTAAGATTTGTTGAAAATAACTTGCCTTTCTTGGACATGTTGTTTTCAAAGAACACTAATGATACAATCTCATACTAGGTTTACAGAAAAAATGTTAGATTACCGAGAGAGGGGGTGAATCAATAATGAGCAATTTTAGTACTTTTAACCACAATATATTCTTCAACAATATTCAACAGTTTATCATTAGCATTTAATATATAATCAACAATATAATCATAAACAACATCACATCAAAATAGATACACAATACACCAGAATTTACGTGGAAACCCAAATGGGAGAAAACCATGAAATGATTTTCTTATATATCAAAAGAATACATTTATTGGAAGCACCAACTTCCTGATTCTCCAGCTACAACTGAAAGGAGGCTCCAACCCCCTGTTCTGAGGCTCCAACCTAAAGGAAGCTACAACTCCCTGAATTCTCTACCTCCAACCATAAGGAGGCTACAACCTCCTGAGTTCTTCTACTCCAACCGAAAGGTGGCTACAACCACCTATCCTTGCCCCATCCAAGCGCCCTGCAATATAAATGTACAATAACTATCACTATCACAAACTATGCCACTGTCACTGCCACTATCTCTCTCACTCTGCCTCTGTCACTATCACTGTGTCTCTGCCACTATCTTTGTCACTCCGTCTCTGTCACTGTCATTGTCTCATCAACCTGTATATACTCATCAATCAATTAACATATGTACCATATCATGCATCAACTATATACCAACATACATACTATCTTATGCATCAATCATGAACCAATAGATACATCAATAAGGAAATAATGGATCATGAACTAGAGCATCAACCATGTGTAACCTGTACCATATACCATACCATCAACCATATGCAGATATATACTATATCATCAATGAAGTATCTCAAAGAACCAATGCATGTCTCTCATGCATATGCCACCATACAACATGAATATTTCTCAACCATGTACACAGAACTCAATGATATGAACTATGAGAATAATGTCATACACTGAACTAGATACAAGAGTTCTCCTCACTCAACCAAGCAACCAAGATATGCCATATCAAAATACCAAACCAACCATACCAAGTATGCCTCAAGAATACACCATATCATGACCAAAAGTAACCATCAAAATAAGTATACAACCATACAAATACCTTTGTGGTTGACCTGAAACTATGAGATGCTGACCTGCAAACTTCCTTCAGACCTTTAGGGACCTGGTACCAACATCTACTCAAACCCTCATTAGATTTTCATAGATACACGACTTTCTCTTCTACAATCCATGGATATCCGCGCTTTCTTCCACTACAACCCACGTACATTAGTGCCTTGTTGACCTACAACCCACAGATATCTCAAAAACTAAGGTTTACTACAACCCCGAGACTTTGTTCTTTGACCTTCCTTTGCTACCTCAGAAATATTCCATCACAACCTTAACCAAAGATCATTAGAACATAAGAAAGGTAATCAATGAATAAGTGTGTGAGTGTATTTGTGAAAGAATCTTTGAGGTATATTTATACTTGTGCTAGGTAACTCCTTTCCTTAATTTAGGGCTTCTATAGAACATAAGAAAGATAATCAATGAATAAGTGTGTGAGTGTATTTGTGAAAGAATCTTTGAGGTATATTTATACTTGTGCTAGGTAACTCCTTTCCTTAATTTAGGGCTTCTAGAGTTTTCTTGTTACAACAACTTTACCCCTTTGACCAAGACTTATAACCAACTAGGGGCTTATTGTCCACTCTTCGGGGCTTCCATATTTACAAGGCCATATCTCCCTAACTATGAGGAACCACGTGGCATTCTGCATATCACTAGAAACGACATGACACATACTATTCATCTATGAGGATATTTCCTGCATTCACACTGTTCTTTATATCCATATTCTTCATTCAACTTCGGGTACCAAAACCACACCGTCGGGGCTACCCGAATTTGCTACCGGACTTCATCAAGGGTTGACATCAATCTCTAAGATCACTCTCCAAGGGTTGACATCAATGAAAACTAGTTGTTCAAACCAACAATCTCCCCCTTTGGAATTGATGAAAACACTTAGGCATGGCAAGCCTTATGCTCATGCTCCCCGTATGACCATCGCTCCCCTTATCTGCATACTTCTTTCTCTCCATCTCCATGCCTTTCTCTTTATCTCTTCCCCTTTGATATCAATGGAAAAGAGTAATCCTCCTCTTGGGGATGTCCCCTGTCTATAGGCCTTTGTTGTGATTCCTTTGGTGTTGTCTGACTTCCTTCATTGCGTCCGGTCTAGAAGCTGTCACATAAAATAAGTTGCCAATCATCGATCTGTACCGTGTCTGATCTGCGTCCTTGGAATCATCAACCTTAGTTAGCTTACAACTTGTTTGCATAGGAGTACTGACTAGTTTGCAATCTGTCATTTCAAACTTCTTCAACACTTCTCTGATATAATTTTCCTGAGAGATTAAGATACCTTTGTTGCTCTGACATATCTATAATTCCAAAACGAAGGTTAAATCACCAAGCAAAGACATCTCAAACTCATGATGCATGTCTATGAAAATCTTCTGACTCATCCTATCATCGTCACTTCCGAATATAATATCATCTACATAGACTTCAATGATCGATATATTGTCTTGATCCATCCTTATGTAGAGATTGTTGTCTGCATTTCCCTTCCTGAATCCTTGCTTCTATAGATACCTGTCCAGTCTAGAGTACCACGCTATAGGAGCCTGCTTGAGTCCATATAATTCCTTCTTCAATTTGCAGACATATCCTTCATTTTCTGATAGAAGGAATCCTTATGGTTGTTCAATGTATACTTCTTCTTCTAAGTCTCCATTCAGAAAAGATGATTTAACATCCATCTGATACACCTTGATGTTCTTCGAGCATGCATAAGCTAGAATAATTTTGATTGCTTCCATCTTGGAAACTAGGGAAAACGTCTCTTCACAATCTATACCTTCAACCTGAGAGTATCCCTTGCATACCAGTCTTTCTTTGTTCCTGGTAACTCGATCATCCTCGTTCAACTTGTTTCTGAATACCCACTTTGTACCAATGCAATTCTTGTTCCATGGCTTTGACCGATTGTTCATCTTTGCTAGCTTCTTCAAAACTACTTGGCTCAATTGTAGACAATAGTGTTAGATGTTGTTGTTTTGGTGAACATATTCTTCTTTTGGTTTCAACTCCTGCATTTTTATATCCAATAATCCGATCTGATGGATGATTCTTCTACACTCGTTTGCTAGGTGTATTTGGAGGTATCTGAAGATCTTAATGTTCTTGCTCTTCTTTTGGTTGCTCTTATTCATCTTCATCATCTACTTCTTCTTCCTTTACTTCTTCTTCGTGAACCTATTCCACTATATTTTTTCTTTCATCTTTTATCCTGCATCCATCTGTCTCATAAATTGTCTCATTGATGCTTTCCACTATTTTGTTGAGTCTGATATTGAAGCATTTGTATGCTTTCCTTTTGCTTGAGTACCAAACCAGTATGCCTTTGTCAACTCGTGAATCGAACTTTCCCATTCCGCCATATTCTTTTTTGATGTAGCATTTGCTTCCAAAGACTCCAAAGTGTTTCACATTTGCTGGTCTTCCTTTCCATAGCTCGTAGGGGGTCTTGTCACTATTATTTCTGAACATTCCTCTATTTTGAATATGGACTGCTATATGCACTTCCTATACCCAAAAGACATCCGTCAACTTGTAATCCATTATCATAGTTCTGGCCATTTCATGTATTGTCATGTTCTTCCTTTCGACAACTCCATTTTGTTGAGGTGTCCTAGCTATGGAGAACTACCTTTTTATGCCATGCTCACTGGAGAAGTCCATAAATTCTTTTGATGTAAATTCTCCTCCATTGTGTGATATCAAACACTTGATTTTCAAATCTATTTCATTTTCAACCATCTCCTTGTATATCTTGAAATTTTCGAATGCCTCTGACTTCTTATTTAGAAAGAAAATTACAGTCATTCTTGTGTAGTCATCAACTGATAGCATAAAATACTGTTCACCTTTCAATCCCTTCATTCTTGTTGGTCCAACTAGATCAATGTGTACAATCTCCAGTGGTTTTGTTGTGGAATACTCATTTGACTTGAACTTTGTCTTGGTCTGTTTTCCCTGTAAACAATGCTTGCATAGAATGTTTGTTGGTTTCGAGATCTCAAGCATTTATC
This sequence comes from Picea engelmannii, assembly GCA_009831015.1. Taxonomy (NCBI): domain Eukaryota; kingdom Viridiplantae; phylum Streptophyta; class Pinopsida; order Pinales; family Pinaceae; genus Picea; species Picea engelmannii. The sequence continues at coordinate 44,354 of ML796574.1, forward strand.
TTACTTCCTCCTTTTTGTTGATTTTGATAAGATTATCAAAATTTATGTGACCCATTATTCTATGCCAGAGCCAACTTTCATCGTTCTTTCCTAAGAAACATCTTTCCTTTCCTATTTCATTTAGAACATATATGTTGCTTGGAGTTCTTACAGCTGTAGCCACCAACTTGCCTGATCTTGCTTTCCTTATCTCACACTTCTTTGAGTCAAACACTAGTCTGTGTCCGTGATCACACATTTGAATTACGCTTAGTAGATTGTGTTTCATGTCTTCAACCAGTGAAACATTTTTTTTCGTGGCATCCTTACTTCCAAGCTTGATTGTGCCTTTTCCAATGATTCTGGCTGAGTTGTCATTTCCAAATGAAACTGATCCATCTCTTTCCTTCTTCAATGTCATAAATCTGTCTTTATTACCTGTCATATGCTTTGAGCATCCACTATCAACATACCATTCACGTTTCTTGTATTGAGCTTGTAGAGCTACATTGAATTCTTTATTATTGAATTGGTCTTGCTTCCTTACCCATATCCTTTGTGGTTCCTGGTTATGACTATTGTAGTGTCCCCAAGGCCGAGCCCTTTGTAAATCTGTTTTACGAAATGAATTGTAAATATGCGTTATAGGCTGGTGAGCCAAGTTTGTATAAGTCGGTGGACTTATGTGACTGTTAGGCTAGAGAGACTAAGGGTTGTAGTCCAAGGGACTGATTTTGTACCTGTATGTATGTAGCACATTAATAAAATATAAGCATCGTCGCGTGCAAGCTGACAAGATGAATGAGTGATGGGGGACTAAGCATCCATAGAGAGGGCAAGGGATTAGGGGATGGAAGGTGGAAAAAGGGGCTAAGTGTTAAGCCTAGGGGGCTTAAGTCCTTGGGAATAATATTTTAATATTATTCCAAAAGACATGTGAATTATATGTTTTTATCCTAAGATCTTTTGGAATGACATGTGATTTCCAAATGGTGGGAGGAACGCACGCTGATGGAAGCATGCAGCTTCATGGGTGACAAGTGTCAACCCAAGCCCATGCAAATAAAAGGCTGAGATGAGCCATGATGGGGGTTCTCCTCCATTCTATTCGATTACCTGAGCGTGAACCCGTCAGACCTCTTCAAGAATACCCCGTACGCCCTCTGAACAGGAAAAGGTCTGTGTGTTGATTTGGAATAACTGGTATTAATTTTTGAAAATCCGAAGCATCCTTTGTCTGAGCATCGAGCCTATGCGTGGAGTCTTGTCCGAAGCCATATCTGTGAGACCATCCACCATTGTTGAACCTGTTGGAAAGCCCGTGTTTGTTTTCCCCGTTGGTTGTTGTGGCCACGCAGTGCTGGACTGTGTGGGGCTTGTTGGGCAGTTGTACAACACTATCTCCAGGTGAGAGAGGTGATTGAGGTTGGAAGAACAGGTTGCTTGGCCTGTGAGCGATTCTCTCCAGGTGAGAGAGTGCGCAGAGGAAGGAGAGAACTCCTGGAAGGAACCCTGTAGCTGCCACAGAGCTCGGAGACTTCCAGTCCGGTCTGTTGCTGAAACCCAAGGCAAGGGAGGTTAGCAGCCGAAGGACTGTCTAGGTGGCAAAGAAGGTGTATACTCCTGGGGTGGAACAGGCATGTGGGGAAGGAGAGTCTGTGGGCGGTGAGTATGAGTGGTTCCTGGGAGAGAATTTCTTCCTTGTGACTATGTGTTTTCCTTGTAACCTCAGCCTAGCCTAGGATTCCTTACCTTGGGATGGATCTTAGTCCCAGCTCGAAGGTGACCCACTGCTGAGCTGATGAGTAGTGTGGTCTAAGGTTGGGAGGTTCGTGGAAGGCCTGCACCTAGTTGGTGGAACTACTATTGTTTCCAAGATAAGTACCAGATGATGTTTTAATTTATGTTTCTGCATGTCTGTGTATTTATAGTTATCATGTATTTTTCTGTGCATATGAATTAATGCTAATGCCGTGTTTAAAATTATGATAGCAGTAATTTTTAGAATTACTCCGAGCTTTAAATGTGTTTCATTGCTTAAATGCATGTTGTTTTATAATCAGAGAGTTATTGTTATATTTCCGTGAAGTATGGTAACAGAAAGGTTGCTACAATTTGGTATCAAAGCCAAGGTTTCGACACTGAGCCTAGATGGGCCAGTTGAGTGGTCTTTGGACCGAGGGTGTGAGGAAAAATTGTGTCTGGAGGACCAATTCTGGACCCTGGAATGATCCGGAGTGTCAACGAGTTACTTGACTGTGCCTACAAGCTCAGGAGGTATAGCGATGTTGTGAAACCGCAGTCGGTGTGGTCTATGGCCACAGGGAGAGAGGACTCCACACCAGAAGTGTTGGAGCCTTAGGATCTATTCGGGAGGGAAGGCAAACCCTCGTGACCGTCGGATCTAGAAAGTGTGCGCAGGATTTAAAAACCCTTTGGAGTTGCACAAGAGCGTGGGAATCGCGATACGCGAACTCCCGAAAACCCGAGAAGATCTACGCTGTAGATATGGGAGGAAGGCTTGACCGTTAGATCTGGAGGAGTCGTGCTCGAGTTAGTCGCGAAAACCTTTCAGATTTCGCAAAGTCGGGAGATGGGAAGTGAGGGAGGGGAACATCTCCGAAACCCAAAAACCTGAAATCCCAAAACGATCTACACTGTAGATCGTAGGAAGGGAGTTGACCGTTGGATCAAGTTGACGAGTAAACCATAATTTCGGGATTTCGGCAAACGAAAGTTCGAGATATGGGATACACGGATTCCCAATGCCCGAAACCCCAAAATGCCGAAAAGATCTACGTCGTACATCTGAGAGGGGATCTAACCGTTGGAGTTTTACTTGGAAAGGATGTGGGCACATGAATGTGTACCACGTGCCAGTGAGTCGAGAAGACAGGCGAGAGTGGTAGGACCCAATGATGTCATCGAAGGTGACGTGGACCCTCCTGAACGTACCACGCACCACTGCGGTTAAGGGCGACAACTGTGTTGTGGGCCCGAAGAATAAAGTAAATCAGAATTTCGGATTTCAGGGATTGTAGTGACAAGGAGGTGGAAGTCACTGCATAGTGAACTCCCGGGTATCGAAAACCTGTAGTCCCAAAACCCGAAGTCCCGAAGTCCCAAAGCCATCGGAGACTGAAGAACCATAACATGTTTTAAGGGCGATAGTTGTGTTGTGGGCCCGGAGAGCAAGGAAACCGAAATTTCAGATTTCGGGGATTGTAGCGATAAGAAGTTAGGAGTCACTGCATAGTGAACTCCCGGGTTCCAAAAACCTGAAGTCCTGAAAATTGCAGAGCCGACAGAGCTCAGAAAACTTTGTGAAGTCAAAACGTTTTTCTTGTTCACGTTGGCTTATGAATGTTGTAAGTTTTCTTAAAGGTTTAAGGGCCTGACAAACTTCGGATTGATTGCACATTGTGTGTGCAGAGTTCAACAAGTGTCAGGACAGTTAAGAATAGACGTCGAGTAAGGAAATGGAAGAGGTGCAGAGTGCCTCCATTTCAGAGGACGAAAGAGAAGGAAAGGATATCAACTTGGGAGTTGAAGGAACAAACTCTAATGGGCATGGAAAAGAGATAGATAAAGAAGGACGTACGATGAAACTCATTGAAAAATTGCAGAAAGATGCCCAGGCTCGCTGAGCTGATAGCCAAAAGCTCATGAAAATCAGGGATTGACAGGGTGAATTCAACTTAAAAATGTTGAAGAGCCTAGAAAGAATAGAAAAGAAATTGGAAAAAGAGAGTGACACAAGCAGATCAAGAAGTGTCAGAATCCCTGAGAGGAGAAGAAGATCGAGGAGTGGTAGCAGACATTACCGTCTCTCCCCGAAGCATTTTGGAAGGGAAACACATAGTAGTTCAAGCCCGTCCCCTACCAGAAAACACTGAAAATCTGGAAAGGATGAATTGAAAGGGGAGATGAACAAGATCAAGCCTCCAACGTTTGATGGAGAACATAAGAAGGAGGAAGATGTCGAGACATGGTTGTTTGGCATGAAGAAATATTTCCAATTGCAGAACTACTCTGCTCATGCTGAAGGAAGAATTGCAATGTACCGGCTAAAAGGTAAAGCATCCATGTGGTGGGATCAGTTTGTGCAAGTACAAGACATCAAAGAGAAAGATATCACTTGGAAGGAGTTTAAGAGGTATTTCGAGAAGAAATACATGACCAAAAGATATTATGACAGAAAGATGAAGGAGTTCTTCAAACTCAAGCTAGGCAACATGACCATTGATGAGTACGAACAAAGTTTCTTGGAACTGCTGAAGTATGTTCCATTCATCAAAGATGAGACTGTCAAGATTCAGAAGTATCTGAGTGGACTGCCACCTTCCATCGGTGATAAGATTTAGTATGATGATCCTAAGACTATGGAAGAAACAATAAGAAGGGCGAAATGCTGGTATGAACAACAAAGAGAAAAGCCCACCTTTCAGAAGGCTTGGGATGACCAGAAGAGGTTTAAGAAGGAACAGAGGCAGAAGGGAAACAAGCCTCCCTTTTTCAGAAACAATCCTCAGGGACAGTCATCTTTTAGAGAGCCCAAGAAGGCTGAAGTGAGTGAGCAAATGCCCAGACTGTCACCTATGGAGTGTTGGGGTTGTAAAGGGTACCATAGGTACATAGACTGCCCCCATAGAAAAGATAAAGTGAGAATTGTCCATACTGTTCAGCAAGCTGAAACAGTGGAGGATATGGGCAGTAGAATGCCAAGGATCTACGCACCCCTGGACAACAAGCAAGCAGAATTTCAATCGCACATGATTGAAGTGGAAGGTATGATTAACAACCGACCACTAATTATTTTAATTGATTCAGGGGCTAGCCATAGTTATGTAGATCCTAGGGTGGTGGAAAGTTTACATTTATCAAGAAGCAAACATGAAAGGTCTTGGTTAGTACAGTTGGCTATAGGAACCAAGAGGAAGGTCACTGAATTGGTTAAATCCTGTTCGATAGACATGAATCGATTGATCACGGAGGCTGAATTGAATGTTCTACCTTTAGGCTCTTATGACTACTTAATTGGGATGGACTGGTTGGACCAGCACCATGCCCTCCTAGACTGTCATAACAAGAGGTTTACATGCCTGGATGAGGAGGGAAATCAGAAAACATTCCAAGGAATTCCCAGAGCTGTGGCTGTCAGAGAAATCTTAGCCATGTAGTTGAAGAAGTTCTACAGGAAGGTCTGTCAATTATTTGCAGCTCGTGTGGAAGAAGCATCCAGAGATGCAGTCTCAAATATTGGAGACCATTAGGTACTCACATAGTTCAAAGACGTATTTTAGGAGGTACCTGGACTACCTCCGAAGAGGGACATCGATTTTTCTATAAATTTGATGCCTGGAGCATCTCCAGTTTCGAAGGCTCCTTATAGAATGAGTATGCCAGAGCTGAAAGAGTTCCAATTGCATCTTGAAGAGATTTTGAAGAAGGGGTACATTCACTCAAGTGTGTCACCTTGGGGTGCCCTGGTCCTATTTGTGAAGAAGAAAGATGGGACGTTGAGGATGTGCATTGATTTCCGGCAGTTGAATAAGGTAACTGTCAAGAATAAGTATCCTCTGCCAAGGATTGATGATCTTGTCGATCAGTTGAAGGGTGCGAGAATATTTTCGAAGATAGATCTCAGATCGGGATATCACTAGGTAAGGATAAAGGATGAGAACATCAACAAGACCGCCTTTAGAACAAGGTATGGTCATTATGAATTCATAGTGGTGCCGTTTGGACTGACAAACACACCTGCTGTTTTTATGTGCTTGATGAATGGTGTATTCAGGAACTATTTAGACAAGTTTGTCATAGTCTTCCTAGATGACATCTTGGTGTATTCCAAGTCAGAGGAAGAGCATGAACAACACCTACGGATGGTGCTGCAAGTGTTGAGAGAACACCAACTATATGCCAAGCTAAGCAAATGCTCATTTTATCAAAGGTAGATCCATTACTTGGGACATATTATTTCAGAAGAAGGGATCGCTGTGGATCCTGAGAAGGTTGAGGCCATCCAAGAATGGTCAGCGCCAAGGAATGTGACAGAAGTTAGATCCTTTATGGGTCTGGCGGGCTATTATAGAAGGTTTATCGCAAGGTTCTCAAAGTTAGCTCACCCTATTACTTCCTTGCAAAGGAAGGAGAAGAAGTTTCAGTGGACTGAAGAGTGTGAGAAAATTTCCAGCGATTGAAGCAACTGTTAACTAGTGCTCCAATCCTAAGGATTGCAGATCCAAGTATGGATTTCGTGGTGTGCACATATGCGTGTAAGGAGGGGTTGGGAGGAGTTCTCAGCCAAGAGGGATTTGTAATCTGTTATGAGTCCATGAAGCTGAAAGAGCATGAAAGGAATTATGCCACTCATGATTTGGAGCTGGCAGCAATCGTCCACACTTTGAGGAAATGGAGACATGACCTCATGGGAAGGAGATTCGAATTGAAAATAGACCACAATGGTCTGAAGTATTTATTTGATCAGTCGAATTTAAACGCCAGGCAAACCAGATGGTTGGAGTTTCTGTGCAAATATGACTTTGATATTGAGCATATCAAGGGTAAGGAAAATAAGGTGGTTGATGCACTCAGCAGAAAAGTGCATGACTTACATGCTACAACCATTAGCATGTACAAGACAAATATCAGGGATAGAGTGATGGAAGCTGCAAATGTTGATTTGCAGTTCAGAGATTTGGTAGCAAAGCTACAACAGCATGAGAGACCACAGACCAAGGAAAGTTACACCTTGGAAGTTGATGGCTTACTTCTGTATAAAAATAGAGTGTACATATCCAATGTACAAGAATTGAAGCTGGCAATTCTAAAAGAAATGCATAATGTGACGTATGCCGGACATCCTGGTTATCAGAAGACTGTAGCAGCAGTCAAAAGCCATTATTTTTGGCCGAGTATGAAGAAAGAAATCGCTGAATACATCACCAGATGTATGGAGTGCTAGAAAGTTAAGGCTGAGCATAGGCACCCAACAAGGTTGTTGCATCCTTTACCCATTCCTGAGTGGAAATGGGAAGTGGTGACAATGGATTTTATTACGAGATTACCCAGAACAAGAAAGCA
>ML796574.1:70888-84432 GCA_009831015.1 Picea engelmannii
CTTACTTCTTGATTATCAAGTTTCTTTATTCTTATTTTCTTTTTCTTTGTATTATTTTCATTTGATTTAGAAATCTTAGAGACTTATATCTTTCTAATCTTTGATCAGGTGACCGTTTTTCACATGAGTACAACCTTATTAAGACTTCATAAGATATTCGCTTCAACATTTTGGTCCGAAGAATAAATATAGAAGTTCGTACCTTGAATTTCATTTCTATTTTCAACCACAACAATTATTAAATCATCCACTGTTTCGAGAGAAAACCAATATTCTGAAAACTGAGCGTTGTATTCCAATACCTCCTTTTTTGCCATCTGATAATAAAATTATGCAAAGAGGAAATAATCTGAGAGTTCTACAACATAGAAATGATATGTAGTACAAATGTTTATTTTTTCCTTTCGAAATAATAAATACAACTAGGTTTATTTAAAAGTACAATTTGGATAATCTACGGAAAGGGACAAAAATACAGAAGCAAATGAAAATCAAACCTGTATATACAATGGTGCAGTCGAATATGTTTATTGCATGAAATGTTTCAGATAGCGCCCATTGATAGGGGCGTAAAAAAAATTCCCATCTAGATTCTCCAGTAAGAAAGAATTCTTCTCCTCTGTAGATGCGATTCTGAATGGTCCAAACCAGATATGATCAAACTTGTTGTGTTTACCCACATCTTCTTTCTTGGCATCCCATTTCAAAACTAAATCACCAGGAATAAATTCCCTGTCTTTCTCCTTTTTGTCGAAAAGGGCTTTCATATTATCTTGATATTTTTGAAGTCTGTCATCGACTTCGACCCTGTTCTACTGGACCTCAATTATTTGATTTATCCTCCTCGTCACATCATTCATCTCTTCGTTTGCGTCTTTCCATAACTTCATTACTAGAAGAGATAGATTAATAGGGAGAACAACATCGGTACCATAAACCATTTGAAAATGAGACATGCCTATTGATTTCTTAGTACCAATCTGGTTTTCCCATAATGCATACTTTAGGTGAACGTGCCAAGCCTTCTTATTTTTCGTTAATACTTTCTTGATTATATTCATCAAGATTTTGTTGGACGATTCAGCCAACCCATTTCCCTGAGGATAATAAGTTGTAGAATGCCCCAACACAATGTTGTTTTTCTGACAAAAACTTATCATTGTCATAGATTGGAATGCCTGAGCATTATCTGTAACTATTTTCCGAGGATAGACAAATCTAGATAGGATGTTCTCCTCCAAAAATTTTATAACTACCGAGTCTGTGGCGTTCCGAGTTGGAATAGATTCCATCCATTTCGTGAAATAATCAATATCAGTCAAAATCCACTTGTTTTGGGCACTTGATTGTGGGTGTATCTTTCCGATGAAGTCCAGGCCCCATTGTTGAAAAGGAGCTTCTGTTTTGACTGGGACCAAAGGCAGTTCAGGGAGCTTTTGCTTGCCAAAGAATAGTTGACAAGGGTTGCAGGCTCTAACTTTGGCGTTCGCATCAGTAAATAGCTTTGGCAAATAATATCCAGCTCTTAGGCTCTTGTAGGCTGTGGCCCTCCAGGCGTGATGTCCTCCACACACTCCCTTGTGAAATTCATTTGTGACATCCTTTGTTTCAGGTTCAGTTAGGCAACGTAGCAAGAAACCTAGAGGGTCTTTCCAGTACAATTGTCCCTCAATAATACAGTACTTAACTACGTGTAGTTTTAACGTTCTTGCTTTTTATGGAGTCATATCGCACGGGCACTGAAGAGTGAGGAGATATGCAACGATATCGTGGTACCAGTGGGAGGAAGAAAATTTCTCTTCGATATGAACTGCGGGGTTTTGGTCATCAAGCTCTCCCATTTCTGGAATAGACCCATGTGATTCCAGATGGTTTATCCCAAGTGCTCTGAAATTTGACTCTACTAATAATTTTTCCAGGCCCTGACCTTTAACTAACTTGGTTGGTTTAACCTCTAGATCAAACTCTTGAATTTTGGCTAACCACCGACCTCTCCTACCGTCACTATCTGGTTGTACCAATATATCTTTAACAGAGCTTGTTGGCACATAAACGATTATTCTGGAGTGCAGTACATATGTTTTGAAAGCTTTGAGAGCTTTCACCACCGCGTAGGCTTGTTTTTCCAGTATGTCATATCTAGTTTCGGCGTCTCTGAGACTTTTGCTGAAAAAGGCTATCGGTTGTTCAAAACCTTCTTCGTTCTTTTGTAGGAGTACAATTGTGATAGTATGCTTAGATGTGAAAGAGAAGATCTGGAATTCTTTAGTATAGTCAGGACTAGCCAATACTGGAGCTTTGCTTATAGTTTTTTTAACTCGTTCGAACGACACTTTAGCTTCAACAATCCATTTGATTTCATTGTCTTTTTTCAGCATATTTGTGATCAATTTGACAATTTCAACAAAGTTAGGGATAAATCTTTAAAAAAAAATTATTTTCCCTAAAATGGATTGGATTTCTTTTTTATTTCTAGGAATGTTTATTGTATCAATAGCCTCGATTCACCTGGGATCGACCTTAATTCCATCTTTCGAAACTATATGACCCAGAAGTTTGCCTTCTTGCATAGAAAAATGAGACTTTTTAGGATTAAGAGACAAACCAAATTTTCTACATTTCTCGAAGGTTTGTTTGAGGTGGACTAAATGTTCTGCATCAACATTTGAGAAGACTGTTAGATCATCTAAGTAAATAACAAAAATCTTATCTCTCTCACCGATGAATGCATATCCATTAAACCAAACGACATTTTATCATACATGAAAATTCCCCACAGAGTAGTGAATGCATTTTTTTCTTTATCATCTTCGTGAAGGACAATTTGGTGATAACCTAAGAAGCCATCAATCATCGACATTCTGTTAGCTCCCACTACTTTTTCCAGGACATGATCCATTTTTGGAAGTGGGTAGTTATCCTTTAATGACGACCGATTTAAATTTCTGAAGTCCACGCAAAGACGAATTTCTCCATTTTTCTTTCTGACGGGTACCAGGTTTGCTACCCATTAAGAATATCTAAGGGAAACAATAATCTTTGCATCCAGAAGCTTCTTGACCTCTCTTTCTATTACAGGTGAGAGAATACGGTTTATCTGTCTCAACTTTTGTCTAAAAGGTTTGATACCATGTTTCAAGGGAATTTTATGTTCTATCATAGAGGTATCATAAGTCTTTAAATCATCATATGACCAGGCAAAGACATCTTTATATTTTTTAAGAAATTTGACATATTTACTCTTTACCTGAGCTAGAAGGTATTTATATAGCTTGACTACCTTAGGTTCTTCTTTAGTCTCTATGTCGCAGTTTTCAACTTCCTCAGGCTGAGGTCGTAGGGTAGACTTCAAGGGTATATCATCTTTGTCAAACAATCTTTCTAATGGTATCAGACCTCTGGGTATCTGATTATTCTTGAGGACTAACATCCGGTGATTTGCGATCTTATCTTGGAACTTTTCAAGATCTTCATCTTCTTGCATGATTAAGATAGGATTGTTCTGATTTTCTTGGTCTATATGAGTTTCATAGAATTCATCAACAATTTTTGAATTTAATCTGCTCATCGTCTTCAAAGACCTACCAGTGTTGCACATTATTTGGGATTGATGGTCTATGTTTCATTTCTATATGATATTTTAACTTTAGGAAAGTAGGAGGCACACACGTCACAGTTTCTTTGGCCAAGGAATCTGCTTGTTGATTTTCCATTCTCGAGATGTGATGAATGTTGAAAGACGAGAAAAAATTATCGATTAGATCCCAGGCACAATTCCTATATGACCTTAGTCTCGGATGCTTAGCTTGATATTGCTTCTTTATTTTCTTTACGATAAGTTTTGCATCACCATAAACTATTAGATCTTCAATTTTTAGTTTCCTAACAGCCTCCAATCCTAAAACCAGAGCCTCGTATTCATAGACATTATTTATATAATTGATTTCCTACTGTAGTCTATATGAAAAGGGAATGGCATATTCTTCTCCGAGTGCAACAAATAACACCCCTGCTCCTGCCCCTTCACAGGACGAAGCGCCATCGAAAAACATTTTCCAAACTCCTTTTCAAGTATTTTCTAATTTTTTATTTTCTTCTTCTATACAATCATCAAATTCATCGTCTAAAGATAAAATACAATTTCCTAGATCCTGATCAGCGACATAGACTGGATAATTATTTTAGTTTTGAGGGTCACTTATAGTATATGCCAGTCTAGTCTCTCTGTACAACCGAGTAAATTGTCCACCAAAAATCGGGATAGTTGCGTATGTCATGTCCATTTGAAGTGATCCTCTGAGTTTTGCACCCTAGGACCTGGATAAAAGCATGCCATACTTGACAGGTATGTCAACAACAACTACATCCATAAGGATGCTCTTTACCGAAACTTGTGAAATATTTACTACTAGATCCTTGATCATGCCTAGACACTTAACCTTTATAGAATCAAAAGAATATAAATCCCGGTAAGGTCTAGTGATTTTAAGGCCCAACTTTTCCATGATAACTTTAGGCATTAAGTTGTGAGAGGCCCCAAAATCTAACATGCAATTATGAAGTAAATGATCGTGCACAATTAATGTAATATAGAAAGGAGCTATAGGATCCTTAGTGTTTTCAATATGCGGACCAAACATAATTGTAGGATTTTCATCCTGTAAATTTATTACATCTGCATGACATTCCACATCTGAGAGTTTAATCATTTTAGCGATCTGTTTTTTATAAATCGGATTCTTAGCGAGCTCAAACAGAGGCATGGGGATCTTAATTTTATTTATTTCATTTTCTAAACTAAAACATCCCATTGTTTTTTTTCATTCCCTAGTTGGAGTTTGCGTTTCTATATTTTCTTCTTTCTTGGTTTGTGTTGCTTTGGTTTCAACCTTTTTACCTTAGGCAACTTGTTTTTCAACTGTTTGTTTATTTACAATTGCCTCATTTGCTTTATTTCTTAATATGATCTTTTTCAGTGGAGCACTTGTGGTACTTGTTTCTCTGGGCCTCAAATTATACTTTTGTTGAAGCTTGACCATTATAGAGTCGACGAATCCTTGATATGCAGATTCTCCTAGGTTGTTTATACTTTCCTCGTTACTAAACACGGACTCCTGTTCTAGTGATTTTTCATAGTCCTGTCTAGTTAGGTGAGGTTCCTGGTCTTCATCACCAAGGTTATTTACATCCTCTTCTAATCCTTTGTAATCATGTATATCATCTCCTATAAAATTTTCTAACTTAAACGAAGCCTGAATTTTTTGATCTTCATTTTTTATTTGTTTTTGCTGTGTCTGAGAATTGGGATTTCTCGTAAAATATTTTCTAGAAAATGGACCAGGTTTGGCTTGGTCTAATTCCATTCTAGAGATTTTATTTAACAAATCTTTAATTATCTTAGCCATATCATCCATTTTTTCTTCCGTAGATTTTCCGGATCCCGCTTGTTCTCAGAAGCGTCTAGGTTCCTTGGTTCCCGTCTCAACCTTGGCTTTTAGTTTACCCGATGCCATCATGTTCGACTCTATTTCTATAGCGTCGTCTTGCATTTTTGTGAGGGTAGCAAATCTTCTTTCCCTTAAAATTAGGGCAAAATCGGGCTCAAAATCCTCTGCGAATGTCACTTTAGCTGCGGGTTGAGAGGGTTTAACTTCTGTTGGGATCTTATGATATAGATTGTTAAACCTTTGGGTGAATTCTAGGACCATCTCTGAATTATTTTTCCTCAGAGCCCCAAATTCTATCAGATAGTACAAGTGGTCTTTCTTTTCTCCCCACTGTCTTAAAAAGGCATTTTCTAACTCGTCGTAAGACCTTAGGGATCCTACCGGGAGTCCTCTAAACCATATTCTTACTTGCCCCTCAAAAGTTTGCACTAGGAGCCTTGAGTATATGTCTTCATGTTCAATATCGAGGATATCAATGAATTGATCGAAAAAAATTTTGTTCTCTGTCGCCGTTAAATCTCTTTCCCCTGTAAACTTTGGTAAATTCTTCATGTAATTTTCAGGTAGGTCATGAAGGACGGGAGGAAGGACTAAAGGGGCATATCTGGCAGCTACTTTAGTGGAAATCCTAGGGGGTGGAGGTGGTCCTTGACCACCCTCGCCTCCAACACCACCTCCTCCGGCAACACCACCTCCATGACCACCTCCAATGTAATAAACCAGATATAAAAAGTATGCAAAACAAAAATAAAATGCTAGAAATGGAAGAATAACAACAATATAACCAGAACAATCACCACAATAGCACTGAAATAATATAAGAATAACAACTGAAATATCACTTTGATTATGAAAGCAATGTTCATGGGCCTCCTCGAGGGGGCAACCTCCAGTTGAGCAGAGCTCTATTATAATAATATCCAAGCTAGGGTTCTCATACCCTCAACTCCTATTTATACTAAATATGTCTATCAAAAGAAACATCTAGAGGAAGATCCTTCTAGAAGCGAAAGCTTCTATTAGGTCTTCTTACATCTGCCTTATTCTATTTTATTGAAAGGTCTTATTAATATTGACCTTTATTACATCTGAATATATTGTTCTACCTATGTGCGGGTTAGGACCTTAACATGTCTGCCCCCTTGAAAACAACCTTGTCCTCAAGGCTTGAGATGTGGTAATTGCTGTAGAATGGTAGCTGGTTCCCAAGTGGCATCCGCTAGAGTAGTATCTTTCCACTGGACTAGTACTTCCTTGATGATTCTCTAACGCAGGTGACGCTCATGATGGTCCAAAACTGCTTGTGGATGTAGCCAAATGGATCCTTCTTTAGCTAACTCGAGAAGGTTGGTTTGAATTTGACACGTAGCTCCAATCACCTTATTTAAGCATGAAACATGAAAAACATGATGCAACTTCGAATGACTGGGCAAAGCTAACTGATAGGCTACTTGTCCCACATGCTTGAGAACAATATAAGGACCATAAAATTTGGGCGCTAGCTTCTGACAATGCTCGACCTTGAGGAAAGTTTGCTTGTAAGGTTGCAGTTGAAGAAACACCCGATCCCCTTCTGCAAATTGACGTTCAGAGTGACCTTGATTTGCTTGTTGCTTCATGCATTTTGTGCCATGACCAAATTCTCTTCGAGGGTACGGAGACTAGCCTCTCGAATTGTAAGTTTTTGGTCAACCGCCTGGACCTTCGAGGCACCCAGTAAGTATGAGAGAACTGAAGGTGGCTTCTGTCCATATACCGCTTCAAAAGGAGTCATGCGTGTAGTTGTATGGTATGAAGTGTTGTACCACCATTCAACTAGGGGTAACCATTGAGCCCACTAATTTTGCTTTTTCGAGGTAAAACACCTCAAATATGTTTCCAAACACTTGTTGACAACTTCCATTTGACCATTAGTCTGGGGATGATAAGTTGTGCTGAGATACAATTGGGTGCCTTGTAGCTTGAACAGTTCTTGCCAAAAATTGCTTGTGAAAGTTGGGTCGCGATTAGAAACAATAGAGTGTGGCATGCCATGAAGATTGAAGACCTAATCCATGAAAATTTGAGCCACCGTGGATGCTGTAAACGGGTGTTGAAGAGCGCGGAAATGAGCATTCTTAGAAAGGCGATCAACAACCACCATGATGACAGATTTATTTCCCAATTTGGGTAAGCCGATAATAAAATCCATAGAGATATCCTTCCAAATAGCAGGTGAAATTGGAAGCGGTTGTAGTGTGCCCAGAGATTTGATTGTTTCTCCCTTGTTGCGTTGACACACATCACATTCAACGACAAAATTACGGATGTCATGTTTCATACCATCCCAGAAAAAAGAACATTTGACCCTGTCATAGGTTTTGGTGAACCCGGAGTGCCCCGCTGTGGGTGTAGCATGAAGCTCAGAAAGTACTGTGGATTTAAGATTTGATTGTTTACTTAAATACAGACGACCTTTGTATCGAAGCTCATCATGGAGACAAGAGTACCCTGGGGAAGCTGTAACATTGGATTGCAATTGTTGGATCATATGCAAACTTTTGGGATATTGTAGCCATTCCTGGCAAACAACGTGGAGCCAATCTAGTACAATGAAGGAAAGAGAAAAAATGGATCCTTCATCTTTATATTTTTGGGAAAGTGCATCCGCAACCACATTGTCTTTTCCTTTCTTGTAAATGATCTCATAATCATATCCAAAGAGCTTGGTCACCCATTTTTGTTGCTCCGGGGAGGAAATGCATTGTTCCAGAAAATACTTGAGCCTTTGATGATCTGTCTTAATTTGGAAACGTTGCCCCAATAGATAAGGGTGCCACAGATCAACGACATGCAGAATAGCCAACATTTCCTTTTCATAGATTGATTTGCCCAGATTTCTTTCAGATAGTTGCTTGTTGGTGAAGGCCAAAGGTCGAGCCTCTTGCATAAGGACAACACCAATTCCTTTCCCTGAGGCATCACATTCCAACACAAAGGTCTTTGTGAAATCATGAAGGGCCAAGACTGGTGTGGTGCACATGGCCATCTTCAAGGTTTGAAACGCTTGAGTAGCAACTGGAGTCCAAGTGAAAGAGATCTTTTTTAGGAGAGCAGTGAGAGGTTGTGCAATCTTTCCATAATTCTTAACAAACTTGCGATAATAACCTGTTAAGCCTAGAAATCCATGCAAGCTTTTGAGAGTCTTTGGGTGAGGCCAATCTTGCATAGATTCAATCTTTTTAGGATCCACCATGACGCCATCCTTGCCAACCAGATGCCCCAAGTATTCTACTTCTGAGGCGCCAAAAGCACATTTAGACTGTTTCAAGAAAAGTTGGTGCTGAGAGAGTAGATGGAGAGCTCAATCCACATGAGCAAGATGGTCTGTCCAGGTTTTTCTATAGATGATGATATCATCAAAGAAAACTAAGACAAAATGACAGATAAAAGGACGAAAGACATGATTCATGAGGCTTTGGAAGGTGGAGGGGGGAATTACACAAGCCAAACGACATGACCAAAAACACATAGTGGCCCTCATGAGTTCTAAAGGAAGTCTTGGGAATGTTTGCCTCTTTCATACATATTTGGTGGTAGCCAGAAGGAAGATCAAGTTTAGTAAAGAATTGGGCACCACTCAATTCATCCAGGAGGTCATCAATGACAGTAATGAGAAATTTGTCTTTAATGGTAAGTTTGTTGAGGGCACGGAAGTCAGGACACATTCACCAAGAACCTTCTTTCTTTAGGACCATGACCACATGAGAAGAGTATGGGTTCATACTAGGGCGGATAATGCCTGCATTAAGGAGTTCTTGGACCATTTTCTCAATCTCATTTTTTTGGGAAAATGGGTGACGATACAAACAGATATTAGGAGGAAGGCTTCCAGGGACAAGGGGAATGGATTGATCATGAACACCATGGGAAGGAGGGAGTCCTTGGGGAGTGGAAAAAACCACTTGATGTTTAGAAATGATTTCTTGGAGGTCTTGCGGCACCGAGGGTGTCTATGTTGCTTGTATAGCATAGAGTTCAGCAATAACACTAGAATGACCTTTTTTGAGCAGATTTTCCATGCGATGGGAAATAATGATCTCAGGTGAACCGACAGTGATACCTTGGAATTTATATTGGTGGCGCTCCTGGTCGAATTGCATGGTTAATTCTTTAAAATCCATGAGAATGGGACCCAAAGTCCTTAGCCAGTCTTCACCCAAAACAATGTCACAACCGCCCATGTCGATAGCAAACATATGAGATTTCAGGTGGTAGTCACCAATTTGGAGACACATTTTCACAATGCCCTCCATATTTCATGGAACCACCATTGGCAATCAGGATTTGGAAATTATTGACGGCATGGATGTAGCAATGAGTTTCTTGGACAATGCGACGATGAATAAAATTATGGGTGCTTCCACTATCAACCAGAATGCTGACCTTCCAATGCTTGATGTAATCAATGAGCTTGAGGGTTTGGGGAGTGGAGAAGCCAGTGAGAGCATTGAGGGAAATGACCGGTTCTACTTTGGGAGGGTCTGTGGGAGGGGTTATGTTAGTGGTTTCAGGTGATTCAGACATAAGGGGAGTTTCAACATCCTCTTCCAAAATACCTCGGAGATGGCCATAATTTTTTTTTGTTCCTTATACTTGTGGCCCGATAAATATTTTTCATCACAATTATAACAAAGGCCTTTGAGTTGGCATTCAGCCATTTCAGCCCTAGTCAATTTTTGGATCTTTAGTGGAGTAGAGGGAGTAGTGGGATTTACTAGTTTAGGGCGAGGGATAAAGGAGGGTTTTCAGTTTTGAGAAGATACAACCTATTGTGCTTCTTTAGCTCTTTTAGTAGCCTCCACCCAACTCTCAGGCCGAGCCATGAGGACATGGGCCCGAATCTCATCCTTGAGGCCACTGATAAAACATTCTCGGAAAAATGCATTAGACATGCCCTCTGTCTGAAAGGCCAGGCGCTCAAAGGTAGCTATAAAGTCTTCCACTGTTCCTGATTGTTTCAACTTTGTCAAACAACCTAAATGGTTGGTGTCAATGTCAAAGCGTTCATAAAGCTCTGCCACAAAGTGTGTCCAAGCAATATACCCTTGACGGGAAGTTTTTCTCCATTGCCACCATTGCCAACGTTCTTAATCTAGATGGAGAACACCATACCAGAGTTTGGCCAAGTCATCTGTAATGCCGTATCAAGAGAAATAATGTTCCATTTGGGTTACCCAACCAGTGGGGTCTGAGCCATCAAATTTGGTCACATCCACCCGTGGAAGGTGTAGGTCACGTTGAAAGTGATGGTGCTGAAAGTTATGGGAATGAGAGGAATGTTCACCTTCATTCTTTGGAGGTGCGTCATAGGAAGGGTTATCTGTAGGGATATGAAGCTTGGTGCAGAGTGATGAAAAGACAGATTCAAGCTGGGTGGTCAGTTCTTGTTTGATTTCCTCCATTGAGGACTGTATGGTTGTATTGATGGCGGCAACATTGGCACTGAGGTGTTTCGCTTCTTGTTGGGTCTCAGTGAACTAGATTGCAAGGTATTGAAGCGAGCTTCCAAGTCTTGGCTATGGGTATGGGCCATGAGGATGAGGGGACCGAAAAGGGGTGGGTGGGGTCAAAAAATTTGCCGAAAAATGATATGTATGAATGTGATAAGGGCGAAGAGATGAATCCAATGGAATAGGTCTCAAATAATGGTGAAAAAAATTCCAGACTTTTTTTTCACCCGCGGAGTTATACTCTGGTCTGAAGAATACTGCAGTGATGAAATGCCCAAATGATTAACCAGGAAGAAAGTGGTGACCTTTCGACTTCCTCGGGATGTGGCGAAGAGAAATCTAGAAGGCGATCATCGGGTGATACAAGGTCTAGAGGAGGAGGGAAAGGAAAGCGTGGGCTGACTTCCTCAGACTTACAAGATGTGTAAATAGGGGAGCCGACAGGAGATGAATCGGGGTATAGAGTATGTTCTTCGGGATTTCGGATCATCGAAACCTTTACTTTTGGTGAGGATGGGGTAGACACCGAGTTAACAACAACGGATATAGTAGAGATTTCTTTGTTCAGACAATTAGAAGTATTAAAGGGTTTGATCTCAATCTTTATTTCAGGTACAACTTCCTCAGCAGAGGGTGTTTGTTTAAAATCCTTTTCGGGAGTTGATTCTTCCACCTGAACCTTAGTATCAATTTGTGTGGCTTTTGGTTGGTACTTCTTACCCGTCGATGCAATAGTCAACTTGAGGTATCCTTTTGGTTTTAACAACCTTTCAGGATCAGACACAGGGGTGGTCTGCTGATCGTCTGGGTTTTTTCTGGTATTCCTTCGACAAAATGACAGCTTATCCGTGGTGGAGTCACCAAGTGAAAAATAAAAATAGCCTTAGAATAGTATTCGATCTTTGTTCACTATCAAAGACATAATGTTAGTTTGTCATTTTCCCAGGGAAAAATAACTTTGTTTCTCCGTCCCTGACAACGACGCCAAAAAGATGTTGGTCCTGAGATTAAACTTAAGGCTCAAAGGATAATGTCAGGCATCAGGAAAGTTGTTTAAGAGTGTTTTTTAAATTACTTTTCCTACCTCCATTATATGAGAAAAATTCCTTAATAAATTAACCTCATAACAACACAGAGGCCGTATTTCGTATCTGAGTCAAAATCGAAATAATAAATGAAGTGAAGGAAAATAACAAAACTGTGAAACAAGGCAGGGCATCAATTACAGAAGAGTCCCACCTTGTTGCGGTAGAAGATAGTAGATTAGTATAACCTTGAATAAAGCATAAAAATACAATAATCCACACAACAAGCAGGTCTTTTATTACTCACAGTAAATACAGAGGAAAATCTACTTACTCAATAAATTACTGATACAATAATATTTCAGTAGTTGTAGTACTAAATTGGAATCAACATTTATTCAGGGATACATAAAGAAAAGGAGCAATGGAAGACAAAGAGACACATAACCTAGATTTGAACAAAACCCTGAATCTCTGTCTGCACTTGTATTAATACTCTATAAGGAGAGTCTTCTCTGTTACAATCGGAAAGAAGCAGCCTGGTATAAGTCTTCGATCTATGTATTTATACAAAATGGTCTCAACTTAACGACTGGACTTCTCATAGATTAAAAATAGTGAATATTACGATATACAAAACTAAAAGGTTCGATTAGCATCTCCTCTGTCTCTTCGTATGCATGTAGAGACATTTCTTCTCCATATCCTCCAGCTTGGAAACAACTGGCATCTGATTATGATCCGTGTGAGTAGTATGTTCAGACTGTCTCATTTATTTCCATATGTGCTGGCATTCCCGTGTTCGACACACTGGATGCATTTGCTTACTAACTGCACTACTAACCTGGAAGGTTCTGTTGTTTCATTTCTTTCATATCTCTTGGTGAAGTATCTGAGAGGACGTCTAAGTTCGGGTTCATGTTCTCATCAACTGCTTTAACCATTCTTCGCGGCGCCATGATATTACAAGCTCAGAACTGTGTTACTTGTTACAGGGAAATGCGTAAATTTCTTAGCTTGATAAAACTTGTTGTTCTGCAAGATCACAAATAGAATTCAAAACATTTTATTTAGTGAAAAGATCTAGGCGGTGATCTGCGCTTTTATTTGAAAACGTTGCAGTAGAGCCGTTATTAATGCCATTATTTGGTGGTTTGTGATCGGGAGGTTAGATGTGCAAGATTTGAAATTTCCTGAACTACGATTTAGTGAAGAATTAATTGTGAGATAATCGTGTTTAATCCGTTAATTAATCGTGTTTAACCCGTTAATTAATTGTATTTAACTTTAAGTATTTTGGGGTTTCGGACTTCGGGATATTAGATAACAACTCGAGATAGGATTCCCGAAACTCGAAGTCGCGAAGTGATTAATTAACTTTTAATCATGTTTAACCCGTTAATTAATCGTATTTAACTTTAAGTATTTCGAGGTTTAGCTTTTTGGCATTTACTGCTTCGTGTATCAACAAATTAACTTGTTAAAAATTCGACAGGCCATTACCCGTAGTGACGTGTTCTTACTTAGGTACACGTGTATAGTGACTAGGATCTTTCGAACACCTTTCAGGTATGGGGACT
>ML796574.1:84529-104165 GCA_009831015.1 Picea engelmannii
TAGGCGGTAAGTGGTAAGGAGCGAGGGGGGTCCGAGTTAGCAGGAAAGTGACACGTTAGGAGGGGTTCGCACTTGGAAAACCACGAACTCAGACCCCCCCCACCCCACCGTTAAAGGCAAAAAGGTCCCGGGGGTTCGATTTTCTCCGTTGATCGTAAATCAGAGGGGGAGATTAATCAACAGTGGACCTTTCTGTGCGTCTTAAGGCTTAAACGAAATGGATTTAACGCTTGAAAATTGACTTCTGAGTTATTAAAAAAATTAGAGTAAAACTTTGGGCTCGGAAGTTGAAATATGTTCCAACAACTCATATGATTCATGGATTATAGATTATGGTTCATCCCATCATATGGCAATGAAAGATGGATTTTTCTCTTCTTTGAGTCCATGCTCAAGACCCCCTATTCTCATGGGGGATGATACTCTAGTAGCAGTAGCAGGAGAGGGGAGAGTGGAACTCCATAATGGCAGTTTTGAGAATGTTTTACATGTTCCAAAGCTTTCTATGAATCTATTCTCAGTTTATCAGAACACTTAGAAAGGTAAAAAGGTTGAATTTACATCAGATTTAGTTTCAGTAATTAACATGCATGACAATTCCATCATTGCAATTGGTGAGGTGGATCACTAGTCAAGGTTGTATAAATTCACTAAGTTTTCTGATGATGACTCCTATTTTCTACTTACACATAAGGAGAGTACTTTGCATGCACCTCCAGTGCAATATCCAGATACTCTTGTGCTTCCACCAGTTTCAGACATCATAGATGATTCCATACACTCAGATTTTGTACATGGAAATAAACATGTAGTACAACCAGATAAGAAGCCAACGTTGAAGCTTCAACAAATGCCCAAGAAGGCACAATTCACACTTCAGGAAACAAGTATCCTTGCAGGGAATCCATTGGATTCGAGGAGGACTCGATCTCAGCATGATGAGCCTTCTCATGTATTTTTAGCTTCAAAACCTGTGATGCCCATGCATTGCTATATGGTTCAATCTACTGATCCACAGACCTACAATAAGGCTGTGGGAAATCCATTATGGCAAGCAACCATGCAAAAGGACTATGACTCACTCCTAAAGAAGCAGACTTGGCATCTAGTTCCACTTCCACCAGAAAGGAATATTTTCAGGTGCAGATGGGTCCACAGGATCAAGAGGTACAAGACTAGATAGGTTTCCAAAGGACTTCATTAGATCCATAAAGATTTCTACATCTTCACGAAGAATTTTAGTGAGAAGAAGTTTCAGACTTTGTGGAATCGTCTTGGAGTGAAGAACACAGTTGCCTAGCAGAGATGCCTTTTCTTCTTTTGATGCTTTGTCTTTTGAGGGTGGTTATTCCCACGTGGTTTTCCCTCTTTCCTCATTTTTATTCAGTGTTCATTAGTTGCATTGTACATGAGTACCTCACATGGCCTAGTTGTCGTGACTCGTTTTTACTCCATAGTGATGTTCGGGGGGGGGTGTTGGAGAAATTTCTATTTTTGGCACACTAGTTCAATGGGAGTTAACTGACTAGTTCTATTTTAGATCATCACTATTATGCTATTATGCATGCATGCATTCTACTATTATGGAATGTTATGTCCTATATATGAGTGCATTCCACTCATTCATTGGATCATATTGGTCATCATCTATGTATCAATCATCAACTCACTGGAGTAGTGTGAATATATTTTCTCATTCTTCCATATTGAATCTCTCTTCCTTTCTTGACAATATTTGTTTGTACTTTCTTTAGCTAGATCTCCTATGCAAGTTTCAATGAAACATTGGCAGTTTCCAACGAATGTTGATTACGACAAGGATGCCTATATATGGATGGACCATTTTGCTTCATTCTTTCATGAATTTGTCATGAACATCATAAACAATTTATAGTCAATGATTTTTCTTCTCCCACCACTAAAGTTCTTTGTTGCATATTGTGCTCATAAAGCATGTGATATTGAAGGGGTTTTTCTATTTTGGTGTTGCCAAAATGCACACAAACACTTTTTTTTTGGGTTAACATATGCAATTTTCCATATTTTAATACATGCTACAAAGGGATACTAGGAGCAATAGAAGTTGGTTGGGACATGATTGTCACTATAACAACACAATAACTAGTTGCAATCAGATTCTCAAAAAGTTGTGCATCCATCGAAACAATGTCTACTTCATAATCAACAAGTGGCAAATGAGTAATTGAATTGCACATAGGGTTAGGGGAAAGAGGCATACCAAGTTTGGAGGCATCCCATATTCTTGTAAATGCACAATTTCTATGGAACATATAACCAATTCCTTTGAAATGATGTAAATCCTCACCAGTGGGAAAATCTTTAGTGAAATCAAAGTAAACAATATATGAATCATGAACATTGGCAACCCAAAATCTGCAAACCTTCACAAAGAGTGTTGTGAGGCTCTAGATGAGGTGTTTGGAATGAAAAAGCACTTCCCAAAATTCTTTTGTTCTTCCTCCCAATGATAAAAGTGCCTAATCTATGATCATGAGGTAAGGGTGAAGAAACATGATTGGAAATATGATGGTTTCAATTTTACCACCACGAGGAGATAAAGACCAATATGATGCATTGCATGAAACAATATTATTTTTGGTAACAAAACCAATGTCGATTCATGTATGCTTCAATTCAAACACTAAATAAATTATACAATAAAATGCAAAATATTGTTACAGATCTACTTAACAAGCTAAACAATGCTAATGAATCAATAAAAAATCAGATCTAGATCACAAAACAAAATTACTCTAAAACATATCCATTCAAAGTGCATATGAATTCGACCTTCAATAAAGTATGTAAAACAAAAAAAACCATCACACATAAGAACATAGGTGTGGTTTATTGTAACTAGCCAATAAATATCATATACTCATTGTAATCTAATAAAGAGAAGAAAATACATTGACCTCATATACTGATAATCCAATAAAGAGAAGATACATAGCCTCATAGTAATTTGTTTCAACTTGCGCTAATCAAATATGAATATATATCCAAAGTCTAAAGAACCATCTCCTAAATCAATGTGACTTAGGTTCATAAGCTCAAATAAAAGGTCACAATCACTCTATAATGCAATATATTACATTATGCTACATCACTATACACATTCTCCAAAAGAGTGTGGAGCACAATACACGGCTCTTACAAAGCATGAGAGAACATCCAACTAAAGAGCATGTTCGTCTCTAAACTAGATCAATAGTGTACATGTTATTTCCAGTTAACTAACTAGCCAATTTTAATATCTTACTATATCTATCCATATAACCATTGTCTTGGGTTAACTTGTTTCCCTTGTGAACGTAAGTAGATACAATTTTAATATCTTACTATATCTATCCATGTAACCATTGTCTTGGGCTAACTTGTTTCCCTTCTGAACGTAAGTAGATACCCCATGAACGTAAGTAGATACCCCATGATTGATCATATTTGACTTGATTTGTTAATGTTACATACATGTTTTTTTTAGTATGAAAGGTATGGGTGAGATCTATAAATACATTATTTCTATTTACATCATATTATGTATTAAGATTTTAGAGTTAACTATCAAACATAGGTGTATTGTCTTTTTATATGATTTATCTAACTTACTTTAGTTAATTTGTTATTTAAATTAACATTATGTAATTTTTTGAAATATTTTATATCAATTCATTAATTTTCTTAATTTAGTTTTTTTTTAATACTATATCAAGACTTTTATTCATAAACTACTAACCACGATCATAAGATCAAAAGACATTGAGTTAATCCATAATGAAGTATGAAGTTTCCATTTTTTTTTTTTTTTATATCAAAACTTCTAATTATAAACTAATAAGTGTGAAGTATGAAGTTCCCATTGTATTTTTGTATTAGAATTTTGTCATAAAGTTAAACCTGCGAGGATGCATTCCTCAATAATGAAGTATTCCATTTTAAGGAAATATATTGTATGCATGAACGTTAGTAGTGACTAATGCTCAATAATGAAGTATTCCATTTTAAGGAAATATATTGTATGCATGAACGTTAGTAGTGACTAATGGATATATTATTTATGTGTAGATGAAAAATGTGAAGACACAACTAAAGTGGAAGGTGATGTTTGGAGTGAGTGCATTTGTTGGAAGTTGGGTGTTTGTGGTTGGATTTGGATTTGGAGGATGGGCTAGCATGACCAACTTCTCGAGGCAAATACATAATTTTGGATTTTTTGATAAATGCTATCAATGTCATCCAAAACCATGAAATATGAGTTTTATGGAGTTGCGCATAACTTAAATTAATGTAATTTCAAAATATGTTGTTTTAATGAAGTATTACCATTTTTGTCTTTTACTATTAACATAGAAGATTTTCTTAAAAAAGAATATTGTCATTTTATGGATTAACATACCACAATAATTAAATTAATTAAATGAGATTATGGAAATAAATTTTAATTAATAATTTTTTTGGTCATGGATATGTTAAAAAAAAAATTATTTTAAGTTTTATATAATGTTTAATGGTCTTACTTGGATTATATAATGTTTAGTGGTTGTATTTGGATTTGAAAAATAAATAATGCATATGCATTGACGCATTAAAATTGCCCATTCCAGATTGCTTAAGATTTTCCTTTTATTCACAAGCTTGGGAAACATCAATAATTTGGTTTAGTAATAATTCTCAAATTATATGAATTGTTCATTTTGTTCACATTAGAGAGGATTTGAGAGTGGGATTCAATGGATAAGAAGGGGTAACACACTAATTGGGAAGCAATGGAGTTAGATACAATAGAGTTTTCAAGAAACTTAAGGAAATAATGGTGATCTACAATGAAATTTTGGTAGTAATACTCCATTTTAGTGAGAAAATGCACTCTGATATTTTGGGTATGTGGATTTGTGCATTGTGACGTGGGATTCGTCGGTGTGGGGTTTGCATGTGAGGCTCTATAATGTGAATATGAGGTTGGTAGGGTTTCAATTACACGAGGTCAAAAGGGTGTGTCTTTTCACAACTCCAAGGGTTGTGTGATGAACTCCTTGCATCATGGCCATGGTATTTCTAGTCAGAAGGGGGCAACCGAGAATTTAATATTATAAGTGATGACCAAACAATAAACAAGTATAATGGGCAACCAAAGGAAATGGAAGAGCAATTTGTCATATTTCATCATTTGAGGGAAATTAGAGGCCCATATAGGTGGGAATTCATGAATCATTTGTTGGATCTATGGGGACCTCTGTAATGTCACTCCAAGTTGCCTAGTCCCGTAAGAAAAAGAGCATGTCTTCCACGTGTAGTTTTAAAATTTTACTTGTCCCAATAAGATGGGTCCTCACCTTTTTCTCATCATCCCTATAGGCCAACAAAATCACTCAATTGGAAAATTTCCAATAACATAAGCATGCATGTCGACTATTTGATAAAGTATCTATGCAATTTGGTGCAAAGTATGTTCGAGAAAAGGGCCATGGAGTCATAGATGGTAGCAACATCAATACATATAAAGCTTCCAAATAAAGGTGCACCAATTTTTAAGGGTTCTAAGAATCTAAATTTGGTGTTCGACAATACCAAGCTCAAGCAAGGAGTAGAAGGCAAGAGGATACCAACAATCTATTTGTTGAACTGTTTGTAGATGGAGCCTTGTAGATATTTGTAAAACCATTTAAAAAAATTTATCATCCTTTTGATGGTGAGTAGGGAATCCATATATAATTTCAAGGCCAAGATCCATGATAAAGGTTAATCTTTGCTAGAAAGAAGCTAGAAGATGGGCACACTCTTAATGATTATAACTTACATAAGGATTTGAACTTGCATTTGGTTCTTTGTCTCCATGGGTATTCTTAGAGAAAATGGAGGATCTTCTCCTCTAAGTATCTCAATGTTTCTCCTTTCAAAAGGGTTTCCAAGGGTTAGCCTTCGAATCCTTTCTCTTCCAAAGATGCATTATATTCGAAAGATACCAAAACCATAATTACTTGATTTCACTATGAAGAAAGTTGTGTACAACCTCAAGTTACATACCTCCATATATGGTTATTGAGTTCATCAACAATTGAAAAACAAAATACTTGAATATCTTGATTCAATGGGCTTTGGCGATCATCTTTAGAGGTCAAGAATTGGATCACTTCCAATTGGACTTCAAAGTTCATGGTAACATTTTGTTTTAGAGGTTTCTTTATTGTAAAATTTGATAAATCTAAAAGTTGTAGAAAGATTTTGGAGGAGGGACCATGATTTTGGGGTGATTTTCATAATTTAACCTGAATTTAATGTCCTTTCCCTCAATGCCAGCCTAGATAAGAATATTGAACCTCCCTCTCTTCTTTTGGGAAGAGACAATCCTTTAGGAAATTGAAAATATATTGATAAATTACCTAAAGAGAGATACAATGCAAGAGGATAAGGGCACACTCACTTATGTTAGAACATGCTATAAATTAACTTCAATAAATGTCTAGCTGAACATATCAAATAGATATTGGACATTTTGAATGGATTTAATAGCTAGATTACAAGAATACTATATTTAGGTGCAAACTAAGTTTACACACAAGCCACTTGAAAGAAGTATTCCCAAAGGCAAAGGTGTCTCCAATAAAAAAGGAAAAAAATGAAAACTAAGGATGGAAATGGATGGAATGATTTGTTTAAGAAGCAGAGGGAAATGAAAGTAGAGGCATTGAAGCCTATAGTTTTGTTCAAAGAGCTAGTGACACCCTCAAAGGCATGTGTCACCAAAAGAGATGTATAATTATTATGGATCCCTCATCTACATCTTATGTTAGAGGGATGAAGGGGTTACACGAATCAAACAATTTGGATGATCCAAAAAGGGAAATAACCTTGTCAACCAATCTAGAGGAAACACTACAATTGGCATTATTGGATCCTTCGTCACTTTTAGGTCAATCGATTCAATGGAAAAAAATTACAAAGAGAAAGGGGAGAAAGGAAAACCCATCAATGTACGAAATTTGCAAAAAATAGACCCACAAGCACATTACATATTTAGATATTGTACAATGACTAAGTTAGCATATGACATTCGCTGAGAAAAAATATGTAATTAGAAATATTGACTCAAGAAAAGGGTTAAAAATATAAAAATTAATCCTAGTTATGAGGTGCTAGGAGTCACAACTTAATGTGTTCCTCATAAAAGGGTCACCAAATGTATCTCATATGTTTAAAAAAAAATCACGAAGGAATATGAATTTCAACATTTTTATTTATCAATAACACTAATTCATTGGACCGTAATTATACATACTTATTAATCTTGAATATAATTCCTCATCCATCTCATATAAAATTAAATAATTTAAAAGGTTTATTATGATATGACACAATCTACTTGAGAAACAAATCAAAGAAACAAGAACACCAAGGGTATAATTGATCTAAAGAGAAGGCAAGATATAAAAATGAAACCCATAAATTAGAATAAGATCATAATAGATGGATCAGTCTTATCGATGAACCAAATGCATTTCTTATAGCTTTACATAGCTCTCCAAGTCAAAACCCCATTCTAAGGATGCACGCCACTAAAAACTCAGAAATCAATATTATATGCATGTGCACACATTTCAAAGTTGGAAATAGATGCTTTAACTAACTATCCAACTAACACTACAATATATATTAATTAATAAATGCAAGAAGCCCCTAGAAGGCTACATCCCCATGGGAGGAGCAACCCTCATTCTCCATGCTATCTCATTGAGCTCACTGAGTGAGATGGCTGGTTGAGTTTTCTTGGCTTCCTTGAGCATTGAGTTGAGGGTGTCCTTGTTCCATATCAGTTCCTCTAAGTTTAGATCGAAGGCATCCCCACTTTCCTCTAAACTCTGCAACATGACAATAGGTTGAAAAGGGAATATCATAGATAGATTGCTAGGATGAGTGTGGAGTTGCATATAGAGGTGGATCAGGTCAGAGTTGTAGGAGATGTAGATCAACGATGAATATATATGGTGGAACCAATAATCTATTCAAGTGCAAAGAATACAGATCAAATAAATGTTGAAGCAGAGATATGGAGGGAATCTCACACTATGGCCATTGATGAGAGCTAAATAGCGAAGTGCGCTAAAACTCATCCCATGAATATATAGGTTAGAGCTTGGTAATGATGGCACTATGATGTAGAGGAATAATGTCCATGAGAAATTGTGGTGACATGGTGATAGGTTGTACATAAATCACTCAGAATAGTACAAATTATAGATCCACACAAGCCAATGGAAGTGTTTATGGGTAGCCCATGCCTCCTGGTCTATGAAAGTTTCTAGGGGGAGGAAAACAACTAAAAGGATTGATCTCTTGTATTGAGAAAGTAAGTTCCTAGTGGTTGTTGCATCTCTATGTCACTACTACAAATGTGGAATTGGAGGGTAAAGGGAGGTGTTGGGCCATATGTTTTCTCACTATGAATAGAGTGGTGCCTCCAAGTGATGATGCTTAACCCAAAATTGAACTAAAACAATGATGTGTTCCCAAAAATAATGTTTGTATCTAGAGCTACAAATGTTGGAACGCAGATGCCTATGCTAAAAGATGGTGTTGGAATACTACTGTTGTGCATGTGGAGAATGAAAACCCTGCACACAATGGGTATGCTGATGTGAAACCCTATTGGAGTTTGATGAAAGGTATCAAGAATGTGATATCTATTTATAAAAGAGTTGTATCTAGTCATAGAGGGGATTGACTAAAGAAGGCTACAAATATTGTGAGAATTGGCAACAATAATGTAGCTGCCTGAAATACTCATTGTGGTTTCCCATAGCTGGCAAAACATACGATATGTGTGTGATCCATAAACAAAGGAATTATATGCCACTCACTTCACCTACACAGATACTCAATAGAATTAACTTTAGGTATCTATTCTTAGTCCTATGTAGGGAAATATTCTTTAGAATGGATATTAATCCTTTTTTCTCTATGCAATTCTAATTGCAAAAACTACTCTTCGTGATTAGAGCTATGGCCTGCTCTCTAGTGCATGACCTTCACACATCAAATAGATAACAACACAATAGTAGTTAGGCCAATAAAAACCAAGACTTTTCAAATACTCTATCACCGAGAACTCCATATTTAGTGCAACTCCTTTGCACATGAATATCCAACTGAAATAGATCTCTCATGGCTCTAGAGGCCGAGACATCATCATGGTTTAGTGCGTGTGTTTAGTTTTGATTGTAGTGCTCTATTTCTAGGACAACACAAATACAAGAAGAAACAATTATAAGTGGTGCTTGAATCCAATTCTCAAGCTTCTAATCAATCATTTGGAAGAAAAATTATGGTTATCCTCCTCGTATTAGAATTATAATACTCCTTCAAGGAAACACTATCCAACATAGAGTTGGGTGCTTGGTAGTTTAAATGCTAAATTGAACACAATTGTAATATATTAAATATAAATTCTTCTCACTCCTTAAAATAACAAGCTCCAATTCAAACTTTGAACACCATTAATCAAAACATATATGGGTTGTCCATTATTTAAACCACATAAATATGAAATGGAAACCATCTAGAGCATGGAAAAAAGGTAATGAATTAATACATGTATGAGAGTCACTCTTTAAACATATGAGAGAAGGTAAATAAGTCCAATCCATAGTTAAGTAACCTTTCTTTTAAGTTCTTGGAATTCCTCCTACACACTTCCCATTTCTCCTTTCAAATGAGAAAAAACAAGCAATATGCCAATGAGTTGATAAGAGACATAACCTTGGCTATGGAGAATGCAAATTTGTTTGAATTAATGATGTATGCATATTAGCTTAATGAGTTAGTCATCTATTGCACAATTAAGCTCAATGCATAACCAAGGGAATGGAGTAAATACAACAAGCCTCCTACTCATTCAAAACCTAGGGAGATGGGGATGTCGTTCTAGGTAGAGTATGGCCTGTATTGCCCATGTATGTCCTTCAACTCACCCCTAATCACTGCATATGGCCTCCCAAACTTAGAAACAATGTATACAACTTGTGGAGAGGTTTCATTTTCTTTTTGGATAGTGTATAGTCTTTGTAATTCTTACATGCATCAATTGAATCTTTGAAAAACAAGATGGCTTGTGGTAGCCATTGGAATATATAATTTTAATGGGAAAACAATTTTTTGACATGAAATTAACATAAATAAAATGGATAGTTCTCCATTTTAACCATGAATTCAACTACATACAACATATTAAGCATATCCAAGAACAACAATAACTCATACACAATATTTTTTCCTTACCATTGTTAATTGTCACCATTAACACACTAAGAGAAACACATTAAACAAAATAAGAGTAGCTTTTCACAAACAAGAATTACTCCACAACCATAAAAAAAATACATACATAAAGACAAAGTATTTACTCTGGAAACCCAAATGGGAAAACCAACTTCAAATGGTTTCTTAGTCTTATTTTGGCAATCTCTGGTTACAATTCAACTCATGGATCTTTGAGCATCCTCCTCCCTTTGGATAGAAATCAACAAAAATATTTATGAAAGTGAAATTACAAGAATAAATAGGCAGAGCCGGGGTAATGGGAATGCCAATATGCTTGACCTTTCATTTTTCATTTGTTAGTCTTTTCTCTCCTATTTTCATTTTCTAATTTATTAAATTCTTGTTTCCTATCTTTTGTGTCATTACTTTTATATTTGCATTGTCTTTAATATTTTGTATAACCTCATTAAATGCTTAATTGCACTTTGTTCCCAATTCCTACAAGCATTTGCTTGTTTTAATCCATTTCGGATCAAACCTCCCCATTGAGAGCCTTTTGGTCTCCAAAATATTAGAGGACCAATCTAGATCAATGTGCCTTTTGTCTACTTATTTGGACCATGGATCTAACTCTAGCTCTTAGTTGTAATTCTAACTTTGGCTCATGGATTTGGCTATGGTTCCTATCTCACTTGTTCCTGTAGTGTAGAATTCTTCTCACCTAGTCTCATCTCTAAGCAATCTTCAGATCCAAACCTTGCAATCAAAATCATTCCCATCTCTCTTAAACTTGGAGAGACTCCATCTTGGTAGTCAATGAAGCCAAGTTGAATTCTGGTCTGTGTTTGCTTAATGGGATCCTAGAAACTATTCCATCATGCAAAATCTCCAAGAAAATAAGTGTGGTTTTCCTTCTTTTTTCTAGGATTAGTTACTTCCCAACATGTGAACAACTCTCCACTAGGCATGTGCTTACTAACACTTTGCCTTTGTAACAATGTTGCTTGAATGACCTCCTTGGTGTGCAATCATAACACCTTATTATACCCAAAACATTTGATGAATCTTACACATGTATGGCTATAGGTGACAATCATTAATAGGATATAATATTTAGGATGAGAAAATGCTTCAAGATTTTGATGTTATAAATATGAGGGAATTCCATTGACATCACTACACCAATCTCCAATGCATATCCAAGAAGGGAATCTTCTTCTGAAATATTGTAGGTAATAATTGGAATGGGGATGCCTTAGTTATAGGAATCATCCCATTATCCTAATCGATGGTGATATGGACCTCCTATGCTACTATAACTCTTTGGAAAACTTTTATTCCTTAGGATAGAGATTCATGCATCCCATCATCCTCTTCAATATTCACTCTCCACACTCTTCTCTTGGTTGTGTGGTTGCTGGGGTGAAGTCACCAAAACTTTGCTTCCTAATTCCCACTCCACTTGCAATGGTGGAAAAATTTGTTGGCATTGTTGTATGGACTGCTTGGCATACTCATTTTCTCCCCTTGAGTTTGAATTCATTGTTGGTTTGGGGAAGTCTTCTTGCCATTCCTCCTATGAAAACAATCTGAATTGTGGCATGTGGCTTGCTTCTCCCAACAAGATGGAAACTGATGGAATTTCTTCCCAAATAATGAACATAATTTTGAGTACCAACAACTGGTAGTGTTATGGGCTTTCTTCTTACAATAGTGACAAACAAGGAATGTCCCATTTGATGCAGATATATTGTCCTTCTTCTCCTTCTTTCCCTGATTGAGTTGCTTGTTGCTTGTTTGGTATAATTTTCAAATTCACCAAAAGGTTCTTGACAAATGCTTAAGGAAGGTGAGCTTACCAAAGTTGTTTAAGTCATGGTGTTGGCTACTATAGTATAAATGGAAGGTGGATTTTCTTATTGGTGTTGTTGGACAACTTCCCATAACTTTTTTAATGCTTCTTCCTTTTTTTCCAACTCTTGTTGTAGCTGAGTCATCATCCAAGTATTCCTATCCTCTTTCCAACTATCCAAATGAATGATATTCTCTTTTAGTTGTACACGCCGATCTCTTCTCTTGTTCCATTTTACCATAACCACAGTGAGGGACTCTTGAAATTCATTGTTACACATTATTTTGGTCACCCCAGTGATCAACTGACAACATGTGCATAACTCACTTCCATGTTCCCTGAAAACACTAAAAGAGACTTTCTCCATGAGAAAAGTGGATTATCTTTTCTTCCTTAAAACCTATGTCAAAGGAGATCGTCACACCCTGCTCTATACTTGGGGTGCGATGATGCTTGATCGTCACATGCTGCACCAAAGATGGTTTGTGTCGTCATCACAGGTTTCCTGTGCATAGGGTGCGACGATGCTTAAACAAGGGAAAAGTGAAATTCATGAATGTTCTAGAAGGGAATCTTCTAGAAGATGAGGTGGCCTCCGATCGGTTTGGATCTTACCCACTTCTCTGATTTAGTGGGATCATCCTAATATCCTCATCCATCCCTCTTTCACCCTATATAAAGAGGGATCTGTTATGGAAAAGGCTAAGGCTTGCTTATGCATGAAGAATTCTGCTATAGATTATATTGGAGATAGATTTGCTTTGGCTCTCTAAGTCGAGTTGTGGATCTTCTTCATCAAAGGAATTGGAGCAAAGGTGTGTGTGTTGGACCAAAGAGCCATTGGAAGAGACCTTGCAACATCAAGGCATGGGTTGTATTCTCCACTTCCATTTAATATAATGCAGCAATACATTTCTTCCCTATAAAGGTGTATTTACTTTTATTGTATAACTCCTTGATCTTATACGTAGAATTTATTGGAATATATATATCTTTGTTTTCTCTCTTTGTTGGTTTGTGCTTATTAAACAGGTTCACCATCTCGCAAATCCAAACATCATTTAAAAGGTATGTCATTTGTCCCTCTCTGAACTAGTTTATATGACAATGAAGTCTAAGGTGAAGTTTGTATTCTGCCTTGTTTTGTTATAGCTTCTTGTTGGAGTCAAGGAGATTACTTTGTGTCTGCACTTACTGATTTGTCCGATAAAAAAATTGGTGACCATACATGGGAACGACTTCTTTTGGTTTTTTACTTCTCATTTTCTTTTAGCTTGCCTTCTTTTGATCAATTTCATTCTCTGAGTCCGTGGGTGTTCCATCTTCACTATCTGGTTCTGAAAGTTCATTGAGAAACTTTGTGATTCTTCCAAATTTTCCTTATATTCAGACATCGTCGCACTTTATCTTATTTTCATCATGCGATGATTATTTATCGTCGCACTCTGTTTGTGTGAACCAGGGTGACAACGTCACATTGTGCCTATATTTTAGCCTACGAGGATCCTTCATCGTCGCACTGTACCTTTCTGCAACTTGCGATGATTCCTGTAGGAATTGTTGGAGTGATAGTCAATTTTCTTTTCTTTGCCCAAATTTGTCTTTACCTCTTGGGATGAACTTTTAGTCTTGCTGAATGCTTGGTTTGCATCTTTTAATCCTTAATTTGATTGATTTTCAATAATCAAGAATTTTCTTCATAAGCTTTTTAAATTTCATCTTTTACTTCTTATTGCAAGGGTATAATCTCAAGACTTTGTTCCTGGGTGCTTGTTTGATAAATTGTTCTTTATTTCTTTTGAGTTTTGGAGTGATTGTAAGTTTTGGATTGTTGTTGAATAAGAAACAATTTTTGTTTGCATTCAACAAATAGTTTTCTTATCTTTTCATTTTTTTCTCGCATTATGAGTTTGATTTGGGAAATAGTGTTGAGAATGCATCAATCTTCTTAGACCATTCTTTATTTTTTGGATTATGTCTCTGTTCTGATTTGAAAAGGAAAGGATTGAAGTTTATTCTTCTTTTTAGTAGTCTTTGTAAGAAATATTTTGCATTCAAATATTTGTTGAAAAGAGAAAATTGAAAAATTTAGTAGTTTTGATTGTTTGGAATCTATATCATTCAAAAATTGAGAAATTGTGCTTTGTAGATTTTGTATTATGGAAAGAGAAAACTTCTCCCTATTGTAATTAGAGTTCATCCAATGAAACGATTGCATATCATCTATTTTTACATTTTATTGGGTCAAGGTCAAATACATCACCAGTTTCATTTCCGTTTCCCTTTTGAGTAAGCAACAACCTTTAAAATACAACGTAATTTTAAAATCTATTAGCAAAATTATTTTTTCTATAACTTTTATACACCAACATTAGCTAGGATAGCACTTTGGAATAGGTTGTAAGACACCCTCTCCAAAGCATCAAAACACACAATAGTATTTTGTGATAGAGAGAGTTCAAATCCACTTGCTACATTTTGTCCTGGGAAGCCCTTATAACACAAGGGTCAAGCACGAGGTCGCATTAGGACCAACATAGTTACTCACCCTCCTTTGTTGGTATTAGTGTAGAGATTGCGTGTACTATTGGGGGTCACTTGAGAAGAAAATCCTGTGGGGACCTTCTCGAGTTGATTTCAGGCTTAAATACCCTACTCTTGTGTGTGGATCGGACTGTCGATTGCTTCCCCATGCATCATTGTCGTAATTGGTAACCTTAGTGGCCTATCTCTTTAGATTATTTACACGAGGTGACTGCAGAGGGGTAAGTCTTCATGGTACCTGGAATCGATGTTGGCCAAACTCACTCGGGCTCCTTGGAGGGTATACCCATGATTATGTGTGGGAGCTTACACCAGGGTGTAATTCCGTTAAGTAGGTTGTCAACGTAACTTTTCCACCCATTTTATCCCAGCCCCTTGTTGTCTTGATTTCACAACGTTGGATTTCATCACCAACTAGTGACTTTGAAATAAGAAGGTTTGTTTGCGTGTTTGATATCTTGATTTTATTAGTGAGTGATATTTGTTTCTCTAGTTGGCCATAGATTTATTTCATTCTTTATTTGGTGTGACCAACATCGGCCCTCGCCGTTCACATAGGATGCAAGGTTTACCTCTGGAAGAGCCGGAAGAATACACTCCTTTGATTCCTAACTCACTAGAGGGTTCTACTGAAGGAGAAGTCAATAACGACGCAACCTCTGAAATTGGAATTTCTACTCCATTGGAGGAATCAATACTTCCTGTAAATCCGCTATTGAGTTTTGTACGAGATCCACTTTTGCTCTGGATAAATTCATCGGGAGACGTTGTTGCTGAAGATTATACTAGAATGCCTATTGGACCTTACTCAAAGTCTGGTGTAGACGATCCACCCTTCCAAAGTGAATCGTTTAGAACTTCGGTTCATACTACTGGAATTTCTAATCCTAGCTCTGCCCTTGTCCGTTCTCTTTTGAGGACCACTTCGGGACACAATATTTTTGATAAAATAGGAATGAGTCACCTATGCCAGAGGACCTCTAATCAACCTATGGCATCACATACGTCTATGACTTCCACTGCTTATACAATACCTTTAGATCATTTACTGGCACAACCAGTAATGTTGTCACAGTATCATACCAATTGTTGGTTGGTTCTCATACAATTCTTCCTCTCCAGCTCACTAGCTCTACCATGGTCCTAGAAGTTATGCCTGTTTCTGTCGGAAGTTTGGTAATCACTCAAGCTCCTATTGGAACACCACTTCCGCTTAGATCAAATCCGTCACTTCCACTTGGGTATAACACTTTGAATACTTCTATTGCTAATCCTACCCAGAGTCCATCTGGAGGGCCTAATCTTTTTGTTCCTCCTGGGTATAATGCTGCTAGTAGTTTTGTTCCTACACCTACGCAAGTTCTCTCCGGGGGGTCTAGAGTTCCTCCTCCACCTCCACCTCCACCTCCACCTGGAGGATCTAATCGTGTTGGCCCAAGTATCTCCAATCAAGTTGGAGGCACAACTCATTCTATCACTTCTGGTTTTCAAATTCTTGTTGGAGGCCAATTTCAAGTTAGGGTCCAACCTCAAGTTGGGGGGAAACCTCAAGTTAAGGGGAAACCCCAAGTTGGGGGTCATAACCCAGTGTACGATAAATATATCTCTAGATTACAATCTCAACCTTGGAATTCTCCTTTCCAAGGCAACCAACAACCGCTTGGGGGGAAAACTCCTCAAGTAAATTCTTTTGTACTCCCTAATTTTGGGCAACCATATCCAGGTTCTATGAATCCTACCTGGGGTCAAGATTTTCAGTCTAATGCTCCTTTCCAAGGAAGCTTGCCCAATCAACCAACTCATTTTGGATATTTGACTCAAATCCCTCCACCACTGGATTTGATAGGACCCTCTAACTATATACAGACTGCTTATGGTCCTACAGGTATACCTACGAGACTACCTCCTCAAAATTACCAGTTTCCTCAAGTGAACAAACATCTGGCATTTCTTGCTACTTTGGATTTACCAGATTTATCTAGGATTTTGAATAATCCTATCTTGCATTCTCCTTATTGGCCAGTCATACCTTCCAAGTTACCATCATACATTCCTAGGTTTGGCGGTCGATCAGGGGAAGACCCAAACAATCACGTCATGGCTTTCCATCTTTGGTGTTCATCCAACTCCTTGATGGATGACTCCATTAGATTACGTCTTTTCCAATGAACTCTCATGGGTTCGACAACAAAACGGTATATCGAATTTTCACGAGGATTATTCAATGATTTCAACACCTTAGCTATGGATTTTCTAACACATTACCAGTTACCGATACGATATGAGACAAGAACCGAAATTTTGAGTTCATTTAAAAAATCCTCATCTACTCACATTTTCAATCATATTCACGAGTGGAGGAGAAGACGCTTAATCAAAGTTACCCTTCCTGATAAAATATTGGCTGAGTGGTTTACCAAATCACTCATCGGTCCTATAGCCTGTGATGTCACCATGGGTGGTTTCATCATTAAAGAACAAGAGATTAGTCGTGCTCAATACTTGGATCTCGTTTATTCACAAACATACACTCTCTATGAATTAATCCTTGATGCTCCTCGCCCATCTACAAATCCAACCCCAACACCTCTAG
Organism: Picea engelmannii; assembly: GCA_009831015.1. Classification (NCBI taxonomy): domain Eukaryota; kingdom Viridiplantae; phylum Streptophyta; class Pinopsida; order Pinales; family Pinaceae; genus Picea; species Picea engelmannii. The sequence continues at coordinate 101,794 of ML796574.1, forward strand.
TAGCTTCTCACGTTGCTGATGGTGTGATTGGAAATTTTCACACTGATAGTCAGTCTAAACAAGCCAGTCATTCCAATCCCAAATATACTACTGCTAATGTAAAAAATAATCTTTTGACACCTTCTCCCGGTAAAACCTCTGAGGTTAATTTGGTTCAATCTACACCTACCAGTAAAAATAAAAATAAAAATAAAGGGAAGGGTAAGAATAAGGAGGACAAAAATAATAATCAACAATTTGCTAAACCCAAGACTCAGCTTGCTGATGACAAAGAAAAGCGCAAACCTCGTTATCCTTGTCTTATCTGTGGTGAGGATCATTATATGAAATATTGTCCATGAGATGATGAGGTTACTAAGTTCCTGCAAGGGACCGAGATACCTCCTACACCTATCATTTTTCCACAACCTTTTCCTTCTCAGCAACAGGCCCAATTAGTCATTCATGACCAATATTCTCCCTCTACCACATCTTATGTACTTATGTGTACTAGTGAATCCAAGAAGAACGAAGTTAGATTCGCTACTCGAGCCAAATATTATTCTCCTTCGAAAGAGAAAGTTGATGATTCACCACCTCCGTTGGTTCAAACTCCTCCATCGACTTCACCTCCCAACGATCCTCTTCATCTCGAACGACTGAGTCTAGATACAGTTCTTCATCCTCCCCCTAAGGGCATTGTTTGTAAGTCATCATTTAATTCTCACACACATGACGCTCAAAAATAAAGTATTGTAGAAGATCTTGCATAGGCACCTTCTGTGATGTTATCTCTCAAAGTCCTTCAAAGTTGTCCTACACAACATAAGACACTGTTAAAGGATATTGGTGGAATTGATCCTACCGATATGACCTTGATAATATTTGACTTGGAAGATCATATTCCAAGTCTTTCTCCTCAATTAGCATTTCAAATACAAGTCATTATGGAAAATAAGAATATTTGTCGAACCGTTATTGATGAAGGAGCCTTGACTTGCGTCATGTTTGTCACTTGTTGGAAAGCCATTGTCTCTCCTGCCCTTACCGAGTCACACAATACTCTAAAATATTTTAATGGTACATGGTTTAAACCTTATGGTGTTCTTCCTTCGTTGTCTATTACGTTAGAAGGCAAAGCGATTACAGTTGAGGTTGAGGTGTTTGATGCACCTCTCAATTACAACCTTCTGCTTGGCCATAGTTGGATTGATTCTATGCATGCAGTTGTTTCTACACTTTTCCGTGTGATACGTTTCCCTCACCAAGGAAAATTTGTTACTGTTAATCAACTTGTATTCTTTAATTATGATTCACATACTAGTAACGTACCTTTCATTGCAAAAACACCTCCATGTTATGAGAATGTCAGTGTGGGTATTCTAAATGATTCATCGTTAATGGGTACTTTCCCCATTCCACCACCCGATATTCCTCCTCCTTTTTTCCCTGCAATTAACATGATCTCAGCCACTGTTGGTGAAATCCCTAAGTCTTATGACCCTTGGATAGTACCTAGCTCTGACGATTGTCTTCGTTACGGTGAACGAATGCCTTTAAATCTAATAGAATTGGCTTATCAAGCTATTCAATCAACAACTCCTTCTCCTCGTTCTCTCTTCGATACGTCCTTGAATCCATTTCACCTGGTGTTTCACACCAATGAGATGATCATGAAAATCATGTCTATGGAAGATACCCCATGGGATGATGGGCATCATCGTTCTATTCTCTTCCTGGAACCCGATACCATAGAGAGTTATCAATGGATTTCGAATCCATCTACTGTTGTTACTATTTCCCCTGTTCCTAAACTAATGCACGATGTTTTGTATGAAGGGAACCTGGGAAATATTTCATCCACCATCCCTCTAGTTATTTTGATTAAACCCAGAATCATCGAAAATGTTCATATCGATGCTTCATGTTCTGCTGATGAGATCCAAATTTATAAGGCCCTTTTCCAAGATTTCTGTGACGGTTTTTCCTGGAGTTATGAAGAGATGCCTGGAATCGATCCAAATATTGTTGTACATGAAATTAAGACTTATCTAGTCGCTAAACCCGTTCGACATAGACTTCTCCCAGTACATCCATGCAAAGATGCTGCTATTAAAATCAAAGCTGAAAAACTTCTTAAAGCTGGTTTTGTCTATCCTGTGGCTTTGACTGATTGGGTGTCTAATCTTTTTTCAATTATGAAGAAACAAGGCACGATCCGTGTTTGTGTAGATTATACGGATATCAACAAGGCTTGTCCCAAAGATAATTATCCAACCCCTTTGGTCAACCCGATCGTGGATGACTGTGTTGGGAGTGAAATCTTCTCTTTGATGGATGGTTTCTCTGGCTATAATCAAATCAATATTTTACCTATGGATCAGCATAAGACT
>ML796574.1:131623-155680 GCA_009831015.1 Picea engelmannii
TTAATCGCAGCCGTAGAATCAAGCTTGGATCTAGACCGTAGATGTAACTCCATATCGGAGTTTTGGGGATCGCGAATTCAAGACGCAAAGAACTCAATGCATCAAGAATACCGATTTCGCAATATGTGAAATCGCGATTGAATCTGGACCGTCAGATCCAGAAATGATCTGGACCATTGATCTGACCTCTCACGGAGTTTCGGGGATCGAGATTTGTAAGTGACAAAAACTATGAACGTCAGGAATTCTGATTTCACGATGAGTGAATTCCCGACTTAATCTGAATCGTCAGATCTGATTATGATCTGGATCGTTGATCTGACCGCTTTATGGAATTTTGTGAATCGGGACTTGTAAGTACATTGAACATAAGGAATGCCGAAACCCGATTTAAAAAGGCAAGAATAATAAAGGTCATCCAACGGTGTGGATAAAACTTGACAGTGATCGGAGGGTTACTGTTCTCTCTCATAGTTAACTACTGAGTTTGGATTCTGTTAGCAAAACGGACGCATGATTGCAAATCAGTTAACGTTTCAGTTGGCCTTTCAGTTGCTTGGACAATTGTCTTTCTTTTGCCTAAGGAAATGGGAAGTGGAACCGCCATGGGGGTGTGTATAAAAGAAAATGAGACAGACTGTGTATGGGGGGCGATTCTGGAGGAAAAAGAGCTTGTAATTGAAACAGAAAGGATGAGATCGATTGTTACAGAGAAGACGAAGAGTCTCAACTGCCAGAGAGGCTGAGGAATCTCAGCATAACACCCAATGATGCTGAACGTGTGGGTAAACCACCAGAGAAGTTGAAGAGTTACCATGATTATCAGGCAGAGCACTCGAGAGGTGGAGGATATCGGCGCGGTGTGAGTATGCAGAAGAATGGAAAATATTTCATACACAATATGCACGTAAGCGATATATACACCATACAAAGAGGAGAAGGGTTGCCGTTGCCATTGCTGTTGGAGTTGTTGTGGTTGCTGTGTAGAAGGATTAAAGTGTGAGCAAGGAGGCAGAGCGCAGGAGTAGAAATACATAGAAGAGGAAGGTTTCATTGAAGGGACATGGTGCAAAGAGTATAAATGGAGAAGAATAGAAAGTGCAAGGTGTGTGCAGAAGACACTGATGCAGATAGGGCAGAGAAATGTAATAGAACAACGACAAGGATGGTAAGCCATTGAATAACTTTATTTCGCTGAAATGAGTTTCAGTATCAAAGATTAATATTTAAGGGAGGTTGGGAGGTGCTCGGGAGGACTGTTGTCCTCAGAAGTTCAAGTGGGTGCTTGAACATAGAGAGTTGTAGCTTCCATTTGGTTGCAGCCAGAGAAACTAGGGTGGCAGGGTGGTGCAAGGGAGAACTCTTTTTCTCTGTTTTACAGGTTGGTGCCTGTATGATTGGAAGTTGGTGCTTCCATCCAGTTGGTGCTGGAAACACTCAGGGAGTTGGTTCTTCCTTCTAGTTGGTTCTAGAGAAACCAGGGAGTTGGTGCTAGAGAAACCAGGGAGTTGGTGCTTCCTTCTAGTGGGTGCTAGAGAAAACAGAGAGTTGGTGCTCTCAGCAAGTTGCAACTTGCAAAACAGAGGTTGTAGCCTCATTATGAGTTGGTGCTCATATGTATGATAATGTAAAGAATGTAACTATTACTTATCATATAAAGAAAAAGAGGTTTTTACCCTATATGGGTTTCCTCAGGAAATATCTGTCTCTGTGTTTCTCATATATGTGATTGATGCTGAATGTGCCATTGTTTATTTCCTTGCATTATTGTGATCATCATTTAGTGTTTCAGCAAAGAGTTTAAAAGAAGCATTATTGTTTAAGCTCAGGTACAACTGATTCACCCCCCCCTCTTAGTTGTTCAACACAAGGGACTGATATTAGTGAAAGGGTACATTCCTTGGGTTGGTCAGGTTGATAGAAAGATAGATGGTGGAAAATCAGGATAGTTGTAGGAGAATGCTAGTGGGTTGTGGGTTTTATGAGCTATGAGTGGACAATGAGAGACCACCCTCTTTTGTGGATTATTGTCCTTAACTCGGGGGTGAATGGATATTGATATTTAGAATAGTTAGTCTATGGTTGGGTGGAACGTTAATCCCAAGAAGTTGGTTGCACAACTATTTATAAAAGATAAGTGTTTGATCTTGTTTCTATTTGGTTTTATGAGTTAAACTGTGGTGCATGAACTCAATGTATTTGGAAATAGTTATATGCTACTATTGTGAATTATTAGGCTGCATTCATGTTTATTTTAGCATTTTATAGATGCATCAAGTAAATGGTATCAGACAATAGTCAATTTTGTATGCAATTCGTAGCTGTAAGATACATGAAATTAATTAATTAACAATTTTTTTTTTTTTATGAGTATTTTGCATCGTAATGTTCCTCAGTTGGGTCAGGGGACGTTACATTATGGTATTCTAGCCTTTGTTTCAAACACTGGGCTTGTATGGGATAGAATCAATGTGAATTTGGGTAAATTCATTGTTATAGAGTTGTCTATGGCGAATTTGGGGGAAAAAAGAAGACAATTAGAGAGAAATTCCCAAATTCGAGAACAAGATTCAAGTTTCATATGCCTCCGAACTATTTGAGAGGTTTGATGAAGTAAATATGCAATTTGCAGAGAAAAATTCGACTTGGAAAGGTTGAAATTTGTGTTTCAATGTTCTTCTATAGCAATGGGAAGAAGTTCATGAATCGACGGTTGAGATCGTGTTTGATATCGAGATCGACGATTGATATTTTCTTTGATAAATTTAAAAATTTACAATATTTAAGATGTTTTTAAGGTTGAGTAAATCAATGGTCGAGATTCAATTTCGGTGGTTGGGAAATGATGTAGAAACAACGACCTAGATTCACTTGGATTTTTGTTGAAATTTTCTAAGTGTTGAAAACTTCCAAGAAAATTGGTCGACGACCGATGGTTGGGTCGATAGAAGAGGAAAAGTGTTTTATACGACCAACATAAATATTTAACAATTGATGGCCGATGGTGGGGTGTCAACAGAGTTGGACAAGGTTTGGTAAATCAACGATTGAGATTATTTTTCAATGGGAGATCGATGACCTAGATTGATTGGAGATTGATCGAAATTTTTCTAAGTATTGAAGTTGGCCAAGGAAAATCATCGAGGACCAATGGTCAGGTTGACTGAATTCAACGAAGTGCTAGAGTCAAGCAAGAGAAACCGTCGATGGGTCGATGGTCGAGCGTCGAACGAATTAGCAAGGTGTTTGTTTTTACCTATGACCAACGAGCCAATGGTTGGGTGTCGACTGAATTGGTGGGGTGTTTAGGTCGTCCAAGAGAAACGATCAGTGACCGATGAAGGAGAGAAGGTGATGATGTGTCATGCCACTTCATCACCCACGTGTCATGCCACATCATCATCCATGTGTCATGCCACATCATCATCCATGTGTCATGCCACATTAGCCAAGTTGACACCTTAGGATGATGTTTCATGCCATGCCAACATCCACATGTCATGCCATGTCAGCAGTGGCCATGTCATTCTAGAAGTCGCTGACGGATGATGGTCGGGTATACTAAATTGGGGAAGTGTTTTCGACAGTCAATGGGGACCGTCGACGGTCGATGGGCCAATGGTCGGACATCGACCAAATTGGCGAGGAGTTCTATTCGCCAATGAAAATGTCGATGAACGATGGTGCGTTTAGCTGGTTTAGCATGGTGTTACAAATCGATTGTCAAGGAAATGGGTCAATGGTCGATGGTTGGGTCAATAGTTTGGGAGAAATGTTGTGTGAGTCCAAAGGAAAGCGTCGATTATCGATGGCCAATGGAGGAAAAATAAAGGACTGAGATTCCATGCGATTTGAGATCAACGAATTAGATTTCAAAGGGTTGATTTAAAAAAATAATAAATAATTTTATATGAAAATTTCAAAATTTTTCATATTTTTGAAGGTCATTAACTTACAGGGCGATTTATAATAGATTATACCAAGTTACACTTCGTCTCTACAACTCAAATAAAATATCTTGAGGAGAGCTTTTCATTGAGCTAAACTATTCACAAAACAAAGCTCGTATGAGAAAGTTACAACCAAAACAATAAGGGTAAAATTTCAACGTTGGATTACTTCTGGAGAGCATAACTTCTTTCTCAGAAGTCCGTTTGGGGAACATGCTCATTCTATGGAAACATTATGACCCATTGAATCCATCGATGGATCCATATTTGGGTTATGGGTACCTGAAAAATGTTCAAGAAGAAAAATAAGACACTTGTAGCATGCATGGATAAATTGGGTAAAACAATATAAAATTCTCTGGACCATAACTTTAAGCTAGAATCTCAGATTTGAACAAGTGAATAGTCATTGGAAACATATTGAGGAGTAGAAGACATCTATCAACCCAAAATTTTGAAAGGGGCAGTTAAAGTTTCTATAAATTAATAAAGATATTTTGTAGCAGTAAAGGAGTGGAAATTGCAACTTGTAAATTTTGTAACTTTTCATTCAGAAATAAGGAGGCATGGGTATAGCCATTGGAAAGTTGTTTCAGAGAGGAATTCATCTAAGGAATTAGATTTTGATTTGGTGCATTGATTCCTTCTTAAATTTGGATAACGAATAACCTATATTCTAATTGTTGAAATGTTTTATGTTATGCATTTTCTAACAATAATTATTACGCGCACATTTCTTGCAAAATTAGAGGTACGTGAAAGAAAATTTTGGTTCTTATATTAGGAATGGAATTATGGAAGATTCTCATGGATATTACATCCATGAGGAAGAAATAACAGGTTTGCATGTCAGCATGGGGAATGTTGAGATATAGTCAAATGGAAGAAGAGATGGGCAAGAGCCTATAACCATGAGAAGTCTGCATAGGGAAGTGCAGAGCTATAGAGATGATAATGAAAGGATTATGAAGGATTGGGAAGAGATAATTTAGATCTTAAATATGTTACATAATAAATTCAACAAAGACTCTAGAACCAACTAATAAGCTAGTTCTATACAAGTGTCAGAATCTAGATCCCAAAGTAAAAAGGACTATCATGGGAGTGACAGACAGTCAAGGAGCATGAACATGCACCATCATTCTCCAAGGAAATACAATAGAATAACTCATGAATTTTCAGGACCTGAAAGTAGCCCAAGTGTTTCTCCTGTTAGGAGGAAAAGGAGAAGGCATGAGGAAGACATCTTGCAAGGTGAACTTAGGAAAATAAATCCACTAAATTTCAATGGTGAGCACAAGAAAGAAGAAGAGGCCAAGGCCTAGCTATTGGAAATGAATAAATATTTCCAGCTACATGACTACCCCTCAAGGATAGAAGCTAGAAGTTCCACCTACCACTTGTAAGTTAAGGAAACCATGTGGTGGGATCAACTTAAGGAAGCCAAGCACCTTGATGAGAAGAGGATATCATGGAGGCAGTTCAAAGGATATTTCGAAGAGAAATATTTGTTCAAGCATTATTATGAAAGGAAGATGAAAGAGTTCTTTGAACTCAAGTTGGGAACCATGACAATGGAGGAATATGATAAAAGGTTATTTGAGTTACTAAAGTATGTTCACTTCATCAAGGATGAGAGGTTAAAAATCCAAATATTTCTAAGTGGGTTACCCTCCTTATATAGTGACAAGATTCAATATGATAACCCCAAGACCTTGGACAAAACCATAAGGATAGCAATGAATATTTATGAACAAAGCAGAGGAAGCCCAATTTTCCAAAAAGATTGGAATAAAAAGATGAAGGGTAAAAAGGATCAAAGGCATAAAGGATTTAAACCACCCTTTTTCAAGAACAACACCCAAGAAAAACAACAAGGTAAATCAACCCAAAATGAACACAAGATTGAATATTCATTTGGGAAAAGGCTTGCGAAGTAGTCTGTACAATGTTGTGGATGTGAGGGAAATCACTTGTATAGGGACTTCCCTCACAAAGGTGAAAGAATGGGGACTGCCCACAACATTCAGGAGGATGAAACAATGGAATACGTGGGAGGAAACGTACCAAGGATATATGTATCCTTGGACAACAAGCAAGAAAAATATCAACCCCCTATGATTGAAGTGGAAGGTAAGATTGATAACCAACCCAGAGAAATTTTAATTGATTATGGAGCTATCCATAGTTACATAAGTGGTAAAATTGTTGAAATATTTGAATTGAAAAGGAGTAAGCATAATAAATATTGGTTAGTTCAGTTAGCCATAGGGGCTAAGAGGAAAAGAAATGAGTCAGTTAAATATTTTCAAATAGACATGAATGGAATCAATACAAAGGTAGATGTGAACATCATACCATTTGATTCATATGAATTTTTGATTGGCATGGATTAGTTCGAAAAACACCATGTTGTCCTAGACCATTACAACAAGAAAATCACATGTCTTGATGATGATGTGAATCAAGGCAAGGTTCAAGGAATTCCAAGAGATGTAGCTATTAGAGAGATTTCATATATGCAGTTTTAAAAGAGTTTCAGGAAGGGATATCATATTTTTGCAGCCCATATGGAAGAGACAGTCAAATATAAAGTGGCAAGCATTGAAGACCATTCGATATTAAGGGATTTGGAATATGTTTTTAGGGAAATCCCAAGATTTCCACTAAGGAGAGACACTGATTTCTATATTTATTTGGTGCTAGGATTTTTCTTGGTGTCCAAGAAACCATATAGAATGGGCACACTACAATTGAAGGAATTGTACATGCAACTTGAAGAATTTTTAAAGAAGGGGTATATACACCCAAGTGTGTCACCTTGGGGAGCCCCGATTCTTTTTGTGAAGAAGAAATATGGAACCTTAAGGATGTGTACTGATTTCAGAAAACTAAATAAGGTCACCATAAAGAACAAGTATCCTTTTCCAAGAATTGATGACTTATTTGATTAGCTAAAGGGTGGAAGAATCTTTTCCAAGATTTACTTGAGATTAGGTTATCATCAAGTAAGGATAAAAGAAGAAGAAATCAACAATATAACATTCATAATGAGATATGGGAATTATGAATTCACGGTAGTACCATTTGGACTATCAAATTCCCCAGTTGTTTTTATGTTCCTAATAAATGGTGTGTTCAGGGAGTACCTGGAAAAGTTTGTGATTGTGTTCCTAGATGATATAATTGTCTACTCTAAGTCAAAATAGGAACATAATAAACATTTAATAATGGTGTTGCAAGTTTTAAGAGAGCATAAACTGTATGCTAAGCTAAGTAAGTGCATATTTTATCAAAAGAAGGTTCACTACTTGGGGAATATAATTTCAACATAAGGGATAACAATGGATCCTGAAAATATAGAGGCAATTAGAGGATGGTTAGTGCCAAAGAATGTGACATAGGTCAAGTCATTCATGGGTCTTTCCAGTTATTACCGAAAATTCATAAAAGGGTTCTCAAATATTGCAAGCTCAATCACTTCTTTGCAAAAGAAGGGAGTGAAGTTCAAATGGACTTCCAAGTGTGAAGAGAGCTTTCAACGGTTGAAGGAAATTTTAACAAGCGTGGAAATATTGAAGATTGAAAATCCATATGAAAACTTTGTAGTGTGCACAAATGTGTGCAAGGAAGGGCTCATTGGAGTTCTCAATAAAAAGGATCATGTGGTATGCTATGAATATAGAAAATTAAAATATCATGAGAGAAATTATGCTACCCATGGTCTGGAGTTAGCATCAATTGTACATACATTGAAAATGTGAACAAATTACCTCATGGGAAGGAAATTTGAGCTAAGGAAAGACCACTATGGGTTGAAACATTTGTTTGGACAACCAACACTATATGCTAGACAAACTAGATGGATGAAGTTTATTAATGAGTATGAATTTTAAATTAATCATATAAAAGGCAAGGAGAATCAAGTGTTTGATGCACTCAGTAGGAGAGCTCATGAATTGCCTATTGCAGCAATCAACATGTACATGAAAAATCTAAAAGAAAAAATTGTTTAAACAAAAAATTTAGATCAACATTATCTAAAAATAAAAAAGATATTACAACAAGGTAGATTTCAACAGAAATCTAGTTCTTATGGGATGAAAGAAGGAGTTCTCATGTACAAAGGAAAGGTATATGTGTTGAATTCTAGTGAGTTGAAACATGTAGTTCTGAAGGAAATGCATAATGTGCCATATGTTTGGAAACCATGATATCATAAGACAATTGCAGTTGTAAGAAGCCAATATTTTTAGCCAGGAATAAAGAGGGAAGTGTCTAATTACATAGCCAAATGTATAGACTGTCAGAAAGTGAATAATGAACATAGGAATCTAGCTGGGATGCTACATCCATTTCCCATTCTGGAATGGAAGTGGGAATTTGTTACTGTGGATTTTATTACAAAGATGTCCATAATGGTGAAGCAACATGATTCCATCATGGTAGTGGTGGATATATTGACTAAGGCAACACATTTCATTCCAGTGAAGACAATGCACAAGGAAACAAATATTGAAGAAATTTATATGAAGTTGTTAGGCTACATGGAGTGCCTAAGGTAATAGTTTCAAATGAATATCCAAACTTTACTTCCAATTTTTGGAAGGGTTTGTTCAAGGGCTTTGGGAAAGATTTAAATCTGAGTACAATGTATCAACAAAAGTCAGATGGGAAAACAGAGAGGACTAACAAAATAATTGAGGACATGCTTAAGATGTATGTGATGGAACAACCATCAAATTGGAAAGATTGTATTCATTTAGTTGAATTTTCCTACAACAATGGGTACGAGGCCTCATTGAAAATGAGTCTGTTTGAAGCATTGTGTGGAAGAAAGTGTAACACAACAATGAGTTGTGATAATCCAATAGACAGGGAAGTTGTTAGGATAAATTTGTTAAAGGAAATGGAAGAACAAATGACAAGTATTAAGTAGCATTTAAAGGATTCACATGACATGAAGAAGCGTTCTGTAGACAAGAATAGAGTTTTAGATATTTTAAAGTGGGAGAACATGTTTTTTTAAAAGTAAAGTCAAAGAGAAGTTCACTAAGATTATGAAGTTTCCCAAAGTTTGCAGCGCGATATTGTGGGCCTTTTGAAATATTATAAAAGATACGGACAATTTCATACATGATATCATTTCCTTCATCCATGAGAGTGCATAATGTATTTCATGTGTCATTATTAAAAAAACATGTGCCTGACCCTAACCACATAATTGATTGGAATCTGATCCAGATGGAGCATGAAGGGGATTTCCTAGTGGAACCAGTATGCATCCTGGACCGGAAAGTCAAAGTGCTCAGGAAAAAGGTCATAGGGTTGGTAAAAGTTTAATGGACTTTCTATGGTCCTGAAGATGCCACATGGGAGAATGAAGAAAACATGTAGGAAGAGTCCTAGCCAACCACACTGGGGGCCTTGATGAAATAATGGCCCATTCCTTGTGTTATCCCTGATAAAAGGATGGTACATCCCTTGGGTTATCGTGAGTAAATGAATGGTTCATTACTTGGGTTAGCGGGTTGAGAGGAACAAGAGGTTTTGGTAGGAACTGTAATGTCCCTCGGTCGAACCCAAATGTAAATATAATCCAAGTATATTAAGCTAGTGAGATGTTTAGACATAATTTTTGTAATACACCTTTCATGGCATGGTGCACGCATATACTTCGCAGTAAAGTGATGTAATGTGCACATTTTTGGATACCGCGCGCAGTAACTAAAGTGTGCCAACCTTAAATACAGAGGATAAAATGCACAGTAACTAAAGAGTGCACAATCTTGAGGTCAGTATATATTGTGAACTAAAGTGCGCACAATATTAAGGTCAATGAACCTTTATGTATATGATATGCGTTATAGGTTGGTGAGCCAGTATTATAAGCTGGAATGCTTATGTTTTGGAATTAGGCCAGAGCGCCTAGATGTTAAAGGCCACTGCACCTATTTTGTATATGTTTCATGAATAATATAAAATACATCACTGTGCGCAGACTGACCACGATAAAAGAGAAGGGGGACTAGATTCCAACCAAATAGGGAAAGGGAGGGACTAAAGTTAAGAACATGGCTAAGCTAGAGAGATTAAAGCTGAAAAGAAATATTATATTAATATTTCTTAAAACCATAAAGTACAGATAAATAATTTATCTTAAGTCCTAAAGTAGGGGACAAGTGTATCAGAGCAGCTTCCAGCATGACAAGTGTCAAGTTGGAAACATGCATACTAATTGCCTGGACTTAGTTCCTCTGGGAGAGATGCAAACCATGGTATAGACCAAGGGGGGAGAAAAATATGAAAATGGGAACCTTACCATTTCTTTCCTGCAACCAGAGAACCAGTATCCGGGATACATTCCATCAGTTCTTGAGTTACCTTGTATCTTCCTACCACCGTACCCAGACTAGATTGATAACCATTCCTGTTGGTGTCCTTGTCAGCTTGGGAGCGGGATTGAAGAGGCCTGTTGTCAGGCCCGTGAGCAATTCTCTAAGTGAGAGAATTGTCGAGGATCGATTTCCTGAAGCTGCTAAACTGCGGCTACAACACTATGAGACTTTCGGTACGACCTGTTGTTGAAGCGCTAGAAGGGAAGAAGGGATGTCGAAGGACTGTTGAGAAAAGAAGGGACACACTTCCTTGGGTGGGACAGTCATGTGGGGAAGGAGAGGTTGTAGGCCGTGGTTGAGTGAACACCTGAGAATGAATCTTTTCGGTTGACCGTGAACCTATAGCTTGGTTAGGAACCCCTTTCCCGAGTGGAGTCTAGTCCCAGCTCAGGGGTGAATCACTGTTGAGAGTGATGAATAGTGTAGTCTAAGGCTGAGAGGTTCTTGGACAGTCTGTACGCAGTTGGTGATATTCTCACTAAGATAAGTACCGGTTATGTGATGAATTTGTATGCTGCATTGTCTTTTATGTGTTATTTTATGGGTTTTATTGCTTGTGTGAGCATAAATGTCTGTGTGTTTAAGGGTATACCCATGTATACACTGCATGTCTGTGCTTACTGTTAATTCAGTTTGAATCATATATTTACAGAATGCAACTGTTTTTTATGCTTTATATGAGAAGATTCCGCTAGAGAATTGTATGTATATGTTTAATTGCATACAATCAATATGTATGTATGTTTGTGTGTATATATACGTATATTAAAGAGAAAAAGTAATGTGACATAACTCACTTGAATACTGGGTGCGTTACAACACGATCTCAGAACTAAGTTACGTGTCTGAGTAGTGGCATTCCTCGTCTTACGGGTGGTCAGGGGTATGCTACAGTATGGTATCAGAGCGTCAGTTTTCGACACTGAGCCTAAATGGGCCAAACAAGTCGAATGGAGACGAGATTACAGTATGGTATACAACATATTGCGTTGATGGAAAATTGAGCCACCGTGCAGAAGAATAATATGTAGGGGTGTGCATGCTAAATTTAGCATGGCTCGGGGTGCATACACATAATAAAGGTGCACGTGGTGTGCACAATATGGTAAGGCATGGTGAATTTGGGTTGGTGCGCACATAGTAGAAGTATGAGTTGTATCGCTACAATGTAGGCAAGGGTGTGCGCAGGCTGTGGTGCGCGGTAGTGACAGAGTATTCGATGGGGCATACAGATTATTGTATGCGGTAAGGCATATTGAACTTTAGCAAGGTGCAATGCATAGAGAGAAATGCATGTGGAATATCTGAGTGCAATGCAGAAACAATGCGCAGTGGATATTGGCATGCAACGCAGAAGTAGTGCGCACAAGTTATTGGCGCAACGAAGAGGAAATGTATAGCAAATAAAGTTGCACAAGTTGAATTTTATGCGCACGAAATCATCTGAAAAGCTAATTAAGATGACAATCTTGAGTTTAAATAGGAAATTTACATAGTATTCAAAGAAAGAGTAATACACAATTGCATTGAAGTATTAATTAAAATAACTCAAGCGAGTGAGATGAATTCTGGGTTTTATTCAAACAGTTGAAGGTGAAATATAAGTTACCAGAATGTTGCACCTCTTTTGTCACCTAAATGATCAAAACAAAGGTGCTTACAAGCTTAGTTGGGTTAGCTAAGAAATACAACAGTAAAGGAAAGGGTTAGAAGAATAAACATAAAAGACTAAGCTAAGAATTAAACTAGGAGAAGAAAAAACAATTAAACTATTGTGCATAAGGACATAAGAATAAGAAACAAACAAGACTCATGTCACCAATGGAAATGATTGTATTAGTGAAAATAAAACACCAAAGAGAAAGGGGACTTTGGTCCCTTCTTCCTCCAAGGGAGGTCTCTTGGACCCCCAAGATTGAGCTCTTTTTACAACTTGAAAACTTGAAAGAAATGGTGAAAGAATCCCAAGCTAACCCACTCGAAAGGTGATGTAGATTGCTCAAATGGAATGGTGCTAGTATGCTCTTGATGAGAAAAGAGGTTTCCCCAAGAGAATAGTAGCAACATAACCTTGCAAATGAATTCCTTGAAAATGTAGTGCACCCATGGCCTCCTTTTATAGCATAGCTTTGAGGGATTATGCAACCAGTTCTTAGTGTGAACAAGGTGCACTTTAGGGCACCCTTAGGTCTTTGACCAACCCCCCACTTGGATTCAACTCAGATTTGAGGGTCAAATCGACTTGGGAGTTGAACCAAAAGTGGGTGAGGGGCCAACAAGAACCATAAATGCGTCGTTCATGGAAGTGCACAGATTTTACTATAAACAATCGCGCATGTGCGCGGGTTTTCCTATATAAAGTAGCGCATCTCGGGCATGTGTACATGATTCCTTTGATGAATTTGGGCACTTCAATTGTTTGACCCAATTTTATAGTTTTTGCCTCTTGGACATGCATTTCTGAAGCTATGGGTGAACTAATAGGTGTCTGGAGATGCTGGATTCCTGTAACCATTTGCGGACAAAATTTAAGTGATAACAAATTCCCCTTGATGGATGAGGTTAGGAACATACGTATAGCCAAAATTCATCAATGTTTCTTCTACTGAGAGTGTTAGTATCTAGATATTAATATTTCAATTTTTTCTTGTTGCGGGAATAGGGTTATTCCTGTAGYGYCGAAACGTGCCAAACTTCAGCTCCAACACCCCAAGCTCCAGTTACTAGCAATCTGCCACACAAACACACAAGCCATGAGTTAATCCATAGGCCCATTTCTCACCATGAGAAAAGGGATTTACATTGCTCTATGTGTYAGATGAGATTGGAACCTGTACCTGCATACAAACACGAGTTAGCACCTACATCAATTCACAACACATTATTCAAATCAAGCATCAATTGCAAAGTTCACTAAAMACACATATTCAAATACCAAATGGTAAGTCCAGATATCAAATGTCTATTTGCAGGTAGAAGTTGAACACCAAGGGCCAAATCTCATGATCTAGTCAATGAAGAAACCTCAAATGCTCACACAGAAAATGCCCGGGTGTCATGGTGAATTCCACAAGCCTAAATAGATAATGCCAACACAATACTAAAGCAACGTTCACACATAAGGTGACTTTGAGCCAAAATGCAAATTTGCAAATAACATTTGCACAGTTAATAAATTATTGTTTCATTTTGAATCGGGGCTTATGAACATCATCTCTTAGAGGTCATTAACCGAGTTAACTATGAGGTGCAAGCATTGTACCCAATGGATGTAGAGTTTACAAGAAAAGAATGTTGCAGGTTTACATGATGTGGAAGATAAGTAGATGGCTATGGCAGGTTTATAATTTTTATTTGAAGTACAAAAGAACTAGCAAAGATTAATTTTGGCAAACTAGACCCTTTATAAAGAAAGCTATTGTGCTCATGTTTTTCTATCACAAGATGAAGTTTATTTTAGTATTGGAGAATCTAAAATTTTCTCTTTAGTATATGAGTCTCGATCTACCTCACAGATGGAAGAGCTTCTACAAAGAAAACAAGTCAAAGAGCCCTCTCGAAAAGAACTGGAGACCTTTATATGTGTTGTATTATGATAGAGACATGGGTCAAAGTGCCCAATCCAGATGATTCAGAACCTTTTATTAATATATATCTACATGAACAATCAAAACCAACTATGAGACTTGTCTCAGAAATGATGATTTATGGGGTGATGAGGCACTTGGAAGACAGTTAGAAACAAATGGCAGAGTGAAGGATTTGATCTAGTTTTGAGGACAGTATGAATAGAATTTGATTTCAAATCTAACATCTATGTAACAGGTGGCAAAGTATCCAAACTTTCTATATTTTCAAGCACATAATTAGTAGGCAGTTCCAGATTTCAAGGGAGTGAATTATCAGTGATTGATTACAGATGGCAGAAGATCACTAAAAGGATCATTGCAAATCTAAGGAGAATGGGACTCCAGTTACAACACTCGAGACACCTTGCATTCTTTTCCAAGATTTAGTTTATTAATTAATTTTTCTTCCTAGAAATAAGAGACAGTTTGTTAACTATATGATATATATTTTATCACTTGTAAAAGAAGGGAAGAGGGGGAAGACCCGTGAGGGTAAGGCTGAGAAGATATTGATGAAATAGCATCCATCTGAGTCATTAGAAACCTGAAGGCATTGTATTTTAGGAATCGTTTATGACATTGGAGATATATGACATTTGTTTTATCAGATTGTGATCTTCCTGTCTAAACACTGTTTTTCCATTTTCCTTGTTTTACATTTTGTCTTTTTCTTACTTGAATGAATTACAGACATTGAGAATCAATGGCTGCTTATGGATGATATTTTCCCAAGCGGTAAAGATTTTTCCGTGACTGCCTATCACCCGTGTGTTTTGTTTCAAGTACTGTTGCATCCATTTGACAAAGAGAATCTTAGTTTGATGAGGTGTTCTACTTTTCGTTTATTCCATATTCTTCTACCCATTTACATATAAATGTCTTCTCTGATATACAATTTTATTACCTCCGATCAACAGGATGTTTACTTGACTCCATGCCCAATGGTGTTTTAACTGATCTTCTTTTAGCTTATTTCTCTTATTCTTTCTCTCATCATCTACCACATCCCCCTTATTTCAAAACCCAAACACATTCTTATTTATAAAATCATTGCAATAACTGAAGATAGGCTAGGCTTGACCCTATAGCAGTCTAGGGGCAACTTCTAGCACTAACATTTTTGGCGCCAATGCCGGGGACAAAGACATGAAGTATTTATCCCTGGGAGAACGACAACGATCAGTTCCGCTTCTTGATGGTGAACATGAAGGGGACAGATACATGACTGCAGATCTTTCACTATGGCGACTCCACTGTCTAAAGATTAATATGCGACTCCACTGGATCCAAGAATGGAAGCCATTTTGGCTCAAAGGTTTGCTTTTTATGATTTTTCAGATGTCATTGGTTTTCCAAACCCAATTCTTAGCAGAGCTGAATGGGAAGGTATCCTTCCTACATTTAAAGGTGAAGATTGGGAGGTTACGGCTGAGCATCTGTTATATTTTCATGAGTTTATTCATGGACGTCATATTGTGCATGAGGATGTCAAGATCAAGCTTTTCAGATACTCATTAAAGGGAGCAACCCTTGACTGGTGCATATCTCTTCCAGTTTCAAGTATTAACTCATTGGCAAGTTTTAATAATGCTTTCAATATATTTTGTGAAGAAGATTTTTCAGCTGAAAGTCTTTTTCAAAATTGTTGTGATGAATTTGATAAGCATATTCAGCATAAAGCAAATGTTTCGTCTGATTACAAGAATGAAAATCATATTGTTGAGGAAGATTTTCCAGATCTAATTGATAATAGGAAAGATGATTGCATAGTTGTGGATGTATTAGATTTTGTTTCTGATGCATCTGTTGTCTTAGATCTGAATGAAAAAATAGTTGAAGAAGAGGTCTTTCCTCAACTCCTTCAAGTGGATTCCTATGATATGTTGGTACATGTGATGAAGGAAGAAACTCAAGAGGCTTCTCATCAAGAACAGATATATGAGGTAGCATATGGCAATGTTAGATTTGATCAACAGGTTTATGAAAACATTCTGTCCATTTGTCATGTACAGTTAGAAACAATTTATGGCATCCATCTATCATAAGGGAAAGCAAAGTTTGAGCTGCAAACAGAGGTAAACATGTTTGGTTTTTCATCTATTTCTTTCTTCAGTGATCTGGTAGACATTTATATGGAATCGTATTTCTCAGAAGATTGCAGTCTTGCTATTTTCAGAATTAAAACAAATGTGGATTGTAAGTATATTGCAAGTTGAAATTCTGCTGCAAGTTACGAATTCTATCTGCATTGAAAGAGTATTTGTAAATGGTTTGATCTTATCATGGCTTCATTGGAAGCATGATTTCACTTGATCAAGTGACGGTATTATTGGTTAGAAGTAGGGCAAGCAATAAGCTTTCTTCTGGAGCATTTGTTTTTGCAGTTTGCATAGTGTAATTAGTTTGTTGCAGCGAGTTTATTTCCAACACTTTGTTAGAGTTTGAATAAGTTGCAGAGGTTTGGGGCCAGAATTAAAATGATATTGACTACTCCACAACCCAATGGATTAGGTACAGAAGAATGTGAATGTTTGCAGAGGCAAAAGCTTGCTAGATCAGGTTGCACAAATGGAAAAATATTAAGGCACATGGTCTGCTTGTTCTTGGCAACTCGCAAAGAGTATGCCATCCCCAGAAGGAGCCAATGTTAGTATCTAGATATTAATATTTCAATTTTTTCTTGTTGCGGGAATAGGGTTATTCCTGTAGCGTCGAAACGTGCCAAACTTTAGCTCCAACGCCCCAAGCTTCAGTTACTTGCAATCTGCCACACAAACACATAAGCCACGAGTTAATCCACATGCCCATTTCTCATGATAAGCCATAAATCAAGCCATGACTCAACACCAAACCAAGCGCAAGCGCCAAGACCATACTCCATATATCTCATCGAATGAGTTGTGTATGTACCAGTGCGTGTGGGATTTGCTTAATTAAGTTAATTATAGGCCCTACTCATATGACACACCACACATTGAGCTATCAAAGTGCCTAATCGATGATACAAGTGTCAAGATTGTGTAGGTGTTGAATTGTTGGCAAGTTGCAGGGTTTAAAATGATGATGTTCAATGCCTGTCATTACACATTGAGAGCCAGTGCACAAGCACCTAGATTAAGCCACGAGCAGAGAACCCACGAATGAACACAAATCCAAGACAGCAGGGGCGAGCCCAGCTCTTCATGGAAACGCAGAATATGATCCTAGCTGTCAAGAAAATCGACCGTGACCAGCTTATTTAACAAATTATCTCATGTATCATGTAAATCGTTTAGATGAGAAAAGGGATTTACATTGCTCTATGTGTCAGATGAGATTGGAACCTGTACCTGCATACAAACACGAGTTAGCACCTACATCAATTCGCAACACAGTATTCAAATCAAGCATCAATTGCAAAGTTCATTAAAAACACATATTCAAATACCAAATGGTAAGTCTAGATATCAAATGTCTATTTGGAGGTAGAAGTTGAACGCCAAGGGCCAAATCGCATGATCTAGTCAACGAAGAAACCTGAAATTCTCACACAGAAAATGCCCAGGTGTCATGGTGAAGTCCACAGGCCTAAATAGATAATGCCAACACAATAGTAAAGTAGTGTTCACACATAATGCGACTTTGAGCCAAAATGCAAATTTGCAAATAACATTTGCACAGTTAATAAATTATTGTTTCAATTTGAATCGGGGCTTATGAACATCATCTCTTAGAGGTCATTAGCTGAGTTAACTATGAGGTGCAAGCATTGTACCCAATGGATGCAGAGTTTACAAGAAAAGAATGTTGCAGGTTTACATGATGTGGAAGATAAGTAGATGGCTATGGCAGGTTTAGAATTTTTCTTTGAAGTACAGAAGAAATAGCAGAGATTAATTTTGGCAAACCAGACCCTTTATAAAGAAAGCTACTGTGCTCATGTTTTGCTATCACAAGATGAAGTTTATTTTAGTGTTGGAGAATCTAAAAGTTTTTCTTTATTATATGAGTCTCGATCTACCTCACAGATGGAAGAGCTTCTACAAAGAAAACAAGTCAAAGAGGCCTCTCAGAAAGAATTGGAGACCTTTATATGTGTTGTATTATGATAGAGACACGGGTCAAAGTGCCCAATCTAGATGATTCAGAACCTTTGATTAATATATATCTACAGGAACAATCAAAACCAACTATGAGAGTTGTCTCAGAAATGATGATTTATGGGGTGATGAGGCACTTGGCAGATAGTTAGAAACAAATGGCAGAGTGAAGGATTCGATCCAGTTTTGAGGACAGTATGAATGGAATTTGATTTCAAATCTAACATCTATGTAACAGGTGGCAAAGTATCCAAACTTTCAAGATTTTCAAGCACATAATTAGCAAGCAGTTCCAGATTTCAAGGGAGTGAATTATCAGTGATTGATTACAGATGGCAGAAGATCACTAAAAAGATCATTGCAAATCTAAGGAGATGGGACTCCAGTTACAACACTCGAGACACCTTGCATTCTGTTCCAAGATTTAGTTTATTAATTAATTTTTCTTCCTAGGAATAAGAGACAGTTTGTTAACTATATGATATATATTTTATCATTTGTAAAAGAAGGGAAGAGGGGAAGACCCGTGAGGGTAAGGCTGAGAAGATATTGATGAAATATAATCCATTTGAGTCATTAGAAACCTGAAGGCATTGTATTTTAGGAATCGTTTCTGACATTGGAGATATATGACATTTGTTTTATCAGATTGTGATCTTCCTGTCTAAACACTGTTTTTCCATTTTCCTTGTTTTACATTCTGTCTTTTTCTTACTTGAATGAATTACAGACATTGAGAATCAATGGTTGCTTATGGATGATATTTTCCCAAGCGGTAAAGATTTTGTCGTGATTGCCTATCATCCGTGTGTTTTGTTTCAAGTACCGTTGCATCCATTTGACAAAGAGAATCTTAGTTTGATGAGGTGTTCTACTTTTCGTTTATCCCATATTCTTCTACCCGTTTACATATAAATGTCTTCTCTGATATACAATTTGATTACCTCCGATCAACATGATGTTTACTTGACTCCATGCCCAATGGTGTTTTAACTGATCTACTTTTAGCTTATTTCTCTTATTCTTTCTCTTGTCATCTACCACATCCCCCTTATTTCAAAACCCAAACACATTCTTATTTATAAAATCATTGCAATAACTGAATATGGGCTAGGCTTGACCCTATAGCAGTCTAGGGGCAACTTCTAGCACTAACAGAGAGTATCATTGTAAGAGAGAGCGATAATGAGAGTATCAAGAGTGACCCATTGGAGGGAGAGGGGAACCTGAAGAACCCAACCTTTCGTAAGGTGTAAAAATAAACTATGTACACACAAGGCGGGCATGCCCCATGCTCGTGCTATGCAACTCAAAAATGTGTAATACAATAACTGAAACTGTGTGTTGGTGTAGATCACTGCAGCACCCTCCAGGGCTGTTTGATAATGGGGTTGTTTGATAATGACAGAGGACAATTATGATGGTGAACAAACTCTGAAAAAAGGTAAGGACACATATGAGAGGTGTCGATGATACTTAGGCATTGATAGCCTATCAAATTTTAGAGGTCTTCGACATATATGAAAATAAACTGCAATAGTCACAAAGTAAGACCCACCGCAACATGAGAAAGAGTTAAAGTCGAATGTCATGGGGGTCAACGACAACAGAGGGAAATGATGGTTCTCTTTGTGTCGTCTGAGACACCTCATTGTAAAGGTAATGAGAGTCAAGATGTTGTCGCCCTCCTGGAAACTGTGTTGATGTCGACAGAAAGGGAGACGCGACTTCGAGAAGCGAAGGGCTTCATGAAATCTACTTGGACAAAATTAGGAACTGATGAGGAACATGGACAAAGTTGAGGAGTAGTGAGATGGAAGACTGCCTTTGGTTGGGGAGCGGTGTAAAGTGGCAACAACCATGAAACTGAATCTAGTGTCAGGGGGACATCTAGATGAGGGTAAATTGTGCCAGAGGCGTGAAAAAATGGACAAACACAGAGATAAAAAAGGTTTATGGAATTGTAAGATACTCGAGGTTTATGGATAATGTCAGCAAGGGTAGGATTTAAAAAAAAAATGCCCCAACCAAGGGTGACATGGGTTGCTTTGCTAGGAAAAGAAGGTCGCCAAGGGTGATGACAAAAAGATATGTAAATGCTGGAAATAAAGGATTTTTACAATTAAATGAATAAATAATAATTTGGGATGAGTGTACAAATATAGAAATGGGTGCCCCAGTGCAAGATGGTTGGGTCGGTTAGGGCGCAATTTGCGTGGAGAACTGGTGGAGGTTGGGGGCCCCATGGGTGGGTTTTTGTATGAGGTAAATGGAATGGAGGGAAATTTGTGGATGGGAAAACTGATTGTGGATGAAATGGATGGTTAATGATACTGCGAAGGCATAGTCCTGGAAGAGATAACCTGGGAGTCCATTGGGAGAGCTAGCAAAATGAGGAGAATGAGTATGTGGTTGATTCTCAGAAATGCATAAGACTATCGAGACTCCCATCCCTAAGGGGTGAAAGCAGCATGAGTGTCAAAGTGTCAAGGGGGACTATGAATGGGAAAACTCATGAGGGGGACAGTGCTACCAGGTAACAGTACCAAAATGCAACAGAGGTGATAGTACTGTAGAGCCGGATATGAGGATCCTACAAGAAAATTTCAGAGGCTGTGACTCGAGATGCAATTGAGATTCAGAGGGAATGATTACATGCCAATGTCGATCATATACCTGAAGGGGATGTGCTGGTGTGTGATGACCTAGTACCTGCACACATGAAAACCAAATAACCGACGTGAACAATATCTAAATATAAAGGACCTATAACAATTATTTGATAATTTTGAACATGAGCAGGCATGCCTGAATGTGTCATGGAAAGATGCTCTGCTAGGGAAAAGGGAAAATGATAACCTGATGAAAATGTCTGTGTAAGTGGCCGAAGATGGTTCAGAAAATGGAGCTTATGGGTTCTTGTACCAAAAAATAAAAGTGGGGAAAAGGGCTTAGATATGGACGGTGGGTCCATAATGCCATCCCAGTTTCATTGAAACTATGGATGATCAGGCAATAATTTGGTGGGAAGACATGGACCTCCCCTTTGCTCGAGGAATCATGAATAAGTATAATGAATTACATTCATGGGAGAATTGGTATGGAGTTCTAGAGGAAGCTCAGGAGGATATGTGTGGCATTCCGAGGCTAATGTGTGGTGGACATATGGGATTGATGGGAAATGATGAGTGTAATTCCCATATTCTACACATATGGCACATGCGAAATTGGTTCATATATGTTGTTTTCATGTGGTTGATGATGTCGTAGTAGCGTGGGATGTCCTTGGTGGAGTGGTAAGAAAAAGGTGTTCTTCAGGAAGCTGGATAAAACTGCGTAGCTCAGGAAGAGAAGGACATTTGTGAATGGGGTGTCCTTTTCTTTCACATAAGGTGCAAGGGAGTTGAAATCGGGGAGGTAGTGGAGCGATGGGCTCTTTCTTCTTCCGTTTTCCCCTAGCTGCAACGATGGTGCTAGTGATTGGGAGTGAGGGTGGTGTGGTAGGAACAAGTATTGGAATCTGCACTAGGATTTCCTCTGACTGAGGAGGGATGGATGGTTGAGGAACCATATTGGGTGGATGTAGATACCATACCAGGATTTCCCCTAGAGGGGGGGGGAGATCTTTGATAAGTGGTGCAGTGGCGCTCTCAGGGAACTCCTGAGGTAGTATTTCTTCAACTGGTGGAACTTTGATATGGGGAGGGGACTCAGTGATAGGAGTCTTGTCTCCAATGTCTGTTCCTTTAGAAAAAACTACACACACTTGTGATGAAAAAGATGGGTTTAGGAACGGTGGTGCTCCCTGATAAGTGTCCAACATGGATGGGTCTTGGAATAATCCAGGGCCAATGTTGACAACTGGAAAATCATTCGAGCTAACACGAACAAGGGGGAGGATGTTATTGATGTTGGTGAAATGGTTAGGCTCGTAATGTGTAAGTTGGTTGATGGTGATGATCTTCCCATTATGGGGGAACATCATCGTATGAAACACAGAAGAGGCGACTGCCTTCATAGCATACATGTAGTTGTGTTTGAACAAGATATTGTAATCAAGTTGGGAATCGATAACTTCAATGTCAATGAGGATGGTTTTTACCCCAAGTTATATGGGGACATTTTGACAAAGCCCTGCAGAAGATGTTTGTCGACCATCGTAAGCTCGAAGGGTTATGGTAGAGGGTACTAGCTCAGGGGAGCCAATTTTATGCCATACGTGTTTAGACATGATTCACGTGGATGCACCTTCATCAATGATACATCGATAAACTATGGTGATCTAGATCTTAACTGGTATCTAGAAGGATATTTGGGTGAGAAGACGTGGTTCTCCATTATCTGAATCAAATGTGATCAGATGCGTGTCAGCTGTGTCGACTGCCCCCAAGGCAGAAAGCAAGGATTTTCATTGTGATGGATAGGTTTGGAGGACCTCCAACACAGATATGGCTACGGGAGACTAGGCTAAGTCATCAACCAAACTATAATTATGAGCAGCCCTAGCTTGAGGATTGTGGACATTCTTACACAATGGGATGCGAGGAATATGAAGGGGGGTTTCAGTATTGGGGAGAGGAATTATGAGAGGGGGTCCGGTTGTGACTGGAATTTCTTCTGAGGTGGTGGGAGCAGATTCAGGGGGTGTGCTATACTGACGATTGCGTGTTTTCATAAGGACTTCTTCCTCACTGGTAAGGAGGATAGTGCGATCAACAGAGGTGCCCATATTGGGATACTGTCCCAACTGTGGTGGGGTAGGCTACATGTTTGGTTGGGTATTTATCACCCCTTGGTGTGGGGTGGGGTTTTGTAGTACAACTGGGGGGGTTGCTGCACATATGGTTGTGGGGCTTGTTGAGGTGCAGGCGGTGCTGAGGGACGTGGTCCATTCACATAATCTTTCATTTGCTTAAAGCCAACGATTTGGGGGCAATGGTGAGTATAGTGACCAAACTCATCGCAAAGGGCACAAGGGAAGGTGGTCCTAACATTGTTGTTGTTCCTTCATTGACGTTTGTTGTTTTTTCCCTCTTGGGGGTTTTGATTCCCCTGGTTTTGGTTTCTCCCAACATATTGGTTCTGCTAGGGTTGGTTCTGGTTTCCTCCTGGTCCCGGATTATTATTGTTTCATTTTTTTCCTTTCTTTCTGGTATTGTTCGATTGATGGGATGGATTTTCCGTGTTCATCTGTTCAAAATTTTGATATTGCTGAATGGGAGAGGTTTGAACAAAATTAACCCCAGCGTGTGGTGGTTCTTGTGGTGGAGCCATAGGTTGTGGGGGGTCAGAAAATGGAAAGTACGAATTATGTTGAGGTGATGCTCCATAAGGTACATAGGAGGGCATGGTGCTTTCACTAGTTTTTAGGGTATAGGCCAAGGTAGAGGGAATACTGACACTTGGTTGGATAGGTGGGTGGTTTAGGGGTGCCAACGGGGGTCCACTTATGGGTGGAGGCAAGGCAACGGGGTATGGTTGTTGATAAGGGGGACTAGGATAATAAGGGATTCCTCCATATGCCGACAGATATTGAGGTGTGCCATACATGGGTGGTTGTTGAGGCGGTGGGTTGTGGTGTGTAGTGTTACCAATCAATCTGTCTACTGAGTGAGACATCCCAGGTTTGTCTTGGCCAAATGGCACAGGTATTGGGGTGTCCGGGAGTACCGTGTATAGGTATCTGGACTGGGCGTAGATGAGTTCGAACTATTGAGTCTTGCTAATGGATTCTTCTTCAGTCTGGGGGAAGGTGGAGACCACATCTTTGGCAAGGAGGGAAACAAGTGATTTGAGGAACCAATTGAGACACTGTTGGGGGGTAGCGTCAACTTTGCAGAGGCTATGTCGCCGATGCCATTCGTGGATGTGGTCGACAATATGTGTAGAGGCGGTTTGTTTGAAATTTGAGAGTAGTTCAAGGCCATTGTCATGATGAACAGGTAATTGAAAGAAGGTCAAAAATGCTTTGGCCAAGGATTCAAAAGTCGCATGGGACCCG
>ML796574.1:156484-190481 GCA_009831015.1 Picea engelmannii
ATAGTGGGGTCTGAAGCCACCGAAAGAGAAACTAGTGAAGGATGAAGCAATCAGTTATAATGAGGGGTAGAGGGGGCATATCCCGAAATAACTGGTGATATTTCCCAATAGCCACACAAAATCTGATCAAGGTGCAATTTCAGCCCACAATTGCCACTTGGGTAGATGTCCTACAATTTGGTCACTAGGTACCTCGGTCAAAGTGCGACATTTAGATTTTTGGCCTAAGAAATAGGTCATGGTTTGGATCCCGTCCAAGAGGTGGGTGTCTCAAGGGGGGATGCATAGAACAACCATACCTCAGCCTTCAACCCTTCATGGGTATCTCCCTGCCTTATGGTGTTAGGAACACTTGAATTGGAGGATTTAAAGTTCCCTATTTGACAACTTCTATTGTTTTGAAAATGCGAGAACCAGATATCAGGGAGTTATTTGGATGCTTATCCCCGAAATCCTACCTAGATTAAAAGATTTATTTTGGCACCTCCTGTGGAGGAAAACTTAGTGAGTTTTTAGAAAATTCTTAGATGTGGTTGTTTGAGAGATTGGGGGTGTGAGCCAATCTCGTTGAAATTAAGTGGGAGTGGATAGTTTCGTCAAGAAAAGGGTGTGGTGTTTCAGAATCCCTTTGAAGGAAACTTACTTCAACCTCCATGTTTCGAGATGAAAACTATGTGAGTGACAAGTGACTTTTGTGTGTGAATGAGTGAAAGTGTGTCAATTTTTTAATTAATTAGGTGTCACCTTGTTGTATGTGGACTTCGCTTGGTCCTTGCAAGTCTTTGATTACCTATTTAACTAAATGTCATTGGTACAACCTTGCAGAATTCAAAAGTCCATAGGAAGCTAGCATGTGGACATGTGGGTCCTTTACTATTCCTTTAACTCCCTAATGTGATTTAATCTAAGAAAGCTTTGAAACTATCCTAGATTGTGATCATGTGGGTATGTATGGGCCCGTTACAAAACCTTTAAACTTCCCTGGTGATTTAATCTAAGAAAGTAAATTTCAACACTATCCTATCTTTGTAGCATTTGGGCATGTATGGGCCTGTTACAATCTTGAGATGTGTTTAAAAAATAAACTAAGAGGAGTCCCGAGGGGGCTATTGTCCTCTCCTAAATATTTTATCTTTTTATGGGAGATGAAATTGTCTTTCAACCTCTTTCTGATTCTCAAGATTGCTTTCGAGCGTGAGAGAAGAGCATACTCAACATTTGATATCCAATTTCTAGTCCCAATGCAATTTTTATATGTGATGTAGAATGATTCCAACTTTCAGTCAAAGCAAGCCATCCATGTGGCGAAATAAAAAGCAAAAAGAGGAAAAATAATGATTTTTTTACCCCTAAGTGCCTATGTGTTTTGACTAATCCCTTTATATGAGAGGGAATGTAAGTGTGGTGCAGATTATAACATGCATGGAATCATCTTCAAGAAGGCTATGGGCCTTCAACATATAATAAAAAAACTTACAATGTGTGCTTTTTTGCACAGGTGCACGGGTTTTAGACTAGACAGATGCGCTCTAAGCGCCAATGCGCGAACTGAAAAATAATTTTGAGCATAGGTGTGTAGAAGGCGCTGAGTAATGCAGTGATTTTGACGCACGTGCACACAATGCGTGACTGTGGGCCAATAAAATCGTGCACAACTGTCACATGGTTGTGAAGAAAATTTCAGATGGAATTCTCTCAACTCAGCTTTGAATTTGATGTTTTGCAGGTCGGCTTGGGCCGGTTATGGTACCTGCAGGTTAAATAAGTAAAAAGAAGAGCTAAAATAACCCAAGTGGGGTAGGAAATTGTTACCTTTCCCCAGTGGAGTCACTAATCTGGTGTGCCTCTTTTGTCACCTAAATGAGCAAAACAAAGGTGCTTACAAGCTTAGTTGGGTTAGCTAAAAAAGACAATAGTAAAGGAAAGGGTTAGAAGAATAAACATAAAAGACTAAGCTAAGAATTAAACTAGGAAAGAAAAAAACAATTAAACTATTGTGCACAAGGACATAAGAATAAGAAACAAACAAGACTCATGTCACCAATGGAAATGATTATATTAGTGAAAAGAAAACACCAAAGAGAAATGGGACTTTGAGTCCCTTCTTCCTCCAAGGGAGGGCTCTTGGACCCCCAAGATTGAGCTCTTCTTACAACTTGAAAACTTGAAAGAAATGGTGAAATAATCCCAAGCTAACCCACTCAAAAGTTGATGTGGATTGCCCAAATGGAATGGTGCTAGTATGCTCTTGATGAGAAAAGAGGTTTCCCCAAGAGAATAGCAGTAGAATAACCTTGCAAATGAATTCCTTGAAAATGTAGTGCACCCATGGCCTCATTTTATAGCATAGCTTTGAGGCATTATGCAACCAGTTCTTAGTGTGAACAAGGGGCCCTTTAGGGCACCCTTAGGTCTTTGATCAGCCCCCCACTTGGATTCAGCTCAGATTTGAGGGTCAAATCGACTTGAAAGTTGAACCAAAAGTGGGTAAGGGGCCGACAAGAACCATAAATGCGTCGTTCATGGAAGTGCGCGGATTTTACTATAAACAGTCACACATGTGTGCAGGTTTTCCTATATAAAGTAGCGCATCTCGAGCAAGTGTGCATGATTCCTTTGGTGAATTTGGGCACTTCAATTTTTTGACCCAATTGTATAGTTTTTTCCCCTTGGACATGCATTTCTGAAGCTGTGGGTGAACTAATAGGTGTCTGGAGATGCTGGATTCTTGTAACCATTTGTGGATGAAATTTCAGTGATAACACAAAAGACACATAATATTAAAGGAAAAAAGATTCATATCATCATTAGTGGGATCTTGTCAAAAGCAGTACAAAATCCGCTTCTATGCCTATATATTCATTCAAAATCCAAAATTACAAAAAGGGGATGATTCAAAATAGCAGTGGCTCTATTTAAAGAGACCGTATAAGAACATGTCTACCATCTTCGTAGCTTCCTTACCTTTGCTGTCATCTATCCAAAAATTGCTGAAATATACTCAATTGTATTTGAGGACTCATTTCAACTTAGCTAGCTCCTCCTTTGAAGAATCTAACCAGACCAGTTGATTCTCTCCAACACTCTCAGCCGCTTCAACGAGGGGTTCTTTCTTCTGTCACTTTCTTCGTTTCTTCTTAGCAACTGGTCTGTTGATAATCAGATCTCTCATGATTGGATTCAATCTAATTTCCAATCTCGAATCAGTAATAGGTACTGTGTGAAATTTAGTCGCCATTATCTGTGCAACTACTTTTTCCTTTGTACTCGTAGTAAAATTTAGCATGTTTCCCGAATAACCAGTCTCATTGGATTTAACTGGGTCCATATACCTCAGTTTTGTGGACATTGGATACTTTTGCAGAGATGATAAGTTCGAACCAGTTTGGAGACTACTCGCTGATGGATGACATGATGCTTCCATACCCGAGAGTTGGTAATTATAAAGCCTCAGTCATGAATCCCTAATAGACTTGTGCACAAGTGCAATGGGTTTCCATGCTCAGCTAATCCATTTCAAATGATTAAACTTTTTGAGTTTGCTACATGGCGACGTTCACCTAACTTCAAATGGTTGTGATGTATGAGCAAATGAGATGGGGTGATCTGACTAACCGTCACCCGTCCCACGAATGGTGGATTTGACATAGTAAAGCACGTGACATCAGAGCTTATGCAAAAGTGGTTTCGACAAACCACCTTTTTCCCGATGTATCTCTGCGCGATTATGTAATTCTTGCTAAGTTCTCTAAACTTGGGTCTTGTCTAAGAATTGTCATGGTGGCAACACCAAGAAATCATAAACGATAGTTTTTATATATTTATTGAGCCGAAACAGTTCATATTTCTCATGGATTGTTGATTTAGTTAACCTAATAAGTTTTAATGGCTGCACGTTTTGCAGAATTAACAACAACTAGATCATATTAGATCAAGTACTGAATCCATAAGAATGGAAGAGACACGAGGAAATTATAGTCAACAAGATGAGAGCAGAGGAATGAATGTCCATTTGGACATTGAAGGAACCAACTCCAATGGACATGGAGAGGAAAGGAATGAAAACTTGAATATAGTGGAGACCATTAAAAATTTACAAAAGGATGTCCAAAGCCATAAAGACAATAATGAAAGGCTTATGAGAGCCAAAGAGCAGCAGGATGACTTCAACATGAAGTTATTGCAAAGTTTGAACAAAATAGAAAAGAAATTGGAAAAAGAAAGTGACTCAAGCAAATATGGAAGTCACAAACCTTTGGATGAGAAAAAGAAATCAGGAAATGTTAGCGGACACCACCATCACTCCTCGAAGCATTCCAATAAAAGAGAAGGTAGTAGCACAAGTCCATCCTTTGACAGAAAACATAAGAGGTCTGGGGTGGATGAGCTACGAGGAGAAATGAACAAAATCAAACCTCCTACATTTGATGGTGAGCACAAGAAGGATGAAGATGTAGAAACATGGTTGCTGGGCATGGGAAAGTATTTCCAATTACACAATTATTCTTCTCATGCAGAGGGTAGAATTTCCATCTATCAACTCAAAGGAAAGGCATCCATGTGGTGGGATTAGCTTGTGCAGGTACCAAACATTAAAGAGAAGAGCGTTACTTGGAGGGAATTTAAGATGTATTTTGAGAAGAAATACTTGAATAAGAGGTATTATGACAAGAAAATGAAAGAGTTCTTTGAACTCAAACTTGGAAGCATGACCATAGATGAATATGAATGAAGATTCCTGGAATTACTGAAGTACGTCTCCTTCATCAAGGATGAGACAGTTAAAATTCAAAGGTATTTGAGTGGATTGCCAACATTCATCAGTGACAAAATATAATATGATGATCCCAAGACATTGGAAGAGACCAAAAGGCGAGCTAAATGTCTATATGATCAGCAGAAAGTAATACCAACCTTCCAAAAAGTTTGGGAAGATAAAAAGAAGTTCAAGGTGGATTAGAGGAAGAAAGGATTTAAACCATCATTCTTCAGAAATAATCCACAGGGACCACCAACTTCTAAGGATCCCAAAATGATAGAGGTAGAAGGCCAAAGGCCAAGGCAGCCACCTATTCAATGTTGGGGTTGTAAAGGAGATCATAGATTCAGAGATTGTCCTCACAGAGGTGAAAAAGGAAGGACTGTTTATAATGTACAACAAGATGAAACAGTGGAGGACATGGGCAGAAATGTGCCAAGGATCTATGCAGCCCTAGATAACAAGCAAGAAGAATATCAATCACACATGATTGAAGTGGAAGGTATGATTAACAACCGAACCATTGTTATTTTAATTTATTCAGGAGCTAGTCATAGTTATATAGATCCTAAGATGGTAGAAAGTTTGCAATTGCAAGAAGCAAGCATGGAAAATCTTGGTTGGTATAGTTGGATACAGGAGCCAAAAGAAAGGTTAATGAGATGGTTAAGTCATGTCTCATGGACATGAATGGAATGAACACCAAGGCATATTTGAATATCTTACCTTTACATTCCTATGACTGTTTAATCGGGATGGATTGGTTGGACCCACATCATGCTCTATTGGATTGTCATAGAAAAGCATTCACTTGCTTGGATGAAGAAGGGAACTGAAGGAAAGTGCAAGGAATTCCTAGGGCAGTAATCGTTAGATAAATTTCAGCATTGCAGCTGAAGAAATGTTATAGAAGAGGATGTCAAATATTTGCAACTCATATGGAGGAGACACCTAAAGAAAAGGTGCCAAATTTGGAGAATTACGTAGTCCTGAAAGAGTTTGGAGATGTATTCAAGGAGGTACCAGGACTACCCCCAAAGAGAGACCTTGATTTTTCTATAGATTTGACACCAGGAGTATCTCCCGTGTCAAAGACTCCTTACAGAATGAGTACACCAGAATTGAAAGAGTTGCAAATGTAGTTTGAAGAACTTATGAAGAAGGGGTATATACACCCAAGTATGTCACCTTGGGGTGCCCTAGTTTTGTTTGTGAAAAAGAAAGGTGGAACATTAAGGTTGTGCATAGATTTCAAACAGTTGAATAAAGTGACTATAAAGAACAAGTATCCTCTGCCAAGGATCGATGATCTTTTTGATCAATTGAAGGATGCAAAGATCTTTTTGAAGATAGATCTCAGATCGGGATACCATCAGGTAAGAATTAAGGAAGAAGATATCAACAAGACCGCCTTCAGGACAAGGTATGGTATTTATGAGTTCACAGTGGTTCCATTTGGGTTGTCAAATGCACCAGTTGTTTTCATGTGCTTAATGAATGGTGTTTTCTGAGAATATTTAGACAAGTTTGTCATTGTTTTTTTAGATGGTATTCTTATATACTCTAAGACAGAGGAAGAACATGAACATCATTTGAGGATGGTGTTGCAAGTATTAAGGGAGCATCAGTTGTATGCCAAATTGAGCAAGTGCTCATTTTATCAGAAACAAATTCATTATTTGGGGCATATCATCTCAAAAGATGGGATAACAGTGGACCCTGAGAAGATTGAAGCCATTAGAGAATGGTCAACACCAAAGAATGTGACAAAGGTCGGATCATTCATGGGCCTTGTAGGCTACTACAGGAGATTCATTGGAGGATTCTCAAAGATAGCACACCCAATCACTTTCTTGCAAAGAAAGGTTATGAAGTTTCAGTGGACATCGGACCGTGAAAGGAGTTTCCAACATTTGAAACAATTATTAATAAGTGCTCCAATACCAAGAATTGCATACCCAAATGAAGATTTCATTTTATGCACAGATGCATGTAATGAAGGACTTGGTGGAGTCCTCAGTCAAAATGGATTTGTGATATGTTATGAATCAAGGAAGTTGAAGGAGCATGAAAGAAACTATGCCACTCATGGTTTGGAGTTGGCAGCCATAGTGCACGCCCTGAGGAAATGGAGACACTACCTCATGGGAAAAAGGTTTTAGCTAAGAACATACCACAATGGTTTGAAATATCTATTTCACCAGCCAAATCTAAATGCTAGACAAAGCAGATGGTTAGAATTTCTAAGCGAATATGACTTTGATATAAAACATATCAAAGGGAAAGAAAATAAAGTGTCTGATACACTCCGCAGGAGGGTGCATGAGCTTCATGCTACAACCATCAACATGTATCAAACTGATGTTAAAATCCAAATTCTAGAGGCTGCAAATACAGACCTGCAGTATAAAGAATTAATAGCAAAATTACAGCAAAGTAAGACACCATAGAAGATGGATAGTTATAAGTTGGGAGTAGATGGAATACTGTTGCACAAGAACACAATTTTTGTACCAAATGTCCAGGACTTGAAATGTATAATTTTGCATGAGATGCATAATGTTCCTTATGCAGGGCACCCTAGATATCAGAAAACCGTAGCAGCGGTGAAAAGCCAATACTTTTGGCTAGGTATGAAGAGAGAAATTGAAGAATACATCGCTAGGTGTATGGAATGACAGAAAGTTAAAATAGAGCATAGGCACCCAGTAGGATTGCTGCAACCTTTGCCCATTCCTGAATGGAAGTGGGAAGTAGTGACATGGATTTTATTACAGGATTGCCCAAAACATGCAAGCTACATGATTCGATTATGGTGGTGGTGGACAAGATTACAAAAGCTGCCCATTTTATTCCACTAAAAACTACTCCCAAGGCAACATATGTTGTTGATATTTTCATGAAGGAAGTGGCACGATTGCACATAATTCCTAAAACGATTGTGTCTGACAGAGATCCGAAATTCACCTCGAATTTCTGGAAAGGTTTGTTCAAAGGATTCAGGACAAATCTGAACTTTAGTACATCTTACCATCCTAAGACTAATGGATAGACAAAGAGGATGAATAGAGTGATAAAAGATATGTTGAGAATGTATGTGATGGATAAACCATCAAAATGGGAAGATTACCTACATTTAGTAGAATTCGCTTACAACAATTGGTATCAGACATCATTAAAGATGAGCCCATTTGAAGCACTTTACGGCAGAAGGTGCAACACTCCAGTAAGCTGGGATAATCCATCTGATAGAACAATAGTCGGGCCAGAGTTGCTCAAGGAGATGGAGGACCAAATGTTAAAAATTAAGTAGAATTTGAAAGCTTCCCAAGACAAACAAAAAATTTATGCTGATAAAAATAGAATCCACAGAGAATTCAAAGTGGGTGATCATGTTTTCCTGAAAGTGAAAGCTAACAGGAGTTCCCTAAAGTTGGGAAGTTGCGCCAACTTGGCAGCTAGATTTTGTGGACCATTTGAAATCCTAGAGAGGATTGGTCCAGTTGCTTATATGATTGCATTGCCTGCATCTATGTCTATTCATAATGTATTCCATGTATCATTGCTAAATAAATACATACCTGATGCTAATCATGTTATTGATTGGAATGTCATTCAGGTGGAGCAAGAAGGCGCTTTCCAAGTGCATCCGGTGTGCATTTTGGATCGAAAAATAAAAAAAAATCTGGAATCGAGCCATAGGGCTTGTAAAGGTCCAATGGACCTGGTACAGACCTGAAGATGCTACTTGGGAGCATGAGGCTGCAATGTGGGTAGAATACTCGCATCTTTTTGAAAATTTTGAAATTTTTTGTTATATCTCGGTACATGATGCACTGAGGACAATGTATAAATAAGGGGAGGGGATTGTAATGTCCCTCGGCCGAACCCAAATCTAAATATAATCTAAGTATATTAATCTAGTGATCTATTTAGACATCATTTTTGTAATACACCTTTAATGGGATGGTGCGTGCATATACTTCATAGTAAAGTGACGGAATGTGCACATTTCTGGATACCTCACGCAGTAACTAAAGTGCACGAAACCTTAAAGACAGAGGATACAATGTGTAGTAACTAAAGAGCGCGCAATCTTGAGGTCAGTAGATACCGCACACAGTAACTAAAGTGCGCGCAATATTAAGGTCAATGCACCTTTATGTATAAAAGATACATGTTTTATCTTGTTTCTATTTAGATTTATGAGTTAAATTGTGGTGCATGAAATTTGTGTATTTGGAAATAATTTATATGTTGTTGTGTTGATTATTAGGGTGCATTGATGTTGATTTTATCATGTTGTAGATGCATCAAGTTAATGGTATCGTACAGTAGTCAAACTTGTATGTAATTCGTAGTTGTAAGCTACAGGAAATGAATTAATTAGCATAAATTTTCATTTTTATGAGTATTCCACATTGTAATGTTCCTCAGTTGGGTTTGGGGATGTTACAATAATGATCACATAATAACAAGAATTCTCTTAATGCATAAGTACCAAATAATTCCTAAGTATTAAGATCCATATCATGCCTCCCAACCAAGAAGCATTGGCCTCTAATGCTTTCAAGAGATAGGGGAAACATTGTTAGTATAGCCAATGTTGAAAAAATGTGATGCATATGTTGACTAACTGAAACAATAGTTGTTGAAGGATCAATTATGTTCTCAATGTCCCATATTTCCTTCTAATATGAGTTGAAAATATCGTTCATGCTCAATTGATTGGAATGAAAGACATTAGGAACCTGAAATAAACATTTGGGTGATTGATGACAAACCATGCGACAAACCAAAGAAAAGAGGGTACCATATCATAACTTCCAAGCAAGGAAAGAGCATGTTGATGGGGTCATATTCCATTTGTATCAATAGTAGGAATCACACCTAAAGGCGAGGCCCAATCAGACTCTTCTCCATTTGGAATAGTGTGATTCTCCAGATTAATGGCCCAACAATCGTTCGATGGAATTTAAGATTGTTTCAATTTTATTCACTTAGTATTTTCTATTTTTTGGGAAAGGTTTTTCTAATAAATTTTAGAGGAAAATTATGAATAGGTGGTTCAAAAAATTAGTTTTTTCAAGCAATCAATCCAAAGAAAGCATGCAAAATAAAATAATTCTTCTTAAAGCTAGCTTGTTGAAAGAACTATAATAACAAATAAAAAATAAAATTATACATATATTCTCCTTTGAAGTAATTCTTTGGAAATAATATATAATAGTCATCACACATGCATGTCAATAACCTAGCTAAAGAACTGTCATCTATAAATAATTAATTATAAATTTACTGATCATTAGATTTCAAGTGAGGAATATATTGACATGAAAATTTAAACAAAAGATGAGAAATCAATGTAAGAAGAATTCATTCATAAGATAGCTTGGTCACACAATATCTTACTAGACATTGATGCAAGAATGATCAGATGTATAATAATCCACACAACGATCGATTCCAAAATCAATTTCAAGCTCCAATAGAGCTTCACCATTAACTGTAGAAATAGTTCTTGAATACAATAAACAACAAAATTGTTTTTCTTCCAAAATGTCCTATCTCTCGTGGATCTATTTTAATTAGTGGATTAAAATAGATAAATTGGCACAAACCCCCTTCCCTCCAAAAAGGATGCTTGACCTCCCGGCCTTGGATCATTTGAATTTTTGAGTCAGAGTGACTCCTTGGGTCTCTGTGGGAACCCAAAACTACCTTACCCACACACACATGCTCTTCCGCAAGTGACCAAGGCTATGACCGTGGGTCTACCTCCTTCGCGGTTCGGATTTCGGGGATATCCCAAATCCTTTCTTCACTCCTTCCCAAAGCGCTCAACTTTGAGTCTCCAAACTTACACCACACATATCCTCAGATTCACCGGCCCCATAATGGTTCAAACTTCGAGACCTCGTGAAACTCTAGGCCTTTCACTCACAACCTCCAATCTCCCGATTTCTGAATTCTTCAATCCGTCGCCACATGTTCTCATGTGGTCAACAGTCGAGATTGAATCACGAATTCAGACTTCACGACTCGGTATTCATGAAGTTTTCAACTTGTCGAACCTCTGAAGTACCGAAATACTCCTCGATTCTCCTCCTTGCAACTTCACTAGATCTAACGGTCTGGAGTCATTCGACTCCCTATGAGAACAAATCTTGCCTACTATATTTTACGAGAAGTTCAAGGATTCCCTTCGTTGAAGCTTTCTGCCACTTTCCATCCTAAACTTTCCTTCTCTGATTTGTTCC
Organism: Picea engelmannii; assembly: GCA_009831015.1. Classification (NCBI taxonomy): domain Eukaryota; kingdom Viridiplantae; phylum Streptophyta; class Pinopsida; order Pinales; family Pinaceae; genus Picea; species Picea engelmannii. The sequence continues at coordinate 167,504 of ML796574.1, forward strand.
CCTGAGCAATCTCTTCGACCCTTAGTCAACTTTCCTGTCCTGTGCACACCTTGCAAAATAATTTCATTCAAACTCACTCCTCTGTGAATGATTTTTCACTCCTTGCGACTGTTCTCCAACCGCTTCTAACTCCCTCGTGACTGAATCACACTATCCTTCCTGAGATTCTGAGTTTGAAAATTATATTCTGCACTCCTTACAGATGTCGATGCACTCCTTGCATACATATAAGTTCCACTATCTCTTCTGAGATTTCGAGTCGAAATAGACTCAGTCACACACTCCTTGCAGACACTATGCACACCTTGCACTCACTTAGTGAAAATAAATACTTGGAACTAATATACTCCTCACAACAACTCATACATTCAACAAAGAAAATACAGTCATGGATCCAAGAACAAACATAACTGAGAATTGAAAAAAATAACAGAAGCTCTACCATTCATTCAGATAGACACATACCCATACACACATTTGGAACAATATTCTTCTGTTATATTCATCCAACTGAAACTTACATACATTCATACAAATTTTATCTTCATTCCCCAGCTCTTAGCTTACAATGGAAATCTACACATGAGATTCAACCGCTACAACAACTATCAACAAAAATTGGCAACCAAGAATTGACTACCATCAACAACCCTTACTGAGCAATAAAATACAAAGATTTATACAAGAGGAGCTCTATGAGCTTCCATCACAAGCTATCTAATGGTGTCAAATCACCATCCCTAATGCCTATCGAAAGGCCAAATTACAATGATGGAAATTCTGCTCCAAATCAAACGCAGATCCATTTTGTCATCAACCTATTAATGGTGACCTTATCTCCAGCTTGTACGAAAGAATGATTTGGCTCTTCCATCTTATTTTCAATTAATGCCTGGATCACGCCTTGGATTCTCGAGGCAAAATGAGAGGGCGACACCTCTCCTTCCTTGAATGCGCACCAAGCGTGTTAATTAGCTAGCACGTGCTGAGATGGAGCGATGCTCCTTCATCATACTCCACAGTGGAAAAAATCATGAGCTCTTGCTCATGAGTTCTCTAATGTGGTTGAAATCCACCTGGATCCCAAAATTTCTCTTGGAGCTCTCTTTCAGCTCCTCTACTTCACTACTGTTGCTCCTGCATCATCCCCGCTACTCGTGCAGGTTTCCTTTCATTCAGATTCCTCTTGCTGACCAATTCCTCTGCTGAATCCAACATCAACTTTCTTATCTCCTTGATCTTCTCGTCCAACTACTCCATCGGATGGTTCTTCTATTGCAGACTAGCTCGTTGCACTCCCTCCTTGTCGATGGGTGAATCACACTAATTTCCTAAGACATATTCTTCCTTTGTGGCCTTAGCTTGCCACTCTGCTACAGTCTTCACTTCTGTAGGCTCCTCATCACTAAAATGTTGCTCAACTACCACTTCTCCTGACATATTTTCTCTTGTCATTCCTTCAACTGTTCCCATTCCATCTTCCTCCAACTGCTCCTCATGCTAGCATGGTCCTTCATCTGCTTCCAACTTAGTTTTTTGGATGTGCATGCCTTGCACTACCACTCTCCTCTCAAGAGATTCTAATTATTCACACAAACCAACAAAGTCTATGATGTATGCTTGCTCTTCTGCTACAGACTCCAGTGTTGCAGTCATCTCCTGTTCAGCTTCCTGGATGAAAACGTCGAGCGATCCTGCTGAATTCTCTTCTTCTTCTATCAGGACAGACCTCAATATCTGTTCCTCCTCCTCCATGATAGTCTCTTCTTGCTGTCTCCCTATCGCATCTGCAACATCTGTGCTAGCCTCTCCTTGACCACTTGGTAGGAATATCTCAACTCCCCCAATGATCAGAACGTCCCTCTGATCCTCCTTCTTCACTGTGATGAAAGTTTCTAACTTGTCATCATCTTCATTCACATGGCTCACAGTTCTACGTGAATCTCCATCTGAGTGAGGATTTTCTTCCACTTCCTCATCTGCCAATGAACTCTTAGCTGAGCTCACCTCTTCTCCTTTGTTGTTTACGAGATCCACTGATCCCATCTCGTTGCCCACCTGGTAATCTATGAGACTCTTTCCAGATCTCTTTCCCTTATGACTAAGGTTTTCAGCATGCCTCAACCACCTCTTTAACATCTGTTGCTGCCTTATTGCCAACAAATTATGAACATGCTAGCTGACTTTCCTCTTCAAAGGCCATTCATACCTCTAGTGTACCTTTGACTCCTGCTGCATCTTGAATGCTAGCTCCTCCAATTGTGCTCGAATTTCACTGAGCTCCTTGTCCATCTCCGCCTTTCTCTTCTACGAGTGGAATTATCCTTGCCCATGCTTATGACCATCAATGGCCATCTTGCCTTGTCTACAACCCACCTAGTTGTTTACCATTTGCTGCATGCCTTGCAACAACTCCAACAGAGAATTGCACTATGTCTCCTTGGCTTACAAAAATTAATTCTGTATCCGCTCCTTTGTCTCCTTCTTCACCTGCTGTCTATAGGTGAAATCAAGATCGAATAACTGAGCTCTGATACCACTCTAGTGCAAACCCCCTTCCCTACAAAAGGGTTTCTTGACCTCTAGGTCTTGGATCATTTGAATTTCTGAGTCGGAAAGACTCCTTGGGTCCCTACAGGCACTCGAAACTACCTTACCCACACACATAGGTTCGGATTTCGGGGATATATTGAATCCTTTCTTCACTCCTTCCCAAAGCACTCAACCTCGAGTCTCTGAACTTACACCACATGTCTCCTCAGATTCATCGACCCCACAATGGTTTGGACTTCGCGACCCCGCGGATTTCCTATCCTGTGCACACCTTGCAACAAACTTTCATTCACACTCACTCCTCTGTGAATGATTTCACACTCCTTGCGACTGTTCTCCAACCACTTCTAACTCCCTCGTGATTGAATCACGCTATCCTTCCCGAGCTTCCGAGTCTGAAAACTCTATTCGACACTCCTTGCAGACGTCGATGCACTTCTTTCATACATATAAGTTCCACTATCTCTTCTGAGATTTCGAGTCGAAATAGACTCATTCACGCACTCCTTGCAAACACTGTGCACACCTTGCACTCGCTTAGTGAAAATAAATACTTGGAACTTATCTACTCCTAAAAAAAATGCATACATTCAACAAAGAAAATGCAGTCATGGATCCAAGAACATAAATAACAGAGAATTGAAAAAAATAACATAAGCTCTACCACTCATTCAGATAGACACATACCCATACACACATTTGGGACAATATTCTTCTGTTATATTCATCCAACTGAAAATTACATACATTCTGATAACTTTTCTTTGCATTCCCTAGCTATTAGATTACAATGGAAATATACACATGAGATTCAGCCACTACAACAGCTATCAACAACAATTGGAAGCCAACAATTGACTACCATCAACAACCCTTACTAGGCAATAAAATACAAAGATTTATACAAGAGGGGCTCTATGAGCTTCCCTCACAAGCTAACTAATGTGTCAAATCACCATCCCTAATGCCTATCGAAAGGCCAAATTACAATGATGGCAATTCTGCTCCAAATCGGACACAGATCCATTTTGACACCAGCCTATTAATGGCGACCTTATCTCCAGCTTGTTTTCAATTAATGCCAGTATCATGCCTTGGATTCTCGAGGAAAAATGAGAGGGAGACGCCTCTCCTTCCTTGAATGTGCACCACGTGTGTTAATTAGTTGGCGCGTGCTGAGATGGAGCGATGCTTCTGCATCATAAATATAAGTTTGAGTCACGACGAATCAGGCGATCTTAGTGTCCTTAGGATTTCACTCTCGTCCACTTAATCGACCCACTCCCTGAAAATTCTAGTACAATTGTCACCAAAAGGAATTTGTGTTGGTACATTGGAATACTTAACTCGTGTTTGTTGTCGCAGAAGCGAAGGGTGTATTTCTACATTTTGTTAGTTAAATTCTCCATCTGATCCACAATCTTGACCTAGTCGACCACATATCTTTGCATGTGCCCTTTCTCTATAGTGGTGATTTGGTTGATTTGAGCTTTATACTCATTGGTCGATCACTACAAGTCTCTCACTACCTCATCAATCGACCAAAATTCAATAGGGAAGCAAAATATTGGCAGACATAGATCTGACATTGACTGACTTAGCTTCTCCTAGATTCGATTGCAACATTCCCATTCTTCATCCAGTTTGTATTTTGGCTCATCCACAATTTTATCCCCGTGTTTAGGTGTCGAGTACATTTTAGTCAACCATTCATCTAATAAAAATTCTATATGATGGTCCTTTGCGCTCTTGTATTTTTGTATTACCAGATGAAATAAAATTTCTCCAAGGTGATAGCTCCCTTCTCGACCCATCGATGTACTTATTTATAAGTGAGCCCAAACAACAAGGACTCTTCTTGCAGAGCTACTTCCTTCATTATCAAGGCTTATTTCACCTTACAAAGTTTAACATGTACTTTGAGTAGGTCTATCTTAAAGTTTTTTACTCCCCCAACTTCTTGGTGATAATAAACTTGGTGCTTAAGAGAGGCTATGTCCACCCTAACTTTCTCTAGTTCTCTTTCTTCCATTATTTCTTTATCGAAAGAATCATGTGAGATTGATAAGCCTATTGAGTGGACATGGCTCATCTTATCCTTCTTGGTGTCTATGATGACTTCCTCTATGGTGGTCATCACACCACTATCCAATGCAACTTTCCTTTTTCTATGAGTCCTTTTGACTACATATTTTTTCTTTTTGTCATAAGAAAAATAATCCAAGTCAGCCACATCCTCAACTAGATGAGGTATGGGCTAATCACCTCGTGACAATATATTTCTCAAAATCCTAGGATTATGCTCTGATACAATATTCTAAGTGAGTTCCTTAGCTAGTGATTCCTCCCCTGCACCATTTTATTCATGAATTGACTTATATTCATTGGTGGCATTTTCCTGGGATTTGTCCTGGGTTTCCTTCTCTACATTTTCTCCCAGAATTGATGAACCATCTGGATAAATCTCATGATGATTCTCAGTTTCTTCACCATTTTTGGGGGCCTTCTTAGGGATGGTGCTAGTGTCCTTCTTGTTTTTCTCACCATGTTCTATTCTTTCTCCACTTGCATCATTGTCATTATTTTGATTATTATGTAGCTCACCATTTGTCACAATGCCATTGTTTTGGTTTTCTTGCTGCTTACCACTTGATTGATTTCAACATCCTGGCCATTTGTACCTTTTCCTTTATCTCTTGATGATGACACCTATTGGTCCTTCCCACTAGGTGGGTCATGATCTCACTCATTATTGTTTGAGGAAGTATCAACTTTGTCTTGGTGAGAGGAATCATTCTTTTTCGAGTGAGAACCATCTTTCTCTTCACTCCCATTTTTCTTTGTTTCTTCCTTCTACTCCTTTACTGGGATTTCCAAAGTCTCCTTTGTAATGGTGTTTTCATTAACAACAGGGACAACAAATTCTCCCTTTTTATCTTCTTCTTCTATCAGATTAATGATTTCATCGGGCTTCATAACACTGGTTGGTTTTTCTTGATCCTTCTCAAGCTTCTTCTCATGTTCTACCCTTTCTTTCTCCAGTTGTTCCAATTCCTTTTTTTTATGTTGTCACTCTACCTCTTCTTGAATATTTTTCATCTCATCAGCTTATTCTTTCTCTTGCTTCAAATTCAATTCATGTTCTTGTTGTTAGGCCTTCTCTTCCTGATATCTTTTCCTGTTTTCCATGAATGCCTACTTCCTTTGCTTCCTTTTTTGTTTTCTTCTTTGCTCAACAAGTGCTTCTTGTGTTGCACCTTTCTCATCCTTCTTCCTTTGTTCTTCTTGGAGTCTTATTTCTTTTGCCTTCTCCTTGAGGATCCTTTCTTGTTCTTCCTGCAAGGCACATGCTATTCATTTTATGATGTGATATGTTCCTCTCCTCCCTATTGTCCTTTACTATAAATTTTTCTAGAGGAGACTCCAAGATTCACCATTTTGATTTTCTCCTCTATGGGTGGAGAGCCAAATATGGTTACATTTGTATTTTCCCTTATCTTTTGCACCTCTTTCTTGTCTTAGGCATTCTTAGTGAATGATTCTTCTTCCCATTTTTTTGTGAGGGTATGGCCATGTCAAGACTACTTGTTCTGCATGCTTAGGGATTAGTCCTTTGGGATCATGTTTTTTATACCTCCTTGTAATGAACCTGTACTCCAAGTGTAGTTAAGATTCTTGCTTGGCATGTTTGGCATCCTTGAACACATAGTACCCTATCTGAAATCCATAATAGATAAACAACCTTTTCTTATCCTTCACCAGGGTAGCATTGAATCTTTGCATAACGGTCTAACAACAAATTTATCCAATGACCAATCAATAGATGTGGTGAGCTAATGGTTCCATAAATACTCAAGTAGGTATGATTCTCTTCCAAGTACTAGTTCCATATGTAGTTCAAAATATTATTTGTCTATTTGGATAGTATGGGGCACTCTTTTCCAAAGAGGAGAAAATAGATCCCTAGTGTGAAAAAGTCACAAATTTGAGAGTAAACCTTCTTGTACATGTTTTCCTAGATTGTACTAAAATACACGTTTATAGGCGACTCAAAAGATTTCCAACTAAGTGACATCCTAGGGAAGTTATTTCATGCACATAGTACATCTAAGAGGAATGAGACCATGTGGAAAGCAGAGGAATCCTTGGGTTTTGGGGACTGTGCTTGAGCAACCTTCATACTAGGTTGTTTGGAAATGATCTGTCCCCAATTGAAACTTCTTCCCCACATAACCACATAGTATTACAAAGGCAACCATGCATATAAGAATTGGGAGATTTCCCTTTCCCCATACTACATGCACAATAGGATCATGGCATAAATATATTGTTCCCTTAAACTAGAGATGAAATTTTTACTTGCGGATCTCTTGAAAAATTTCTTGTCTTCCTTCCACCAGTTACTCGATATCATATTGGTGTCATAATTATCATAGAATGAAATCACAAAATCCTTTGTAAGGGATACATCAAGGTTTATAATATTGTAGAAAAGAGACATATCCTAGTGAAGGAAGGACCTTATACACTCTGCATTGTCATTCACAATTTTACAGTCATGGGCCTTAGCATTACTGATGACCCATTCCATAAGTTCCACACAAGGAATTATGGGTGCCCTGGAAATGACAGAGTTTAACAAATACCTCTTTATTGTAAGGAAAATGACATCATATACCTCTCTAAGTTGCAAGTTTCTATGTGGGGTTGATTTAGGGTAGTCATCATGTTTGAATTTTGTAAAAATATTGGACCAGAGAGGGATTGACACCTATGTAGAAGCCCCACCTCCTATGCATGGCTATGTTTCCAAAACATTGACACTCTATTAGAGATATTCTTTGAGGGAATATTAATGAGGGGCTCTGCAATTCTTGGTGATCAGGTTTTCTTCCGCTCATGTAGGTGCCAAACTAGAATCAACCTCAGCATCACCAAACCGCCTCCTCAGTCTCTTTGGTGTCCTATGTGTAGGAGATTTTTTGGTAGGCATCACATCTGCAGGAAAACATTGATGATAAAAAACATCCAGTAAAATTCCTCAAAACTATATACCATGTAACACAACATACTGTTATAGAGTCAAATTCGACCTCTAAAGATTTTATTCTCTTGTTGGCCTTATCCCTATCCTCCTTACAGACAACTATTCCACATACCTACTTGAGTCCTTCTAAAAAACATTATTTTTGAGGATGTACATGCCCTAAAATTCATGCTACCCACGTACACATAGGTTGCTTAAGGGACACACGCCTACATGCTAATAAATGTTTAAAAAAACACAATTATACCCAAAATAATAATGAGTTAGGGGATTGGTTAGTTGTCAAACTCATTTTTCCCATACTCAACTGTCTCTAACTGATTGGATACCACATAAAAGGAACATTTTACTCATGGATAAAGGTAATGATACTTTGCACGTTCAAGCAAGCACTCATCCAACTATTCCCACCAAGTTTGTAAGCCCATTTTATCGTCGTTGTTGTTGTTTCTTGACCTAGAAACCCTCGTTTCCAATTTCCCTATGATCACCAACATTTTCTTGCCAAGAGTATTTCTCTATACCCTCTTTGGGCCTATGGTGACTTCAGTGTCAGGAACATTCATATAGCAGGAGCCAGGAATCTAGGATCTCTTTCGACAATGCACCACCACATCTAGCAGGTATAAGTGTGGGGCTAAATATATGCACTATTAATTCCCAACATTACATTGTCAACCAGGGAGTCATATACTTAGAGGTGCAAGCACAGGAAATGCAGGATTAAAGCCTAGTCTAGCCTATTGCCGGAAAACACACTTCAAAATGTAATGAATGCAAGTAAGACAAGCTCAAATCAAAATTCACACTACAAGATGTAGCTTAACACTAGATCACAAGATCATGTCTCCCGAGTTAGATCCTGATCTTCAATGGATTATTTCTATAGTGGTTCACTAAACTATTGGAAAACTAAATTAAAACAACTAGATTAAGGACAAGTAAGGCAACCTAAAAGTAAATGTGGAATTTACCCAAACTGACATTCAAATCAGTCAGCAGGATGAGGTTACTCAAACCCTCATGTATGTGTGCTACTGACCTAAAATAGAATTTACCAGTTTTAAGAGAAAATCCACCAAACTCCTAATTAACCCTATCTAGAGAAAATGATGTAACATAAAGACTTCAAAGAAACACGCTTTAGAGAGTTGTCCTCAAGAAAATATACACCCAAAAAAGAAGTCAATGATGATATGGAATTAGTTTTGTTTTATGTACAAGATTAATAAATGTGTTGGTATGCAATTAATTTGATTCTTTGTACAATAATGGAATGGTTTCTCGTGAATAATCCAATTAACCACTCATTACAACATGACCATTTATATGATATAACTATAGAACAATATAAACATGACAACACAAATTATAATAACAAAATGATATACAACACATAAACAATGAATATATTAACAAAACATTATAACAAGTGAATAATTAACATACATGATAACAAATATTTATGAAACAATACATATATTAACTAAACATAATAATACACATATTAACAAAACAATAAGTCATGACAATAATCATACATAATCACAAAACAATAAATAAATATTTACCAATATATATTAATAAAACATAATACACACATTACCAAACCATATATATGATAATAATTAAATAATCAATACATAAACAACAAAAAGTAATCACAAATAAACAAAATATGATAACAATTAAATAAATAAAACTAAACAATACAACAAAATAATGTAACAAAAAAAGAAAACTCGTTTATATCCATACTACCCACAACAACCAATATAAAGAAAAACCTAAAAAATGAAGTGCATTAATAAAACCAAAAAGATAACGTGCATCAATATACAAAGTGATGTGGAGACGTAAGAACAAAAGAAAACTCGTTTATATCCATACTACACATAACAACCAATATAAAGCAAAACCTAAAAACTGAAGTGCATTAATAAAAACAAAAAGATAGCTTGCATCAATATACAAAGTGATGTGGAGAGGCCACAACGTGTAAATATACAAATAATGAGGTATTGACAACTGCACGGGGAAATGAATAATCTGAGATGCATTAGAGAATATAGTGAGAAAATGGCAAGATTGCAGGTGCTCTTCAATCGGAGGACATATTTCACTAACTTAGAAAATTAAAATAATGTAAATTGAAATTAAACGCAAGCATATGTGGATCAAATGAATTAAAATAAAAATCTAACTAATAAAGAAAAAACTATAGAAATTAAACAAACACAAATCTAATTAATAATTTAAATGGCTGGAGAAGCTAAGTCATCAACTTATAAAAATAATAAAAAACAATTCTTCATTTATTAAAAATAAGCTTCCTCTCTCTCGTAATACAACAAAAATATTTTTTCAATACGTGAATAGATCTATGCTTCTTTATAACAACAAAAGCATATGTATACATAGGCACGCCATGCCTCAAATCTCAACGAATTCCTTGAATGCATCAATCTCTTATTTTCATAAATAAAATGGAGAGATGTTTCCTTCTTTCTTGGATCTATTGTACAAATAAAGAGATGGTTATTACCAACCAAATATTCCCATGCCATTTGTTCATGAACAATATCTTTTCCAATCTCAAAGCGACACAAAGATATACTTTCACATATTGATTTAAAACAGAGAAACAGAATTATCATGAAAATGGAGGACAAGCAAGGGATGGGTTATCATAGGGTGGTATGAGTGTGGAGAATGTGAAATGATGGGGATGGTGGCCGTATGAACTTGGACACCTTTATACTCTGTATCTTATATTCATTCTAAGACCAAGATTTGCATGTGGTTCTATGCTTGAATAGGAAACCATACTTCATCCTCTTATTCGAAATCATTGAAATGACATAGGAATGCTTTATGATGTACAAGGAGAAGACACTATAAATGTTTCTTTGTTTTTGTATTTGTATACCACATATTTCCTTTTCATTACTTGGTCTTATGATCAGAGTATAATTTTCATTATGACTAGTGGAGTGAAAATGGAAGGTTTAGTGAGTAGTTGTGATGGTACTTTCTAAGTGGTAATAATGTGTAGTGGAGTATGGAGTAGGTGATAGTGGTTATTCATCATGTTTTCCAAATTCTTAGTAAATTAAAGAGATTTATACATGTTTTACCCCAATTTAACTGATGCATGCTGAAGTGGAAACTATGCAGAACATGATGAAAGATATTTGGAAACATGATGTGGACCGTTGAAAGCTGAAGATGAGGCAGAGAAAGGTTGAGAACTACTGAAGATAATGAAGCTGATGAGAGCTACACAAAAGACAATGAGAGTTGAAGAGAACAGAAGATGATATGTGGTGCAGACCCCCCTTCTCTCCAAGGGCTGTGTGACCTCTCGGTGTTAGGATCTTCTCAAGACTGAATTGAAACAGTCTTCGATTCCCTGCTGGAACCTCTAAGAAATAGTCCACAGGTCTTTGCAAAATTCCACTCGAGTGCACAAGCGCTAAGTGCAATTCCTCTCCACGTGACCACACCTTGTGACCACATGCTTATCCGAAAAGGTGCATCGCGATTTTGCATATCAACTATATGAGTCAACTGAATCTCCGTCCTTCGAACTACCGAGTCCCGAAATTTCGACAAGGGCCTAGCATGCTCTAGCTCCTCCCTTATCCTCCATCCATATGACCCTTCACTATGACCTGGGGCCAATCCTTTCGAGCACGTCGGGATTTCGCGTATCGGGAACTCTTGATGCGATTCACCTCCATTCTCCCGATCCTCCAATACCAAAAATTGTGAAATATTCGGATCATATCAACGGTCCACATTGTCTCTCTAGCCAACGACTGCGATTATGTCGAGATTTCGCGTTTCGTGAATCCTCACGACTCTTACCTCCAACTTCTTGATTTACGAATCAACGAAACGCTAATCTATCTCCACGTGTCCTCTTTCAATGGACGGTCCCGATGATTTCGTGATTTCGTGAATCACTCTGCTTCTTCCAAACCTCCTGGTTTGCAAAATTCTGATAACTCCTCATGACTAACCAGTGCGCTACTTCTCCGAGATCTAATGACTTGAAATATTTCGGCTCTTTTTGAATGGATCTTGACCCTCGATCTTGTCCAATCTTCAAAATTCTTTTCTAAAGAATTTCTCCCGCTCAATCCTCCGTACTTGTTCTTCCTTCGAACTTTCAACTTCTGCACTTCACCTTTGAACACTTCAACTCTTCCAAAACTTAGAAAATTTTCTAAGTGTTTTCTCTCGAGACTTAAAACCACTACTCCTCCTGAGCTTTTGGCGATTGAAATTAAATCTCGTCCCTAGTGCACACTTGCACTCTTTGTCTTTTCCAAAAGACTTTCTGATGCCCTCCTGGCATACTCTGCACTCAACCTACTGAGATTTCAAAATTTAACACAAGTTTGTTTCTATACGCAGTCCTTGCACTCAATATGCACACTCTACATACGGGATTTCCCCGCTATCTCTTCTGAGATTTAAGTCGAAAAAGACTTCTTCACATGCACTCCTTGCACTCTGCATGCACTTGTTGCATAATCTTACAAAAGATAAACAATTGAACTCATTCAATTATTCATTCATTCACTATGAACATCATCCATTCACAAACACATAACAACACAGTCAAACCATAACAATATCAACACTGTGTATTTGGGTCAATTTCCTTTGTTCTATTCATTTTAGAAGAAAACATAATTACAGTCGTTTATCCTTTACAACTATTACAAGAAAAACTTGTCTAAGGACCCAAATATTTTTCGCTCTTCTTCCTCCTATCTAAATACTATTGCATTCTATTCAAGCGGTTAACCACTCAATTAATGCAACCTAATGACTAATCAGGGCTAAAATCCCACAACTGTAATACATTTACAGTCGTGTAAAGGATTTACAATAGTTTTATCATTTCAAATGGTGGGCCGGTTTTACACAACCAAAATTAATTAATGATAATTCCAAAATGTCTTCGCACCTCTTCCAAGCTAGTTAATTGTCGGTTCAACTTTTTCAATGTGTTGAAGTGTCAATTTTCTTCCACGTCCTTGCTTTCTTTTTATTTAACAACGATGCTCCTGCATCATACTCCTCTGGCTAAAATATTCATGGACTCCTGTCCATGAGCTCTCGCATTGTCTTTCCATGTTTTAAAATATCAGGTTCAGTTACCCAACTTGAATCTTCCACTGGGTGATCTTTCCACTTTACCAAATATTCAGGATACATTTTTCTTTTAGTTTTCCTTCCAACTCCCTGTTCTAAAATTTTCTCCATCTGAGGTTTTTCTACTATAGGAATTTGTTCTTCCCACTTAATCTCTTCCTAATCATCCAATTCTCCTGTGTCATCTCTTTTATAAGGATACAAATCTGCAACATTGAATATCGGTGATATCCCAACATTATCCGGCAACTCAATTTCAAAAGCATTTGCTGCAAATTTTCTAAGGATCTTGGATGGTCCTATCTTTTTCATCTTCAACTTATTATATGTTCTTCTGGGAAACCTTTCCTTCCTCAAATGAGCTAAAACTTCATCTCCCACTTCAAATTGAACTTCCCTTCTTTTCTGATCAACTCTGTCCTTCTACTTTTGATTACTATCCTATATCTACCTCTTAACTTGATCATGAAGTCTTTGCATTTCTGTAGCAAAATCGTCTGCTCCAGCGATCCTGAATTCATCTTGTTTCAATTCTCTCAATTCTGCAACCCCTCTCGGTTGTCTTCCATATACTATTTTGAATGGAATTTTTCTATTGGTTCTATTAACTGAATTGTTAAATGCAAATTCTGCCTATGCCAAAATCTGATCCCACTGATGACCTTGTTTAGTGACTAAACTCCTTAACAAATTTCCCAGACTCCTATTCACCACTTCGGTCTATCCGTCTATCTGAGGGTGATATGATGAACTAAAATATAAATTAGTTCCCATCCTCTTCCATAGAGTCCTCCAAAAGTGTCCCACAAACTTAGTATCCATGTCTGAAACTATGCTTCTGGGCAATCCATGTAATCTCATTTGTTTTGTAGCATGGTATGAAATGTGCCATCTTGAAAAATCTTTCGACCACAACAAATATGGAATCACTTCCCTTATGGGTTCTAGGTAATCCCAATACAAAATCCATACTAATTGCATCCCAAGGCCTTTTTGGAATAGGAAATGGTTGATACAAACCAATGTTTTGTCTCTTCCCCTTTGCATGTTGACAAAAATTACATTGGTCTACAAATTTCTTCACTTCTTCCCTCATACCTGGCCAATAATACAAACTACTCAGTTGTGCAAATGTTTTGTCATGACCAAAATGTCCGGCTAAACCTCCACTATGTTTTTCTTTCAACAAAATATCTCTCATTGAACATCTTGGTATGCACAATTGACTTCCTTTAAACAACAATCCATCCTGGATCAAATATTCTGACCATGAGTTGTTATCCCTCAACAAAGGATTTTCATATGCTTCATAATCCTCCTTAAAATATGAATCTTCCTGATACATTTCCTTAAGGTGCTCAAACCCTAAGGTATTCACTTGAAATTCCTGTACAACCAAACTTCTCCTGCTCAAAGCATCTGCAACTTTGTTAGCACTTCTAGAAATATGTTTAATGAAAAAAGTAAAATTCTGCATGAATTCTACCCACTTAGCATGTCTCTGATTCAACTTCTCTTGCCTAGTAATAAATTGCAAAGATTGATTATCACTATACAAGACAAACTCCTTTGGAATTAAATAATGTCTCCATTTTTTCAAAGCTTGAATCACTACATAAAATTCCTTGTCATATGTAGAATATTTATCCTTAGAATCATTCAACTTCTCACTGAAATAAACAACTGGACTATTATCTTGACTCAAAACTACTCTAATGGCTATCCCACTTGCATCACACCTCACCTGAAATGTCTTTCCAAAATATGGTAAAACCATAACTAGTTGTTCTGTCATCTTCTTTTTCAACACTCTGAAGATTTTCTCATCCTCCTCTGGCCAATTAAAATACTTATGTTTCATGTTCATAGTGTCCATCATGGGTGCAAATATACCACTAAAATTTCTGATAAAATTTCTATAAAAACTTTCTAAACCATGAAAACTTCTCACCTCAAATATGCTCCTGGTTGACGACCATTCTTTGATTATTCTCACCTTTTCTGGATCCATCTTCAATTCATTTGAAGAGATCACAAAACCCAAATATATGAGATCTGTATTCATGAAAGAATTTTTCTTCAAGTTTATTAACAACTTTTCTTGCTGCAATTTCCTTATCACTAATGTCAAGTGCTTTAAATGTTCTTTCTCTGTTTTGCTGAAAACTAATATATCATCCAGATATACAATGACAAATTTACCTATTAAGTCCTTCAATACTTCATTCATCAACCTCATAAATGTACTTGGATAATTTGTCAATCCAAATGGCATGACTAGCCATTCATACAAACCTTCATTTGTCTTGAATGTTGTTTTCCATTCATCTCCCTCTCTCATTTTTATCTGATGATATCCACTCTTCAAGTCTATTTTTGAAAAATAAATTGCTCCACTCAAACATTCCATCAAATCATCCACCCTAGGTAAAGGAAATCTATACCTGATGGTAATCTTGTTGATGGATTTGGAATCTGTACACATTCTCCATCCCCCATCCTTCTTTGGGCTTAATACAGTTGGCACTGCACATGGGCTTAGACTTTCCTTGACTAAACCTTTATCCAACAACTCCTGAACTTGATTCTTAACTTCTTCATTCTCTTGGGGTGTCAATCAATACACTTCTTTTTTCAACAAACTAGCTCCTGGAATCAAGTCAATATGGTGGCTAATAATCCTAATAGGTGGTAATGAGTGAGGCAACTCATCCACTACTATGTCAGCAGAATTTTCCAACAATTCTTGGATTTCTTCAGGTAAATCATCCACATAAGTATTGGTAAGGAAAACTCTTGGCTTCCTTACTACAATAAATTGCATTTCTTGATCTTTCTTGACCTCCTTCAAGAGTTCCCTCCCACTCATGAGAAGTATTCTTGTGCTAACTTCTTCCTTTTCTTTCTTCTCTTCTATTGGTAGTAACATGTGGGTTTTACCATTATTTTCCAGAGTATATGTATTTTTCCTCCCATCATGAATAACATTCCTATCAAACTTCCATGGTCTCCCCAACAAAATATGACAACAATCCATGGGAATTACATCACACAAAATCTCATCTTTATAGCCTCCTATTTTAAATTCAACTTTGCATTGTTGACTTACCATTACTTGATGTCCTTTCTGCAACCATGATACTTTGTATGGACTTGGGTGTGCAGTTGTCTCCAGTTTCAACTTCTCCACCATCTTTGTTGATACTAAATTATCAGTACTCCCATTGTCTATAATCATCTTGCAAACTTTGTCCTTTGTCTTACAAGCAGTCCTGAACAGCCTTATTCGTTGAACTGAGTCTTCTGTTTCTTTCTCCGGCTTTAGAAGAACTTTCATCATCATAAGATTTTGTCCTCCTTCTGCTGCCTCTGCTTCCACATTCTTTTGGGCTTCCAAAATGTGTGCTTCTCCTCCTCCTCCTTCTCTCTTCCTCTCGGGACATTCCTAAGACATATGTCCTGTCTTTCCACAGGCATAACATTTAACTCTGCCTCCTCTACTTCTTCCTCTTCCTTGAAGAAAATAATTTCTCCCACCAAACAATATTCTTTGGGAACTTCCTCCTCTTTCAAAATGACCATATGATTTCTCATTCTCATCCTTAGCTTTCAGTGCCTTATCATAGACAACTCCCTTACCTCTATTTAAGCCTCTGCTTTTGTTCTGCTGGCTCTGGTTTCTAGCCAACTTTTCTTTTGCCTTCAGTGCAATCTGATAAGCATATTCTACTATCCTCACAGTCATCATACTGATTTCATCCTGAATTTCACACCTCAAACCATTTATATACCGAGAAACTTTTTCATCATCCTTCTCTCTTTGTCTAGTCCTAATATTCAGCCTATAAAATTATTTTGTATACTCTTTCACTGTCATACCCCTCTGTCTCAGGTTCTACAATTTTCTGAACATCTCTATCTGGTAATCCTTAGGTATGAATTTATCCTTCAGTTAGGATACCATCCTATCCCAATTCTTTATCTTTTGTTTGCCTTTGCTCCTCCTTTCTGCCTGCAGTTCATCCCACCACAGTGTTGCATGTTCCTTTAATCTGGTGACAACATGTCTAACCTTCCTTCCTTCATCGACCTCTTCATAGTTGAAATACTTATCCATGGACCTTATCTAGTCCAATAGTTCTTCGGCATCCAAATTACCTTCATACATGGGAACATCCATATTTGCTTTAGCTCCCAACTTCACAACAACTTTCAATAAGCGTTATTCACCCTCATCTTCCACTGTATCTTCTTCAACCTCTATTTCTTTTCTTTCTACATCACTGACATCTTCAACAGAAGGTGATCTCCTTTGCATTGCTTCCATCGCTTCGAACCTTGCGCAAAGTTCTCTCACTTCTCTTCCTACAACACGGTTTTCCATAGGTGGTCCTGTGTGCATCCTCGGTGGCATCGCTTCAACTGTTCCTAGCACACTGAGTTCAACTTCAAATATTTTTTCTCTGATACAACTTGGCACAAACCCCCCTTCTCTCCAAGGGCTACGTGATGTCTTGGTCTTAGGATCTTCTCAAGATTGAATTGAAATAATCTTCGATTCCCTACTGGAACCTCTAAGAAATAGTCCATAGTTATTTGCAAAATTCCACTCACATGCACAAGTGCTAAGCACAATCTCTCTCCACGTGACCACACCTTGTGACCACACACTTATCTGAACAGGTGTGTCATGATTTCGTGTATCGGCTATATGAGTCAACTGACTCTCCGTCCTTCGAACTCCCGAGTCCTGAAATTTCGACAAGGGCCTAGAACGCGCTAGCTCCTCCCTTATCCTCCATCCATATGACCCTTCACTATGACCTAGGGCCAATCCTTCCAAGCACGTCAGGATTTCTCTTATCGAGAACTCCCAATGGGATTCACCTCTGTTCTCCCGATCCTCCGATACCCGAAATTGTGAAATATTCATATCAAATCAACGATCCACACTGGCTCTCCAGCCAACGACTTTGATTATGTCGCGATTTCACGTTTCGCGAATACTCATGACTCTTACCTCCAACTTCCTGATTTACGAATCAACAAAATGTTGATCTATTGCCACATGTCCTCTTTCAATGGATGGTCCCGATGATTTTAGGATTTCGCGTTTCAGGATTTCGAGAATTTCACTCTGCTTCTTCCAAACCTTCTAGTTTGCGAAATTTTGATAACTCCTCACAACTAACCAGTGTGCTACTTCTCTAAGATCTAACGACTTGAAAAATTCCGGCTCTTTCTGAATGGATCTTGACCCTTGATCTTGTCCAAGCTTCAAAATTATTTTGTGAAGAATTTGTCCCGCTCAATCCTCCGTACTTGTTCTTCCTTCGAACTTTCAATTTCTGTGTTTCACCTTTGAACACTTCAACTCTTCCAAAACTTATAAATTTTTCTAAGTGTTTTCTCTCGAGACTTAAAACCACTACTCCTCCCAAGCTTCTAGTGGTTGAAATTAAATCTCGTCCCTAGTGCACACTTGAACTCTGTGTATTTTCCAAAAGACTTTCTGATGCCCTCCTGGTATACTCTACACTCAACCTCCCAAGCTTTCAAACTTTAACACAAGTTTGTTTCTATACGCACTCCTTGTGCTCAATATGCACACTCTGCATACGAGATTTCCCCACTATCTCTTTTGAGCTTTAAGTCGAAAAAGACTTCTTCAAATGCACTCCTTACGCTCTGCATGCACTCCTTGCATAATCTTACAGAAGAGAAACAATTGAACTCATTCAATTATTCATTCATTCACTATGGACATCATCCATTCACAAACATATAACAACACAGTCAAACCATAACAATATCAACACTTTGTATTTGGGTCAATTTCCTATGTTCTATTCATTTCATAAGAAAAAATAATTACAGTTGTTTATCCTTTACAACTATTACAAGAAAAACTTGTCGAAGAACCCAGAGTTTTTTCGCTCTTCTTCCTCCTATCTAAATACTATTACATTCTGTTCAAGTGGTTAACTTCTCAATTAATGCAACCAAATGACTAATCATGGCTAATATCCCACACCTGTAATACATTTACAGTCATGTAAAGGATTTACAATGGTTTCATCATTTCAAACGGTGGCCCGATTTTACACAACCAAAATTAATTAACAAGAATTCCAAAAAGTCTTCGCACCGCTTCCAAGATAGTTAATTGTCGGTTCAACTTTTTCAATGTGCTGAAGTGTCAATTTGCTTCCATGTCCTCTCTTTCTTTTTATTTGACAACGATGCTCCTGCATCAATATGCTAGATCCAGGAAAAAAATATTTGAAATGAACTAATGATGTTGGAGATGTTGAAGAGAGACTTTGATGATTTGGAGATCTCCCCCAAACCAAAGAGTTTTCATGTCCTCATGCAAACTGCTTAAGACTGAGTGGCATGTAGCTATAAAAAACAACTGATGCCAACTTTTGTTGATACCAATCCGAGAGTTGCTAAGAACAAAAATATGAGAGCTACTAATGAATTGTGGGAACAAATTCCATGATTGCTAAGCCTGACCACACAAAGAGAAAATCATAATATCGTATAATAAACTGATCATAACATGAAGTACATCCAATGTCACATTTTGAAAATTTAGATTTGAACAATTTTTGAAGATCACTTATGAATATTCCCCCTCTATGACTGACCGAGATAATTCAAGCATAACCCACAAAAAATGTATAATTGGCTCTTCCGTTCTATAGAAAATATTTCTATTTCCATGATTAAACAAAATTCATCAAAAGATTAGCAACACTTATGTTTAGAGAGCCATGTATAAATTAGAGTAGGGATTTTGTTCTTCTCCTTTAGGAAGGAAAATAAAAGAGTATTAGTAGTCTCAACAAATGAAAACCCCATAGGAAACCAATCAACCTTTTTCACTCTAAAAATATTTACAGTCATTCAAGTAATAAACATAAATTTCACAGTTGAGTATATTAATCTTCTAAGCTCATGGTCCCACTCTTAAGATAATACATCTTAGATATAGTATGAATTGGATGATAGGGTCTTAAGGTCAACTTAGGGTTATTCTCAAATGAAAAATAGATGGATTTTATTTAACCTTTAGTTCAACCATGCATGCTTCTTCTTAATGATTTACACAAGTATATCGTTCATATAGAAAAATATAGATTAGGCATATCAAAATTAGAACCCATTGCCAACAAGTCTGTTCAGTACTCCGATGGGGTAATTTTGACATCTAAGAAATATACTCCCCAGGAATAATGCCCCATTTCCCATGAGCCTATTTAGTACCCTGATCGGTTTTCCTAGTCATACCATTGGCTAATACCCGTTGCCAGCAGACCTGTTCAGTATCCCGACGAGTTAGCCTCTTACACCCATTTTCCATCAGAGGCTCTTATCCCAAAATTCACCCTTAAGATAAAATTTCATAGGTTCATTTTGCATGGGTGAATGGAGGAGCATCTCTGAAAACCTTTTTACGGGATGAGATGGTATTAGGTTGGACGATATTCTACAAATTTCCCATAAAATATTGTTCACATGAAAAATAGACTTATGTATTTAGATTAGTCCAAAGACATATCATGGTCAAATTTACTTAATATGTGGTGGATGAGGCCATTATAGAATAACCTAAAGTACCTCTAGTCCCTAAGGTCATCTTCTTCACATAGGATTATAGTAGTGTTCCCATGGGTAGAAACATCATGTACTCTCCTGCTACTATTTAATAAATATGCTCTACTCACCAAATTTGAGATAAGATCAGGTTGTACTAGCTACCTACGAGTCTCATAATATGGAATTTTAACTTTATGTAATCCCATAATTAAAAACAAATAAGACTATGAACTACTACTATAATAAATGGTCTGAAATTTCGTATAAAGAAAGGATAATAAATATCTAAAAGAAATGAAAATGATTGGTTATGTCAAGAAGTCTTGGGTTTGATATTTGAATTTTTTTCTTTTTAGTTTTACCCTATTAATAATTTTCTAAACTGTAAATTCTAGTAAGGAAAATAGTTCGGAAAAATAGCAGGGAAAACAAATAAAAGTTAGAGAACAATTTTCAAACAAACAAAGTTTAGGGGGGTAATAGGAAATGAAATTCAGTTGTCCAAAAATAGTCTTAGGTAATAAAAGATCAAAATAGAAGACAATTTTGACAAAACAACAGAACCAAAAGAAATGAAATTACTTCCCTAAATAATTCATGAAGATGTTCTCCCAATCCAACTGAAAAGAGGATACCTACAAAAATCCAACAAATTATCATAGCCTAATTTATTTAGAAAACTTGGAAAAATATCTGATTATCAGCTGAAAAACATATTAAATTTTTGGGGCAACTAACTCCCTTAATATTAGTTTCTCATCCTGATAGCTACAATTATTGAAAAAGACATAAAAAACAATGCTGCACCAAACTAACAACTACATGCAACATTTATTTACTTGTTTACTATACTACCTTGCCTAAGAAAGGAATCCTTTTTCAAGTATATGAATACTTCCAATGAATTCACGTGCGTAATAAGATCATGAATATACTCACATTCAGGTTTGAACAATAAACTTTAATATGTACCCAAACATGAGGAACCGACTGATTCAAATGATAGGATGTGAAGATTTGTTGAAGAAGAGAGTGGTGGTTCAATCTAGTCGTCGTATGGAACCAATGTTCGATAAAGTCATGATGTTCTTGGTTCACTTCTTCATTTAGAACAATCTGTATGTATCCCTCTATCATGTTATGTAGATCATGATTTTCCGAATGACTGGTCTTGTTAGTGCATAGAGGATCTTCAGAAAGTCATATTAGGAACTCCTTGATCTCAGGTTCTAATGGTGTCTCTCCATCGGATGTGGTCCATGATTCTTTAGTCTCCTCTATAGGTCGGAAAGGGTGATTACAAAAGGCTTCTAAATCTTCTTGTGGATGTGGCTCATGGAACTTTGGTTCTTCAATGTATTTTGGAGAAGTAGATAGGTTCCTGACTACTGTCAAGATGTGATCTTCCTGAGAAGAAGAGATCTAGTTGTTGCTAGGATTTGAGAGAGTTCTTCCAAACTCATTATCATTTTTGAATCCATCTTGTTGGTTGATGGGTCCTGTCTCAGACATGGATTAGTGCATAGGGTTCTTACATCACCCAAAATATTTTTGATGAAAATGAAATGAAAACTAACACTCAAAACAATTTTAAGAAAACCATAAGAAATAATAGAAACTAATTGCAAAATTTGAAAATCACACCACACTTGCATGGAAAGAAACACACTTGCAGGAAATTAAGCACACTTTGCAGGAGAGTAAACACACTTTGCGAAAGAGAAACACACTTGCAAAAGGAACATACCTTGGTTTGGGTATAGACCCACTAAAGTGGATGTGCATGTTCTTACCTCTCATCTTACCGTCTTGTCCTCCACCAGGCTGTGTAAATTAAAGGAAACCTACCTACCTAGACTTCAATCCCTTTATCACCTCCACGAAAACGGTGCCAAAAATGTGGGGCTAAATATATGCACTATAATTCCCAACATTAAATTGTCAACCAAGGAGTCGTAGACTTAGAGGTGCAAGAACATGAAATGCAGGATTGGAGCCTAGTCTAGCCTATTGCTGAAAAACACACTTCAAAATGTAATGAATGCAAGCAATACAAGCTCAAATGAAAATTCACACTACAAGATGTAGCTTAACATTGAATCACAAGTTCACGTCTCCCGAGTTGGATCCCAATCTTTAATGGATTATTCCTGTAGTGGTTCTCTAAACTATGGGAAAACTAAATTAAAACAACTAGATTAAAGGACAAGTAAGGCAACCTAAAATTAAATGTGGAATTCACCCAAACTGGCATTCAAATTATGGATATAAGTATGAAATTATATAGTTATGGATATAAGTACGAAAACTCGTTTATATCCATAAGTACGAAATGTTTTCAGAAATCAGTTAAACAACTGACCTTGCATAAAATAACATGTAACTGACACTCCCGAAGCACGATGGGTCACATCAGTTTAGAACAAACTTGGACAATTAAATTAGCCATCTGTTCTCACGCAGTGGAGAACCACCAATTTGAATTATATAAGTCTATTCAATAATTGGTTCTACATCATTGATGTTTGCACACTACACTTAAACAATAGCACATTACAAAACAACAAATCCACAACTAGACACACTAAACAAGCACACAACTCA
>ML796574.1:196468-288336 GCA_009831015.1 Picea engelmannii
CTTCAATTTCCTTTTGAAGTTTTAATAGATTTCCTTCTATTCTTTCATGGGATAAATACCATCAAACTTTACACAAACTATATCTACATCTTCTTCTTCACTTGTAGAGAAAAATTCATCATCATCATCATTGCATTCAAGGGATTTAGAGTTATCTTTACCTTCATTTGAAATATCCTCACGATATTCCTTTTTGCCAATATCAACACATACTTCTTTTCCTTCATTTGAAATGTCTTCAACATCTCCCTTTGTGCTATTATCACTTGATTCTTTATCTTCACTTGAAATGTTTTCAAAATCACATTTAGAAATAATGCATTCAAGATTTTTTGATGATTCTTTACCTTTGATTATCTTGATGGAGTGGTCTTCAATTTCTTCTTTCTCTTCCTTGCTTTGATATGTCTCCTCTAGCTTTAGCCATAGATCCTTGACTGAAGTGCATTGTCCCATGCTCTCTTTGATAGGTCTTGAGAGTCCACTAAGGATTGTCTTGAGAGCTAATGCATCATTCTTCTTTCCTTCCCTTTGAGCTGCCAACTTTGACTTGTTCTTCAATGGAACATATCCACCGATGGTTACCTTCCAAATAGCTGCTCCCATTGTCTTCAAATACACTCTCATCTCTATTCTCCAAGTAGAATAGTTTTCCTCATCAAGGATTGGAACTTCATCATCCATTTGTGTGTCTATGGATCTCCTTCAAGCTTTTTAAGGCTTGTAGTGAAGGCCTGCTCTGATACCAGTTGTTGGACACACCTACCACACTTAGAGGGGGGGTGAATGAGTGTGGGGCTCTTTTTCCAAAACTTCACTCTTGAACAAAAACTCATCAATTAGCATTCAACATTTATTCATTACCCATTGCTGTCATTTATAACCATTTATATGTAGGAAGATATAAAAAATATATCATCAACAAGTCATCATCATAATGGACACAAAGAACACAAGATGTATGTATAATTTTCTTTTTATTACAGACTACAATCCTTGGGGTTTATCAACAACAACTGAATAGAGTACAACTCTACAAGAGCATCAAATCTATATGAAAGACTCAGCTTACATTCTCAGCACCAACTGAGATGAGGCAACAATCCTCAACAAATATCAATATGTCAACAGGTACGAGACCTGTCAGTAGTGCAACCCATGTGTGCACTCGTCCTGGCTCACTACAACCCACGTGTGAACACGACCAGTGTATAATGTAACATGTGTATGTTTCTGAGAAACTAGGGTTTTGCTTTGCTTCACATGCTCATATCCTCTGCAACCTGCAATCACTTTCTCTTCTGTCTTCCACTGTCCAAACTGATCCACAGCCAGTCACAACACATACAATCTCTCCAATAGCTTTCTCATGCTCCACAACAAATCAATATGAATTCTATCTCAATCATGTATAAACAACTAGTATACCATAGCAATCATGTCACTACTGAATCACAAGAGTGATGCTCACTCCATCCACCAAATCAACCAAATTGAGCCACATGATAGAATCCATACCAAGAATTCCCTAAGCATTCACAACATATCAAATAATACCATCTATCAAGACAACAATGTAACCATACTAGTGTCTTAGTGATAGATCTGAGGCCATAGAATGCAGATCTGGAACCTGCCTCATCATCCAAGAGCTTGGCACTAGCTCAAACACAAATCTCCATGATTTTATTGAGTCCACACTCCTTGTACACAGTCATCCCATGTGTACACTCACCCTATACATAGCCAGCCCGCGTGTCCATGCACCCTATACACAGACAACTCGCGTGGGTATCAAAAAATAGGGGTTTCTGTGACTCCAAGACTTTTTCCGTCAAGATATCTGACATTGCCGAAAATTTGATGCATCCTTGAGATCCTCCTCTTGCTCTCTTCCTCAGAATAGATCTTCATTCATGCTCAAGAGATCCACACCAATAAGATTCTCTCACAAGAAGATCTCCATCAATACTCCAAAAAATATTCACAAGAAACTCTCCATTGATCCACAAGGATTCTCACCAAGATGTACATTTTACAAGATATCCTAGCTTCTTATTTATACTTTCATCTTTTAGGTCACTTAACCCATTTTTAGGTTACTTAAACTATTTCTAGGTCACTTAACCTATTTTCCTTATCTTAGGGTTAACCACTTTCCATGAATAGAAAGTTCTCCAATATTTTATCATTTAAATATTCCTTCTTGATTTTGTAACTTTACTTTATCATTTAAATAATATTTCTTGATTTTGTCACTTTACTTTATCATTTAAATGATGATTTCTTCTTTTCAAGCACTTTGACTTTTTTTGACCTTTTGGGGCTTCAAGCCATCATATGGGGGTCCTTCAACTTCGTAGAGCCATAACTCTCAAACCATGAGGAGTTATGTGACATTCCAAATACCACCGGAAATGGCATGTCAAGCACTATCCATCTAGGATAGTTTCACCAACAACTTCATTGATCTTCATCTCATTATTCCACATGTAAGCATGGGTCCTCCAATGTTTCTTCTTGGATAACCCAATCTGTAAAGCGTCTTCCCGTGAGGGCTTTCACCATAAGGGGACCACTTTGGAGTTCATCCATTTGTGCAACTTATCAACCATGATAAGACACTAATGATTCATCTTTGCATCGATTGGTTTCCACTTGGACATATATCATTCTCATCAAGGGCATCATATCAATCAATTACTTGACATCAATCAATGACATCAATCAAACCAAATCAATGACATATGATCCAACAATCTCCGAAATAATCAAACCATTGGCATCAATGAAAAACCATTGGAATCAATGACAACATGATCCAACAACTACTTTTCTACCTTTTAATTAATAATAGATAAAATTCGCTCCTTCGAAGTATCTTGTGTTATTGATGTTCATATCTGTAATATTTTTTCATACATTTAAGTGGAATAGTAATTGCTTTGTCATTTTCCATTATTTTACATATAACTAACAAGTAGTTATTACTATAACTACCTCGCCATATAGATATGCTTGCTCAAGGTTTTTTCAAGCATTGGAGAAACCCTCAGGAAGGAGTAAAAGGACTCCATCAATCATGAATGAAACCAAACATTAGGATCATGGTGAGTCAGATTATCTCTCTTTCCATAAGTTAGTTATTCTTGTGAAATTAGGGTATTTTATCTTAGTTTGGTTTTCTGTTTGAAATATACTTTATATATGTTCATAGGTATGCTACAGTATATCCCACTACTATAGGGGATTTTCCTCTGAAGCAGAACTGATGAACATACTGGTGATCTTTCCCTAGTGGCCCTACTTTGGGATTTAGTTCTGTGTTTTCTTAATTTACTTGTCTTTCTTTTGCCTTAGACTGCTACTTGGAACTTGAATCAGTAGTTTACAGTCATTAGAGTCTTTTCCCTTTTTATTTGAGCCACTTGTCTTGTCTCCTTCCTTATTTTTTGGAGTTTTTGGAGCACATACATGAGCTGTAGTTGACATAGTCGCACACATAAACATGCTTTCTAGTGTATGCAATCACGTGTACGTGGGTCCCTTTGTTGAGAATCATGTACACCATCCTATAAAGGTTTTTTAATAAATCTTTTTGGTGTGAGGTTGCTTGGCTAGGTGTCTGGGTTATTGTTTAGACTCTTTTCTGGTTGTTTGCTGAGTCTTGTGGTAGTTTGTTTTGGATTATATAAATAAATAAAAAAAGATTTATGTGCTTTTCCGTTTTTGGATCTGTTAGCACTGAGAGTCACCCTCTAAATGCAAGAGGATAAGCCCATTAACCATCAAAGTAAAAGTAAAATAGATTAAAATGGTTTGAGTAGGTGGATCAACAAGACTTTAAGAAAGGAAAATATAACAGAGGTTACAACAGATCAATCTAAACCATTGGGAAATGGAGTCATAAGTATCGTGATTAATGAAGGCATTTAAACTGCCTACTACACAAAAGATTTATGTGATGGTGAGAAGAAAGAAGACAAAATGTGTCTGAGTGGTAAACGATGAAACATGGGCAGGATGACAATAGATCCTCCACCGTCTCAGGAATCCATAGATCAGAGGTGCTACCTCCAAACAAGAAGAAAACACGAACGTCTGAGTGATAAACGATGAAATATGGGAAATATGACAATGAATCCTCCATCGTCTCAGGAATCCATATATTAGAGGGGCTACCTTCAGAAAAGAAGAAAACACGAATGTCTATGTGATAAACGATGAAATATGGAGATGAAAATAGATCCTCTACTGCCTCAGGAATCCATAAATCATATCTACTACATCTAGACAAGACAAAAACATGAAGTGTCTGAGGGATAAACGATGAAATATGGGCAAGATGACAGCAGATCCTTTACCGCCTCAGGAATCCATAAATCATATATGCTACCTCCAGACAAGAAAAATAGTACAACATGTAAACTAAGAAGACAGTCTGATAAAACAACTCAAAGGAATATTCAAAAACTGAATATTTACAATCCATGGCCCTCAGGATTACAAACTGAAAAATACAGATCCCTGCTCCTAAAATATCTCGGCTCTCCAGCCTCTGAAAATATCCCCCCTTCTTTTACAAAATCTAAACTGAGCTATTTATATCATATCAGTCCACAACTGCTAGGAGTGTAATCTGGCCATCTCATTTAAAGATTTCGTCTGTGTATCCTTCTATCATATTGTGCATGTGTTCTCCTGTCAGATGCAAGCGCAAATCAGTATGGGTTTGTAAGAAGAATCCGTCCATCATGGTACATTGGGCTAATAGTTCTGTCTCTTTGGATAGACCCTCCATGCTTTCTATTTATGGAGTGAATCGAGGTTTCAACCACCACTTCTTTTTCATTAACTTTTTTTTTTCTCTCGATCGCAACGAGGCTTAATGCCAAGGGGGCGGCCAAGTGATTCTCTTGGATTTGTCATTTTATAAGCACATGAATGTGGGACCGTCGAAGGAGGTTTGGACCCACACCTCTTTTGAGCCCGCAATTCACCACCTTCTGCCACGTAGCTCTTTTACTATACCATAGTTTCGATTGCAGGACCGCTCAAGGATTTTAACACTCGAGCAAGTTGTGTCCCCACAATGAAGCGTGGCTATTGATATAGTCATTGTTGTGAGGGAAATCTCCTTACAGACTAGCAAATAGGGTTAGACTTTGCATGCATATATGACCTAGAGAAAATTTACTTTCTACCTTCATCCCCAGACTTAAATCCCATTTCTTTTCAGTAAATGAAATGGCTAGATCAACCTACCTCGTTCCAGGCATTTGATGTCGATCCCTTGTCCTACTTGATTACTTGTTCACAGTTCTCATTTCCAACGTTGACCTACATACAAGACAAGAAACAACTACACATGCATACTACCTATAGACTAACGGGTTAGAAATTCAAACATGTACTTAGAAAACTATGAATAACGCATGAATTGGGACGGGAAAAACACTTTCTTTATTACTTTGAATGAGTCAACTTACAAAAGTTGAGACCGGCAACCGCTCCACAAAACTGATCCTGGGCTCCTCTTCAATTGTCCTCCAACTGCTTTGCTTTGTATCTCCTTTGGCACAAGGAAAGGCTAATGGGTTGGGACAATGGGAATACGCAAATGGGCAGAGTTTCTTTTCTATATTTTTTCTCTTCCAAATAGGACCCCTAGCCCTTCTTTTATAGGCTAGAAGAAGCTAGGTATTTGGAAGAACCCTCGTCCATGCATGGCCGGGAGTTTTAGTTAATTCACCCAGAGTTGTGTGTTCCATCGGAAAATTTCTTTTTTTCATGCTTTTGTTGGTCCACATGGGTTGTTTGAGGTCAACTAGTGTGTACACGCGTGCAGTAATGGAGTAGGGTGCGTGGGCCTTTATAAAAGAGGATTTTTAAAGAGTTGTTCAGCATTGCTTTGGCAAAGAAGGGATCTGAGATGGCCTGATGCCAGGTAAGCATATATGGTGAAAATTAGGGTTATAACAGATGCCCCCTAATGTGTGAGGTTAGAAGAGAATCCGATAGCCGAAATACATTACCAATCTTTACTGATGTGCCAAATGATTGAGCCCAAGGATCAGGAACCGAGAGGTGTCATCTGCAAAATAACAAATGTCTCACCAAGGTGGGCATACCCATGCTCAGGATAGAATCATGGCTACCAATCAAATACACTATAGATCCATGACATATAACTATATAAAGAGTAGCCACGAACAATACACAGCGGAACTACATCTCAAAATCGAAAAGATATACATATAGAGTATCCATCTTCTAGAAGCTAATAAGACCTGATGGTTGGAGATGAGATCTTCAGATCTCAAGAAACAACTTCAAAATATTCAAAACTTGGGTAGGAGTGTAATATGAGTGTATGACTGCACTACCCAGAGGTCTTTGATGGCTCGTCGGTCTTGGACTTGATAATCTTGATGATCAGACTGAAGGCTTCAGTGATTTCAAGTAAGGACTTGATTGGATGTTTAGGATGGTCCGGTATGAGGGCAAGAGACATATTGTAGAGGGGGCAACTCAGGCTTGGTGACAAACTTCTCTTGGACAATCGCATGACAAATGATAAGACTTAGGCATCATGGCATTAATCATAAGTCTACAAAGCAGGAGGCAATGCAAACTCGCCATATGTTTGGAAGGATAACCAAACGGTGGAGGACACAACTCTATATAGCGAGAAAAGCCTTCCTAAGGTCGTACTACATCCCATAGTATGATGAACAAATGGACAGATGTGCTTTATCCAAGGGCGACTCATTATGCTGCCAATAAAGAAAATACTTTTCCCTTCCTCTTTTTGGGGTATATTTGATTTTTTTGTCTTTTTCAATAATTTTGGGAAAAATAATAAAGGAATGTTACGTTACAATGGAGGAATGAGTATTGCAAACATACAAGTTCAAGGCACAAGGACAAGACTGATGTTCTAGTAGAATGATACTCGGGAAAAATTCTCCAGGGGCCAAAGGTGTTAAGACGCATAAGCAAATTGTTACAAGGCTGACGTATAAGGTATGCAGACGCAGTTAACAAAACACACAATGGTAATGTCCTTCAATGTAAGTTTAACGAGCCCAAAGAAGGTAAGCTCGGTGGTTTTTCATGTTTAGAGAGTCTAAAAAAACATAAAAGGAGACTCTGTTGGGGTACCTTTTTCAAGGATAGTCTAGTCGGTTCGAAAAAGGGGTAAACTAGCACCGATAAGACGTCGATTCAAAACCATTTTAACGAGTGTGACAAGGACAAGATCACTCGACCATTTTTTCATTTTTAAGGAGTCTGAAAAAAGATGAACTATGGAATCCGTCAGGAATTTTCTTATGGACCAGTTTAACGAGTGTGAAAGAATAAGGTTACTCGACGATCTTTTCAATTTTAGGGAGTCTACAAAGAGCTTAACTATGGACTCTGAGGGGGTTCCTTCTTTGTAAGTTTAGTCCCTCAGGCCCGAAAAAGGGATAAAATTATACCTAAGAGTACTCTTCTATAGAGTTGAAGTTCCATAGAGTATACCTTTGTTCGTACAATTGACCGTCCGGACCGAAAAATGGGTAAACTACTGCTAGATAGACGTGACTTCAAATTTCAGTTTAATAAGCGTGAAAGGCCACAAGATCGCTCAACAATCTTTTCATATTTAGAGGGTCTGAAAAGGGCTTGAAAGAAGACCTGTTATCTTTTGGGAGTCCTAAGGGTGAGGTCAAGAGCGAAGAAGAATCATGCAAATGAGGCTCAAACTCATTTTCAGGAAAAACTACAAGGACTCTCGAGCCTACAGTGTTTTAGAGATAGCATGAATACCATAATGCAACCAGGATCTACCTAGGGAATCCATGTTCCGGTAAGCTCTACCACCAAGTTGTGACACTTCTAAAGAAGATATGATGGTTCTGTGTCACAACCTGATGGGATCAATCCTATGGCAAAGGAAAAAGACAACGAGATACAAAAATCAGGGTAGAAACCTAACCTATATGTTCAAGTTGATCGTCGAATTTTTTTTCCACGCACCGATGAAAAATACTCAAAACTAAAAAAAAATGTCCCAATACCCGATCAAATCCCTCCTAAATAACTCCTGAATCAATCTAAATGATTTTTGGTATAAAGAAAATGATAAGGGAAGCCAAAAAAGTGACAAAAAGAGGCCAAAAAGTCTATAAATAGAAGCTGGCAGCTCATTATCACCATTGCTGATTTGGAAATTGACTCTGGAGCCAAAAGACCCCCTTTTATTAATGTGATGACTCCGGGTGCTACAGTGGACGAAAGGAACTTCTGTCTGGACCAAGTAAGTACAAACTCCCTTGTCTTGCATTTCATATCGTTATTTATGTATTGGGTTTCAATTTTTAAGGGGGCGTCAACCTTTAGAAGGTCAGCCCTAGGTCCACGCGGGCTATCTCAGGACATGCCACGTGTACATTCGAGTAGAGTAAACTTTGCCCACATGCACATGCGATTGTCTCCAAGACAACAGGCATGTGCCCCCTTATTGAATGCTAAAGACACAAAAAGAAAGGGTTTAACTCTCCTAAACCTTTTTGTTTTGCAGGATGTATGTCCATTGGAGAGAATGAGAGCACGAAGAGGTAAATGAGTTGGTCGGGGAAGACCCTAATGCTGTGGCTACTTTGATGCAGTGTGGGTTACTCAAGTTTTTTCTATTGATCCAGGGGATCTAATTTTGCTCAAAAATTCAAAGTGCTCAGAATTGCTTCAAATCAAATGGGAGCACAGGCCTCGTTGTCATGATCCCAACACAACTCGTTTGGGTTCAAACGGATGTTGGGAGAGAGAGATATCGCGTTCTGTTCAAAATGACAAACAGGCAAAAAAAGGGATGCTGACTGTACAGTCTGTACAGATGCTGACGTGGCAGGTTGTACAACATGTGGCAGGTTGTACAACACGTGGCAGATTGTACAACACGTGGCAAGTTGTACAACACATGGCCGACAGTTGTGTGGATAGTTGGCATATGACGTGGCTTGTTTGCAGCGAATGGGATATTGACACGTGGCCCAATCAATGGCCGCCATGTGTCATTCTAGCATTGGTTTAAAATTATGTTGTTGGCCGGAGTCGACCCCGCGACCTCTGGGCAGGGGAAGAGACTTGCGAAGGGCCACCCAACCGGCGTGCCACCGTATGTGCCTTGTTGTATATATATGGTGAACATTATATTTAAATTGAAATGTGTTGAATGTTGGGGCGCAGACCAGGCCGAGGCTTAGCCCCGGCCCCCGATCCCATGTGTATACAATGTAACCACGTTACTATATGCACGCCCTCCGACCGTTTATTGTATAGCCTTTTTATATGAGCCCCCGGTCGCACGACCATATCAATATGACCATACAGTGGGTACCACGACCACCATTGGTGTGCGCACACAGTTTTGTATTTGGTTTGAATGGTTATAACATGCCGCCACTTGTCCATTGCACATTCGCCCTTTGAACCTTGGCCCTTTTCAGGTGAGCGCGCGGTCACATGGTGACCTTTGTGACCATAGCCTTGGCAGTTAGGGGCTAAGCGTGCCCATAACCATCCTACAGTTCGCACTGGTTGTGTGGTTGCATCCAGTGCTGGGTTTTTCCATATAAATGCACATGGGGGCTAGGTTCAGCCAACAAGGGTGCATTGTGGTGATCCAGAGACAACAAGTTTGAAGGGGAACTTCCAGGAAGCCTATCTTCTTCAATTTTTGGCCAAACGAGGTGCCGAAAAATCCCAGCTAGGGGTTTTTGGACGTTCTGAAGCCATTGGAGCCATCTATTTGGAATTTTGAGCATTGTAAAGCACATTTTTGAGCACTTTGAGAAAATAATACAAAAGATCCATTGGAAGCTAGACCAGGAGATGTAGCCCAAGAGAGGGGTGAACTCCTTTATCATTTGTTGTGTTATGTGTTTTCTATTCACTATTTATTTCTGCTATTTATATGCATATTGAATGAGTAATTTATATAAAAGTTGTGTTGCAAAGTTTATCCATTTGAATTTTAACACACAAAATAAATCTTGCAAATAATTTCAAGAATACAAGTCTTCTTCATTTTTAGATCATCTATGTCCTTTCATGCGGGTGCAACCTAGGCTATTGAATGCCTTGGTTGACTACTGGAATTCGAATGCAGAGGCATTCATGTTAGAGGGGTAGTCACTGGTTCTCACGGTCGAGGACATTTACTTTTTGACTAGCCTCTCTAGAAGAGGGGAACCAGTCAATTTCCGGACTTTTCCTGCGGGGCCACATAACATAGCGAAATTGATAGGCCTATACTATGCAACTGATACAAGCTGCATGAGAACGCAGGTGCCTATAAGAAATATCACTAACATATCGCTACAGGTGATAGTATTTCTTATTAGGTGCATTACTAGTTCTGCGACTCTACATCAAGCGTCCTGCGCACAGATGAACTGTGCTATCGAGTGCTTGAATGCACAAGTTTTTTATTGGAGTACCACTTTGCTTGAGTGCATGAAGAGGCAATTGACAGATTTCCGTTTATAGACACATAGGAACTTCAGGTTTGGGACCATTATGTGCTCTTTCTTTTTTGAGAGAGTTCTAAGCTTTAGTCCTCGAGTAATGGTACGAGGACACCAGGCCTCCCTTCCTACTGTGTGTAGATGGGAAGTACTACTGCCGTGACAGGGTGGTGGAAGGACCAATGAGTCCTTCAATGATGAATTTTTTGCATGGTTGTCATGAAAGATCCCGGTTATGGAGGACTACCCCTATGCTGGGATTGATTTTTCGAGAGACCTGGAGATACCAGTACCTCCTGGTGAGGTGCGAGGGGAGATGGGTAAGTCTCCACCTTTGTAGTTTTTTTTTGTTGTATATGTAATTTTTATATTGTTTTGTTATATATATCATTTTTTTTGTTATGCTAGAGTATTTGACGAATATATGTTCATTGTGTGCAGACGTGGGACCCATGCGACTTGCTGACTATGCGAGGAACATGATTCGTCCTAGGCCAGGGGATGAATTGCCGCCGCTGGGGGACCAGCAGTAGCAGGAGATCTTCCAGCCGAGGAGGCTGAGAGGGTACTGAGATGGGTTGAGCGTAATTTCACTGCGCTCACTCGCACGGTCCCTATGGCAGAGATTGAGGACCTGCCACCTTCTATGTAGCCTCATGTAGTGGGGGCACCATGGACGTGGGTCCGGTTGTTTCGATGCTTAGCCAATGATGTGGACCAGTATAACAGGGCCCACAGGCCCTAACTTTAGCTAGACATTTTGATGTGCCACAAGCACTCCTTGTATATATGTTTTGAGGGAATAAGCCCTGTGACTCATTGTCAGTCCTATTTTTGAGGCGCTTGAGTCCATCCATGTACTCTGGTTACTTTATGATATTATATATCTTTTTTTGGTCTTTTGTGTCTTATGGATCATGTGTGAAAAAATGTATTTACATGCTTATGTCAATGTTCTTTCATATGTGTGCAAGATGCTAATCTAAAATTTGATTAGCTAGAGTATCTATAACTTGGTTTAATCTCCTAGGAATATGAAAATATGTAATATAATCAAAGTTTCATTCTAAGAGACGTACCCTAAGGAATCGATGGTGTAAAGTTGGATCATGAACCTGGTACACTCTGTTTAACTGAGACACAACTAGTTGAGCGTCGATATAGACCCGTAGATGAGAGATACCCAATGACAAAGCATCACGAAGCAACTCAATAACTGCACTATACTCAACCACATTATTTGTGGTGTCACCTAAGCATATACCTCTGAAGATAATAGTTGGCCTTGAGGTGTAAATATTACCCAAGCTGCGGAGGCAAGCCTCTGAGTGCACCAACTAGCACCGTCTGCATACCCAATGAACACCTCGGAATCACTTGACATCTGCCACAGTGATGAAAGATAATATCAATGACACGTCCATAACACTAAGAGAAACTAAAAAGTAATAGTACAAAGACTATACATATGTTACAAAAAGTTACCCACAGTGACCTTCCTATGAGTAATACTTCTTGAGGTGGAGCCCATTTCTAGGCTCCGCCAAAGCATTCCCTTCAAAATCAACTAGACGATAAGCGCCCTTTTTTAAAACCTCTTTTATGATGAAAGGTTTGAACCACATGAGTTTGAATTTTCCTACCCACAGGGGGTCCTTATCTTGGTCGTAGAGCAGGACAAGGTCGCCCTCAGAGAAAATTTGAGGATGAATGGACCTATCATACTGACACTTGACCTTATGTTTGTGAGCCTCATTGGCTAGGGCCACATCACGACGTTGATCATTGAGCTGCTCAAGGTATACTAACTATTCTTCAAGTGGAGAAGTGTCGGGCAATAATTGTACTGCCAACTTTAGAGATGGGATCTGAAATTCAATGGGAAAGACTGTCTCGAACCCGTAAATGAGTTGAAAAGGTGAAAATCTGGTTGTAGTATTAATAGATGTTCGGTAAGCCCATAATGCTGAGTATAAAATCAAATGCCAATTTGACTTGGCTGAGTTGATAGTTCGTTGTAGAATAGTCTTAAGAGTTTTGTTTACAGCTTCCACTTGCCCATTGGCCTGGGGGTAGTAGGGTGATGAATTTTCTTGCCGTAACCCAAGATTTGATGTTAATTCGGTCATCATCTGATTCTGAAAGTGACTACCATGGTCAGTGAAAATCTCCCTCAGGACGCTGAACCTTGCTATTATCTGATTGAATAAAAAGAGAGTTGCAGTCTCTCCATCATATTTAAACGTTGGCATAGCTTCGACCCACTTTGTGAAGTAGTCTACAGCTATGATGATATAGCAGTGCCCCCTTGCTGAAGGAGGGTTGTAAGTAGTGTAATCAATCCCCCACTTGGTGAAGGGACCAACTATGATGAAAAGAAACATGGGAGCGGGATGTGCCCTCATATTCCGAGAGAAGATTTGGCATAGATGGCACTTCTTGACCGATTCGATACAATCTTTGATAAGTGTCGGCCAGAAGAAACTTGCTCGTAGAATATTTTGGGTTGTTTCCAACCCAGACAAATGACTGCCACAAGCTCCGATATGGCAATCCTTAAGCACGATAACTGCCTCCTCATGAGTGAGACATCAGCATAGGATGAAGTCTACACCTCTTCGATACAATGTATCATCAAGTATGAGATAATTCTTAGCCTGATGGCATATACGTCGATGCTCATCACGAGAAGCGGAAGTGGGGCACTTCAAATTCTGTAGATAGATAAGTATATCTCCGTACCAGGGTTCCAAAGATGTGATAAAAAACATATCTCCCCAGATAGGCGATTCTTCAGGCACAACATCACCTTACTCAACCGAAAGTTCCAAAATAAACTCTACGAGTGACTTTTTGGACTTTGCTGAAATGAAGTCTAAGTCAAACTCCTGGAGGATGACTATCCATCTACTGATTTTTCCGCCTATTACCCGTCGTGTCAACATGTACTGGAATGGATTCATGACAGCAATGATGGTGGTCTTGCAAAACATAACGTAATGACAGAACCGTTGAACAGTATGAACTGTTGCCAACGCAAGTTTTTCGATATGAGAATAATTGAGTTCCAGTCCTACGAGGCCTCGACTCAGGTAATAGATCACGTATTCTGAGAACAAGTCATCTTCCTAAACTAAAACCATGCCAATGGTTGACTCTGCTGCAGCCAGATATAAAAATAAATCTTTGTTATAGTTAGGTGGCCGAAGCAGAGGGGCAGTTGTGAGGGCATGTTTTAATGCATCGAAAGAGTGTTGAGTGGCATCGTCCCAGTAAAAAGGAACATCTTTCTTCAGTAAGCGCATAAATCCCTTGGTGATTTCGTCATAGTTGGCGACGAAGCATCATAAAAAGTTCACCTTGCCTTGTAGACTCTAAAGTTGAAGGATTGTGCGTGGGGGGTGCAACTGGATTATTGCCTCCACCTTCGGAGGATCGACCATGATCCCGATTGTTGATATGATGAAACCTAACAAACGTCCCGACGTTACGCAGAAACTGCACTTGTTTGGATTCAAGTGAATCCGAAAGTAGCGACAACGTTCGAAGATAAGTCTAAGGTGTGTGGGATGATCCATTCTCTTGTAAGATAGCGATGCTAAATCATCTAGATAGGCCTCAACTATATGCTTGAGGTCATGGAAAGAAAAATACATGGCCTACTGAAAGGTTTCTCCAACATTTTTAAGACCAAAAGGCATCTTACGATATGCAAATGTACCCCAAGGACAAATGAATGTCATTTTGTGTTGGTCTTCGGGTTTGATTTGTATTTGATTATATCCCGAAAAACCGTCCATGATAGAAAAGGCTTCGCAACCAACACATTCATCAATGATCTAGTCGATGAATGGTGTTGGAAAATTATTTTTGGGACATGCCTTGTTCAAATCATGGAAGTCAGTGCATACACGAATCGTGCCTTGTTTTTTATTGACTGACATAGGGTTTGACACCCATTGGGTCAAATGGATTGGATAAATAAACCTGGCTTTTAGCAATTTATCAACCTCAACCTTAATGGCTACTGCTTTCTTAGGATTAACTAGATGAAGTTTCTGCCAAACCGGCTTGGCATCATGATACGTTGTGATTTCATGTTCAACTATTCTTGGATCGATGCCTGGCATTTCCTCGTAAGACCAGGCAAAAACGTCACAAAATTATTTGAAAATATCTATGTAGATTTGAATTTCTTCGGGGGAGCAGTCCGCTCTGACGAAGACATTCTCCACGATGCCAGGGTTTTGGGAGATATTGATTGGTAGGGTTTCATCGATAGTTGCCATATTACCGTCAGCATAAACCTCATGTGTAGCTAAGGTATTAATAGGACAAGACCACTCTCCCATCATTGTCACGGTGAATTCTCTCGCTTCAATTCGGCTTAACTCTAGGAGGAAGTATGATCTGTGATGAAGATCTTCCCAGGGTTTATCCGGACTAGTCATCGCTTCAATTATTGCTTCATTAGAGGGAAATACTAAGTCCAATGAATCGGTGTGAGCGAGATAACCCTAAGCCCAAATAGGCTCTAGAAGAGGATCTAACTCTTGTACAGGAGCTGGATCAGTGTGGGATGAAGTTTGCTGGACTAAGGAGTACGCTACTTCAGCTGCGGAAAAAGGCATGGACATGCCCGAATTCTCTGTCCCATCCATCGTGGCCGATGGGGAAGGAAGTTTCCATGGATCATCAAAGTAAGTCGTGCGAAATGATGAAACTTGAAAAATCTCAACTTTATGGTGATTGGATATAAACTTGATATCGCCTTGAGGGGGCGGGTAATTAAAGGTATCCATCAAAGATGGGAACAAACCAATCCCTACGTTGATGACACCTGGTTGAGGATTATCTATTATCGGGACTGTGGATGCCCCCAAAGCAGGGTCAAGTTTGGAGAAGGACAATTGATCGATGGTCACTATCCGACCCTCGTGTGGAAACAACAAGACCCAAAAAACTGTAGAAACCACAACTTGCACGACATAGGTCCAACTCCTTCCTAACAAGAGGTTATAGTCGAGGGGAGCATCGACTACCTCTACTTCGACACACACGGTCTTCCCTCCTAACTACATGGGAAAATAAGGAACAATACCATGTGGTTGGAATGAACGACCATCGAAAGCGGTGAGGAGGGTAGGTCACAGAGACAAAACGGGCTGGCCAACGGCCTTCCAACATGCCAATGACATAACGCATGTCGAGGCTCCCTCATCAACCATCGTGCGGAAAATATTTCGAGTAAAATTTTTCGTGGGATAAGCCACTACTATCTGAAATGCTACGTGGTAAGGTAGATGAGGTTTTAAGTCGGTTGTATCCATCATGATTGTACTTGGATTACAAGTCTTGGTAGATCCTAAAGCAGTTAACAAGGATTTCCTCTAGGAAGGGCAGCTTTGGAGGACCTCCAAAGCAGACATCGCATAAGGGGTTTGTGATAAATCCTCCACCACAGAGTAGCTCTGGGTGGCCCTTGTGTTTGGGTTATGAGAATCTTTTTTAAATTCACCTTTGGGAATGCATGTCATTTTTTCTCCCAACATATTCTCAATCTGTAGAGGAAGAGATGGGAGGTCAACTTCTTTACCCTTCTTAGAAGTGCTTGGTTTACTATAGTCATGCACTCTAGTCAATATAAAAGTGTCACCCCTAACCATATATACGTTCACGGATGCAGGGTTGTTCAGAGGCATACATGGTTCCTGGCTGCCCCCTTCGGTGTTTGCAGAGGCTTGAGTTAGATTTTTCCCATGCTGAAATGGATTAGTCAACACAGCCTGTTGTTGCTGCATCACAAAATTTTGGGCCTCTGAAAGTCGAGGACAGAGATGGGTCGGGTGGTCTTCCATGCACAAGTTGCATGGATACTTCACCTTCCATTTTTCAGTGTTTTCCCCGCCAACATTATTGGTAGGTTTTTTATCCCCCTTACCCTTCTTCCGTTGTTTTCTCTTTCCTTCAGGCTGCTGGGTGGCCTTTGGATTAGTCGATTGCACTATGTGTACCTCTGACGTTTGGGTAGGGCGAGCAACCAAAGTAGTAGTTTGGCTGGTCGTTGTGTGTTGTATAGATAACTATTGCAACTGCTTCATCAATTGCTCAACAGTCTTTGTGTGTGCTGAACCAACAATACCATCGGCATGTGGTCCAACTCTCTGTCTAGTTTTATCCAGTATTGAGTGTGGCGCATCTGGTAAGATGTTGTATAATAAACCAGACTAAGATTATATGAGCTCAAATTGTTGATCTCTCATGATGGTGTCTTCTTCGGAGAATACACCCGACATTGTGACGTCTTTGGATAACTACGGGACCAAAGACTTAAGGAACCACTCAAGCAGGAATGTTGGTGGGACTGGCACCTTGATTAGACTCTTCTGGTGTCTCCATTCTTGGATGTGATGAGAGATATGGTCTAATTCCGTCTGTTCAAAATTAGCCAATAGCTCCATGCCAACATAGTATCTCATAGGTAACTGGAAATGGTTTAGGAAAGCCATTTCCAGCTCGGCGAAGGAAGAGTATCTTGAGCGGTCGAGCTCAATGTACCATTTTGTGGCACTCCCAATGAGAGTACGTTGAAATAATCACAACTGTATGGAGTCATATTTTAATGATTTAGATGAGCACCAAAGATGGAAGGTAGTCATGTGATCACCTGGATCTTCATTAGGCTTGGATTTGAACTTTGGAATGTCCGAAGGAAACTTCGTTGGCATAGGAGGCCAACACAGATCGTGACAAATGGGGTCATTCAACAACCTTGTCAAATCAGGCAAGTGTAAAGTCACCAGGAAAGGTAGTTTGGGTTGTTGGTGATAACCTAGGAAAAAGGGGCCTGGAGTTTGAATGGCACCAGGTTGCCAGGAAAAGTTTGGTGGTTGGCCTGAATTTTGGTAGAAGCCATGGCCCTGGACAACGTATGGATTTTGCATATGTGGAGACATCGTCGGTTGATTTCCAAAATAGGACATAGATGGTTGGGAATGCATTATATTCAAAGGACTTTGGGAAGGGTTACCCCATGTCGGTCCCATGGGGATAGGCATAATGGTTTGTCCGGGGTTCCATTGATTGTGGAAATAATTACCCCAGATCAACATTCCAGACGAGGGAATGGATCCCTGCCAAGAATTCCAAGGCCCTGATGTGGAAGAAGTTCCTAGATTTTCCCCCTGTGCAGGAATAGTACCCTGCATAGGAGTAGATTTCCCAAAACTGGGATTGCCCCCAGTCGGGAAAGTGGCTGAATAGAAGGCGTTGTTGCCAAATGTTCCAGTCAAAGAAAACGGTGTCGAACCTACCGGCATGTTATGCGAAGGTGGTCCTTGACTCCCCGCTCCAAATAAACTATGGTATATAGGTTGCCTGACAGAGTGCTGATGTGAGTCGTCGAGTGAAGGGGATGAAGGAGGGATGTGACCTCCTCCGTAAGGGAAATAATTAAAAGGAGCAAGAGTGCCCCCTATGTGACCTTGCAGAGG
Source organism: Picea engelmannii (assembly GCA_009831015.1). NCBI lineage: Eukaryota > Viridiplantae > Streptophyta > Pinopsida > Pinales > Pinaceae > Picea > Picea engelmannii. Next base: position 214,476 of record ML796574.1, read on the forward strand.
AGCACTAGAGCTCCTTGCCCCCAGACCTGAAGTCTGTAAAGTGGAGTAGGAAAGTACAGGACTTGTACCTGAACTAGGCATCCCGTATGAGAATGGAGGGCCTGTCGCACTTGGTGTGAAAGGGGTTGTGGCCGCTGCCAAAGATAGAATCAAACCACTGTGTGATGTAGACGCGGTCGAGACCATGGTGGCTCATACTGATGACGATGGGTTAGGAGGTGAAAACTCTCCTGTGGTGACAACCGTAGTGGGAATGGAAGAATTCCCAGAGGGAGTAACATCATTTGTTTCCATTGCTGTGTGCAACACTGTCTGGCACTCATAAAATTGGATTGGTAAGATGAAAGGTGCCAAGAAATCAGTGGTTGGGGTTTCAACTGGGCCAAGAGCATGTGATTCAAGGTCCAAAATGGTCGATTCCTCTGGGTGTTGGTCGAGCACAATTGCTTGTAACCTGGTCACTTCATAAGACCCTTGTTGGTCTAGCTTTCACCTCAATGGTGGCGGGGGTGGCTCCAGTGTAACCGGCGGCAGGCCAAGAAGCCTTCGTGACCAGTGGAACTCATGATACTCCACTGTGTGAGAAGATCAAAGACACTCTAAGGTAGTCTAAATGCTCAAAAGTAACACACACCAAAAAATTCCCTAGACGATAGGACAGGAAAACACTAAACTAATTGAAAGAACAGTTACAACAACCAACACTAGAGCAACTTACCGGTGCAAGTTCAACTCGAACACAGAAGCACCCTTCTAGTATACTCTACAAAGCGTGGCCTGATGTCTGTCCTAGGTACTGTGTTATACCCCCACAGTCACCTGTGTATGTCCCTAAAATATATAGGCAACTAGGTTGCCAACGCGCAAACAGTCACCAGGCGGGTATAGTCGAAAGTCGGGTAGACCACAATGAGCAGGGTATCGAGCCCGAAACCTGTCAAGGGTATTGAAAGAAAGTGGTAAGAAAGATAACTAAGGACCTTGAACGGATTTGAGACCCATGAAGTCCCATGGAAAATGCAATCAATGGAATCCCAAAACAAGCCCTCTATATGTGTTCTCCACTACGATTGGTCCAGCTTTGGAGGCGTTATCTCCGCTACCTTTTCGCACGCGACCTCGTGTTTATCCCCTGTGTTAGAGGGGGGTCCTGGATAACTTTCACGAAAATGGACTTAGACACTCCCTAAATCAGACTCCAATGTTTGAGTTTAAATGGCCTTGAAGAGTTTCCTCGCCAACCTAATCCAAGGCCCTAATCCTGAACTAGTTGGTGAACCCTACAAACATAAAAGTCTAGTAGATTTTAAATTTAGCGTTAATTTTATGGCTTTGTCTTATGTCAAGGGGTATGAAAGTGAAACTGATGATGTGTAAAAGACGAAAGAAAAAATGAATAAAAAAGCTGGAAACAAAACTTTTACTTGATGCAAAATTTCAACAACTTTTCAAAATAAACATTTTTAAATTTTCTAAGATTTTGGACAACAAACTCAAAAGAAATTTCACTTGACTACCAACTACTTATGATCTAAGTAAACTGCAAAAAATTATGAAATAAATGACTTTTCCCTGGCTAATAATGCAGAAACACACTATTCAACCAAACAAGAAAATGAAAAGAGATTTTTTTTTTTTTTAAATGCTTGATAAAGCAAAAAAGGAAAAATAACAACAAGCAAAAACCAAGAAAACAAATTCTGGCCTAATCGCAAATCGCAAAGAATCAGGTCAAAAATCACAAACTAACAATTTTAAAAAAATGACTCTCACACTTGTCTAAAAACCCTAAAAAATTCTTTTTTATGACAACTTTTAAATGAGAAAAAGAAAGCTAAGGGTAAGATTAATCCTAAGCTATTGACTACTAAGACAGAGATTCAAACACCTAAGAGGAATAATTCTTATCAAGGGAAAGGATGACTTCCTTACCCTCAACAAAAAGTATCCTGTACAAGCACGTGACTGTTAATCTAACATCAAGTGTGCGAACGTGCGCTGTATAGAGACAGAGGGCGTGTACACACGGGCTGACCTTGTACAGACCGTGTGTATATCTAAACTCTGAGAAAAAATGAAAACAAACAACCCAAAACCAGGAAAAGACCACTGATATTGATAACCAAGATCCCTTGAAGGCTTGGACACTCCTTTTAACAGAAAAACCAAATAATGTAAGGAAAAATGATAAAGAAAAAACAATCTGAGATAGGACTACAAACAACCAAGACTCAGACAAAATTCTAGAAAACCCCTGAGAATGTCTGATTCTGACAGGGAAGAGGATGACTATCTCCAAAATTCTCTGGACTCTACACGCTACTGCTACTTCCTCAGCTAGCGTTCGCACACAGGCTGTAAAAGAGTAGGGCATGGGTACACACATGTAGACCTTATGCAGGCCGCGTGTACCTTTGTGGGTCCCGACAAACACATTCAAGCAAATCAAAGAAAACTGGTATGGAAAACCAGACTCTCTGCTAGCTCAGACCTTACAAAAACTAAAAAAAAAAAACCAGCAAGAAAAACCAGTCTTTTTCTAAAAACTACCCAAAAACACATAAAACTCCTAAGAACCCTAGAGATCTCCCCAGTATGGTCACCAATTATGTTGTGAGGGAAATATCCTTACGGACTAGAAAATAGGGTTAGACTTTGCATGCATATATGAACTAGAAAAAATTTACTTTCTACCTTCATTCCCAGACTTAAATCCCATTTCTTTTTAGTAAATGCAATGGCTAGATCAACCTACCTCGTTCCAGCCATTCGATGTCGATCCCTTGTCGTACTTGATTACTTGTTCACATTTCTCCTTTCCAATGTTGACCTGGATACAAGAAAAGAAACAACTACACATGCATACTACCTATAGACTAACGGGTTATAAATTCAAACATGTACTTAGCAAACTATGAATAAATCATGAATTGGGACGGGAAAAACACTTTATTTATTACTTTGAATGAGTCAACTTACAAAAGTTGAGACCGGCCACCACTCCACGAACCTGATCTTGGGATCCTCTTCAACTGTTCTCCAACTGCTTTTCTTTGTATCTCCTTTGGCACAAGGAAAGGCTAAAGGGTTGGGACAATGGGAATACGCAAATGGGCAGAGTTTCTTTTCTATATTTTTCCTCTTCCAAATAGGACCCCTATCCCTTCTTTTATAGGCTAGAAGAAGCTAGGTATTTGGATGAACCCTTAGTCATGCATGGCCGAGAGTTTTAGTTAACTCACCCAAAGCTGTGTGTTCCGTCGAAAACTTTCCTTTTTTCATGTTTTTGTCGGTCCACACGGGTTTTTTGAGGTCAGCTAGCATGTACACGCGTGCAGTAATGGAGTAGGGCGCATGGGCCTTTATAAAAGAAGATTTTTAAAGATTTGTTCAACATTACTTTGGAAAAGAAGGGATCTGAGATGGCCTGATGCTAGGTAAGCATGTATGGTGCAAATTAGGGTTATAACAGTCGTGTTCCACAATCTGGGAAGCCCTGCCAATTTAGCGCCCCCGCTAAATCTTATCTGCCTGCCAACTTTAGGATCATTCTAACCACGCTTGTAGATAGCGCTGAACAAGAACACTTCTCAGAGGATGATCTAATGTGGTGGGCTGATGTCACTATGATGATGTGTCATGAAAAGAGAGGTGACACATGTCTACGCCATATGGATTCAAAGTGTCATGAATGATGAGAGCGCCACATGTATGAACTGATGACTGCCACATACTTTGGCACTTCAGAGATCGGGGGCAGTCTGCATCTAGAGATAGAGCTCTGAAGTGAACGACGAACCTCCATCTAAGGAGGACATGCGACAGGGATCCGTGGACTCTGGGAGAAACTACTTCAGAGGAAAATGGGAGCGAGGAATATGAAACTCTCGAAGCCTGAACTCCCGAAGTAAATATTAACCGTCCCTTTTGGAGGACGCATGGTGCCTGATATGCAACTCCGGGGGAAAGTACTCCAGAGGAAATCGGGAGGGGAAGTCCCAAAACTCCCGAAGAACGAAGTCTCAAAGCAAACTACCGCCATTATATTTGGATGCACACGTGACACTGATCGATGGACTTTGGGATAAAACACTCCGGGTGAAAGTGAGAGGAGAGAAGCCGAAATTCCCGAAGCCCGGATTCCTGAAGTAAATCATGATCGTCCGATGGAGAAGGATGCATGGCACCTGATATTTAACTCCAGGGCTTCTATTTGGTTCTAGACCTCATGCAACTTTGACATGATGAATGCACACAAGCTGTTGATCTGAACTACTCCTGGGATCTCCGTCGTTGGAAAAATAAACCCTCCTGTTGCTTGTATTTTAATCCTGAAATGGGAGTCTTTGAATGCTGCATTTAAACGTTTTTGTGCAACAATGTACTTGGTCGTCCTGCAACCCTTTGATATCTTTATGTGATAACATTGGATCCATAGGGGATGACATGCTCCCTGTGAGATTCCAAGAACAAGCAGTTTTAGTGTCTTAACTGTTGGTTTGTGGAGTCGAGCTCAGATACATTTGCTGAAGGCAATAGGCTGACATGTACACTACTCTACTTACAAAAAAGAAAACAAACACACATGCTCCAGAAGGAGCTTATTTTTGTAAAATCCTAGACTAACCGATTTTTACAATGTGCTAGGTCTTGTTCCTCAGATTACACTTAAGGCTCAAAGAGTAATGTCAAGGCATAAAAAATATAAAGGGATATTTTTAAAAGTGCTTTTTCTTCCATTAATTATATAAGCATAAATCCTCAAATGAAAATAATGACAGAATAGAACAGAGGTTGTCTTTTGTTGCTTGAGTCGATTTATAAAATCATATGATATGGGAGAAAATTACAAAACTATTAAAAAAAATTATGCATCAATACACGATGAATCTTAACTTGTTAAAAGTAGAAGAAAATAAAGAATTCACTCCTGAAAGGATATAAGATACAATAATCCAAGTAACTCACAGGTCTTGTGTTCACTCACAGAAAACATAGAGGAAAAATTGCTTGCTTATCAAACAATTGTTAAAATATGACTATAATAGTAGTTGTACTAAGTTGCAATCCCTCACTTATCAAGGAATGACATAAAAGAATGCCAGAATTATGAAATACAAGAGAGACACATAACTCAAACTACACAAAGGTTGGAATCTCAGTCTACACTTGTATTTATTCTCACAAAAGGAGATTTTATCAATTACATTCGACAAGAAGAAGCACGTGTTAAGTCTTTGAAACATGTATTTATACAAAATATTCTCAATCGTAAGCGGTTGGAATTCTTCTTATTTCTAAAACAATAAATATTACAATAGGTGAAATTTGAAACGCTTCACTTGCATCTCCCCTATCTCTTCGCCATGCTGGCAGAGTCGTTTCTCTTTCTTTTTATCCAACTCAGAAACAACTGATCTCTGATCATGATCTGAGTACATGATATGCCCACATCGTCTCATTTTTTTCCAGACATGTTGGATTTCCCTTGCTCGACACATTTGACACACCTGCCTTTGAACTGTACCACCAATCTGGAAGGCTCTGATGATTCATTTGCCTCGAAAATATATAACTTATTTTTTAAATAAGGTAGCCTTTCTTCCATTCTCCTGTCTTATGAAGATATAGACTGTAGTTCTAGACTAGGCTTGACTAGCCACCTATTTATCTGAGTAATATCAATCTGTTTTAATTGCAATATTTCAACCTGAGCCTCTTCCATGTTTGTCTTGACATTAAGTTGATGCTTCGCTATATCAAATTGCCCCAGTTCTTCAGAGATATTATCTTTTTCAAGGCCCAATGACTCTTTGTCGAGTGAATGAAATGATTCTTCACACACTTTCTTCACTTCCTTAGCCAATCTTATACTTTCAGCTATGTTAGCCACCCAGGTTTTCAATATTATATCACCCCTAGTTTGCTCCGAAAGAGACAACCTAGAGACCATGTCTATTTACTCTCTTGTTGATGACACAACCGCCTCCTGGAAAGTAGCATGAGCATCAATGGTTTCTCTCTCCTTTAAGAAAATGTTATTTAAGGATTGGTCTACCACCCGAAAATGATTTTGGATCTAGCTTCTACCTTAGTGAAAAGGCTTTGTTGTGCTGATTCCAGTTTCTTGCACACCTCCAATGCCTGAGCTTGGAAAATTTCTATATCTACAGCTGTGTTCTCAATCAATATTACTTTGGCCTATAGTTGTTTTACCAACTCTCCCTATTGAATGGCCCATTCTTTACTTGTCTATGCATTCTTATGCATTTCGTCGAGACTAACTTTGAGATGCTAAATTTCCTGTCTATCACAGGCTCTAATCTTGTCAAAACCCTTGTTCATCTCGTTCCTGACATTCTTTACTTGATTTTGCAATTGGCTTATCAACAAATCCTTCTGTTTCAATCGTTCTTTTAGGTTCTCGACTGAAAACTGGTTTTCTGTTGTAAAAGTTCCCAACGAGCCTGCCACATCTCTAGCGAAGTCTGTCTCTTCTAAGGCCTGTCCATCAAATAACACTCTGTGTCTTTTGGAAATTTCACACTCCTTTTGGTGTGTTTCTCCTTTTACCACAACCCTCCTTTTATCGCTGAAGAAGAAATCATAAGGAGGCATCTTTTCATCCGAAATAGGCGTAAGATCCTCTATGAACACTACCTTAGCATTTGGGTTCCCTCTGCTGAATTGTAAAGGTGTAACAGATCGAATAGGGATGCCTATGTCGGTGGATGGTTGTTTCCCGACTGTGTCAGTAGCCAATTTTCCTGGTGTGGACAATGGCTTTTCTTCTCCCTTTTTTATCAAATCTTCAATCTGAGCTTTAGCTTGGTCACTTGGTAAATTGTCAATGTGGTGTCCCCTTTCTAAGTCAAAACCTCAGTATTCTCCAAGATTTCTTGAGTATCCTTTCCACTGGAGCCCTTTGTTTCTAAACTTTGGGCCTCAATTTCTTGTTTAGCTAGAGGTGTAGGGGTTTCACCCTGCAAGACTTTCAGAAGGTTATTTCTCCTATGCCTTTGGAAATTAGAGAATTAGACCAATTGGTCGAGAGTCAAAGTTTTGAATTAACTCAAGACATCCTGATAGGATCTCGCTCCTCGAAATATATCATCTTGTGGAGACTCCTCATGCTCATATATTTTCAAATTAGAAGAGGCCATGTGATTTCCCATGATCTTTTGAGGATCGTGTTTCTTGAATTCAATATTGACAATCTTGATTTCATCCAGGGCCGCAACCTCTACTTTCGAATGGATGAAATCGAACAATGAAAACATACCAATTTGCAAGGGATAGTTGGGCCATACCTTTTTCTACAAGGATTTTAGCTCTTTACTGACTCCGTCAAGTACAATTTGACGTGCTAATTCTCTGCACACCAATTGGTCTGGTAAAAACTTGGGAAAGGCGTGTGGAGGAATCGAGCAACCAAAAACCCTGATATAGGAAAAATTCTCTTCAATGTACCAATCCACTATCTTCCCCAGGTTGGCCACTATTTTGTCAGAAATCCTGGGAGGTGGGCACCCATATATGGCGATATGCATTGGCACCACCACATAATTGCAGATTTCATAAAAGAAATATTTTTCTTTATCTTCCCATTGCTTCGAATGATAAAGATGTATTGCTTTAGCACTATTCAGAGTCCAGCTCCAGGCCATCAAAGGAAAAGGTGTCATAAAACAAATGGAATCTATAAGGTATGCTGACATGTAAGATGGGGCAGGTCGTTCTTTGGCTTTCAACATCTGATATTTAGTGATTTCCTTGGCCAAACCGTCTGATAATATCTTGGCCCAATTGAATGGAAAAACCTCTGCAACTTCGTGCATGATCAATACCCATGATAACAAGAAGTGGGTGGAGTTTTCCCTCCCAAAAATGATACAGAGCATCATGGCCACATAAATCATATGAGAGTCTAATGATGTAGTGGCGTATATGCCATGGGTGTCTACTCTGAATTTCTCAGGGCGTGCCCACCAATATTTGATCAAATCAAGGTAGGTATTTATGCTTTCTGGGCACTCTTGTTCCTCGAACTTTTTTAATAAATCGACATTATAACTGTGTTTGAATGTTGGGGAAAATTTGTACATCACCTGTACATGTTCTGGGTGGAAAGATCCAACAACATCTTTCTGTGAATTGTAGATGGTCCTGATCGCGACATCAACGTTCTCCAGGACCTAGCCTATCATGTCGTTATACGACATGAGCCTCAGCTGCGTGGCTATCTTATGCAGCTATGATTGGGCTACATATTTGAGCTTCATTTCTTGAGTTTTGGTCTACTCATCATCTGACTCTTTTGGACAATTTTCCATCTCATATTGTAGGATATCGTATACTTGCATCCATCTTTTTATGGTCTCCACAACTCTTGTCGATGTGTCCCAGAGGAAATCTGTGTTCTGGCTTGAGCTCTCATAAACCGCTTTCACCATTTTCCTTGGAGACAATATATCGCAAGCTCAGAACTTTGTTACATGTTACAAAAAATGCGTAAACTTATTATCTTTCTCAAGCCCGTTGTTCTGTGAAAATGAAAATAGAGTTCAAACTTCAATATATTTTTCACCTTAAGAGTATCAATTTATGCATACCTTCACTGACAATGTATTTGCTTTCCTTAATGAAAATATTTATGTGGTGTTCTGAGATCTTATTCAGAATGATTTCCGTAGATCGATATTAATGCCATTAACGTCTGGTGGTTCATGATCGGGACAAGCATAGATGAAATTTGAAACTATCCAAGTTATTATTTAGCAAAAGATTAATTACGAGATAATTGTCATTAATACATCCGTTAATTGCACTTATCGTTAAGTAAATTTCAAAATTTCAGATCTCGTGATATCCTATAATAGTTCAAGATATGACTTCTGAAATGTGAAATTGCGATGTGATTAATTAATTTTAATCATGTTTAAGTCTTTTAAATAATCGTGATTAACCTCAAATATTTCGGGGTTTCGGATCTCGGGATATTGATAGTTGCTTCGAGGCAGAATCCCCGAAATGCGAAATCGCGATGTGATTAATTAATCGTTAATCATTTTTAATCCTTAATTAATCCATCTTAATGCTTAATAAATTTTGGGAGTTTGGGCTTTGTGAATTAGGGATACGATATATGGCGAAGACCCGATTTCCGAAATCACGAAACTACTATTCAATTTTCTAATTGGGTTTTAGTTTCTTCTTAGGTATTCATCACTTCATGCGTTTGGTTAGTTAACTTCATTTAAAATTCTGACATGTGATTTTCTGGAAGGATACATCAAATATTAAGGGGTATACGTGTATTGTGACTAGGATTCCTCAAACACTTTTTGGATATCGGGACTTTGGAGTTGCTACATGTTGAAATGCTTGCAGAGAGAAACTCCAAAACCCAAAACTTTGAAGCATTCTTTAGTGATTTGACTCTTTAAAGAGTAGGTGGCTCTAAAAATTCTAAGAGATTAGGATCGTTTGATTGGATGGAAGACTTCATCAATAGTTGGAATCAAGAGCACACTATTTTATTTTAAATGGAAACAAAATATGTTTAAAGACTAAAGTTTAGAAATGTATGTGTTCCAATATAGGCTCCATCTAGGGATCGCGTCTCCCTGCGAGACACAGAAAAATAATAGACCAAGTGCCTTTATTGGGTAAATGGAGTCATTATTGCATTTATGTGAAACACATTTGGAAAAGGATTATACTGAGAAAAGAGTTTCAACTGTAACTTAGAAAACCTTCAAAACACATCAAATCATGAATTTCAGTTAGGCTATTTGAAATTCCTCTTTCTTAAAACTGTATTCAGATTTGCTTAAGATAATCAAAACAACCTTAAGGGTAAAATCATGAAGATGGGTAACACTTTTGCTTGTTTTATGACAAAAAAAACATTATTTTCACAAGTTCTTCAACTTCCGACATACAAAAGTATTTTTTTTATTTAGAATTTTACTTTACAGTAAAAACAAAACTTGTGAATAATTTTGTTATCTTTCCAATGACTATTTTTCAATTTTTTTTTTATCAAGATTTGATATGTCAATTTGACAATTGTTTAATAGTATGTTCCTTAAACATGAAAGGAATGATAATGAGTTATTGTTTTCCACAACAATGTGTCTATTATTAAACTTATGTTTTTAAGAAATGAAATATATTGCAACAATCTACATAGGCTCTATTTTATTATGACTATAATTTTGAATCTAACTGATGAATATTATAATTTCTTGATTTTTTTTAAGTTGACCAAGATGAAAATGTTGCAGATTTTAAACATGTGTTTCTCTACACCTTGTATCTATCTTAATTTTTACTTAAAAGTAAAATCTAAAAATACCCTTTTGAAGATAACAGTTTAGCAATTATGAATATAAATTTTCCATAATTTTCCGTTGTGTATTTTTAGAGATATGGATTTTTCATTTCACCGAATCATAATCTCACTTAAAAATATTATGCAGTGATTTTTTTATTAAATTAAATAAAATTAGATTAAAAAAAATGAAAATGAAAACAAATTATACCCAATGAAAGTAGATTCAATTTTAAAAATGTTGGTATCAATTCCCAAACTAAATTCTGAGTATTTGTAGGAGTCCGCTACCTCCAAAGATGAAGTAAGATGGAGAGAATTTGCAGTTTCCTGCAAACAGTCCCATTTTCAAGTTTTCGGCCGAAATATTCTTTCGGCCAAAACCTAGTTTTTAACGGAATTCGTTAAAAATAAACGTTTCAGCCAAAAAGTCTTTTGGAAGAAATATGCTTACCATGGGAAAATAATTCATACAAAAAATATTGTACACGAATTTTGAGGGCACCATTAAATTTGACATGAAAATTTTCGGCCGAAAACGGTTTCGGCTGAAAAAATTCCTAGCAACATTTTTTGGGTCGAAAAATTGCCGCTAGAAATTTTGGAGACCCGATTGTCACGAAAGTGTTACCCAGATTCATTATTTTACATTTAACCGATCTATCAGACTTTGTTCGATCTTGTTCGCATCAAGGAAAAACAATTTTAATCATTTAGTCAGGGAGTGCTGTGTCGAATTAGAATGTAAATCTTGTCGAAAAGGGAACTAACTACTAGAGTACATTATGATACATGTGTAATAGCCTTGCAGATATCGAAGACATTGCTTTGCTTCACTGCCAGCTAGCCTGTTCAGTACCCCGACGAAGTTATCTAATTACCTCATTGAATTTCCTTTCACCACTTCAATTAGTCATTTTTCATTTAAATGCTGAGATGAGGGAAATCATTTAATGGATTTCCTTTCATCATCTCTTTTATTGGACTAGATGGGGGCAATCATTTTATGAATTTCCTTTCACCAACCGTCTTATATTTTTTTTAAATGTGAAGTGGGGGAAATCAATTTGTATGTAATATACCAGGGACGATATCTGTTTATAATTTAGCAACAGAGGTCTGTCAACTCACTTTGATTACTCTGGGTTAATCCTCTTCCAACCTTCAAAACACCTTCGCCTACATGGAGGTTCTCACAAGGACCTTTTATTTTCCAGGGACTTTCCTTGAGCGAAACTAATCAGTTTAAACCTATTAGAAAGGATAAAGTAGTCAAGATTAACCTAGACATACTTTTTTTTAGTTAAAGTCAAAGGAATCATAAGGGTTTTTTTTCCCTACTCTCGTTTTGAAGACTTGTTTCTGAGTTTTTAGAGTTAAGGTGAAGCCTTTTTTCCTCTATAAAGACCATGGAAAGGTATTTAGAATCACAGGAAAATACAATTCGAGGATGAGCATGAAAAATAAAATGAGGATTCAGATGTTCTGTCGCGAACATGTTCGTTCCCACACGATCTTGTTTATTGATTCTCGAATTTTTCTTTAAGGTATTTTTATTGCTTATTTTCTTATTATAAATTTTATTTCATTTTTTAGTTTTAATTTAATTTAATTTTTTATTTTTAATTTATTTTATTCAGAGTAAACTCTTGAGAATTAAACCGTAATTTAATATTCTTCTGGTTGTAGATTGGGTGACAATATCTACACATATGAGAATTCTTTCATACTTAGTGATATCCCCTTGAAAATTTAACTTGAGTCAGTAGGGTAGAAGCTCATACTCAGATTTTCTTTATGTTTTCAACCAAGTAAACCATTTATTTATCACCTGTTTTGAGAGAAAGTTAATGCCCTAAAAAGTGAATGTTGGTTTCCGATACATCCTTATCTCTCAGCTATCAGGGAGTATTTTGTGTAAAAATAAACATGCGAAATGTCATAAACTTCAGAAGAGAATGAAACAATAGGTGTTACTTGTTTTTATTTTTATTTTTCTGTTTTTATGAAATAAACAAACCTCGCCGTATTTATAGTGGAAGTAAAAACTTACCAAAGAGACGAAGAACGTAAATTAAAACAAGAAAATCAAACCAGTATATACAATGGTGCTTTGTAATTTAATTATTGCATGAAATTCTTCAGGTAACGCCCGTTGATAGGGGCATTAAGGGTTTCCCCGTCAAGGTTTTCTAATAGAAATGAATTCTTTCCCTCTGAATCTATGATCTTGAAAGGTCCGAACTAGATGTGATATAACTTGCCATGCTTTCCAATGTCTTCCTTTCTAGCATCCCATTTCAACACTAGGTCACCAGGGAGGAACTCTCTATCTTTAGATTTTTTATCGAACATGGCTTTCATGTTGTCTTGATACTTCTGAAGTTTCTCATCCACTTCAACCCTATTTTTCTGTACTTCAATCAACTGGTTTATTCTTCTGGTAACATCGTTAGGTTCCTCCTTCGAGTCTTGCCAAAGCTTCATCATAGGCAGAGTGAGATTTATGGGGAGGACTACATCGATACCGTACACCATTTGGAAAGGAGACATTCTGATTGATTTCTTAGTGCCTATTTGATTTGCCCACAAAGTGTATTTCAAATGAACTTGCCAGGCTTTCTTATTTTCATTCAACACCTTTTTAATTATGGTGATTAAGCTCTTATTCGATGATTCGGCTAATATGTTTCCCTGAGGATAGTAGGTTGTGGAATTTCCTAGTACAATATTGTAATTTTGACAAAAACTGACCATCACCATGGATTTGAAAGCATGAGCATTGTTTGTAACTATCTTCCAAGGATAGCCAAATCTGGATAAAATATTCTCTTCCAAGAAATTAATCACCACTGAGTCTATAGAATTTCATGTCGGAATGGATTCTACCCATTTAGTGAAATAGTCTGTGGCCGATAGAATCCATTTATGTTGTGCACTAGAGGGTGGGTGAATTTCTATGATAAAATCCAGACCCCATTGTTGTAGGAAAATCTCCCTGCGGACAGGTAGATTGCCTCTAAGAGCTTGACCTTAACCCTAGACAGAAAAATGCTTAACGTGCACACTGACTTCCTTTCAAATATATCTAAACTAATACATGAGAAGGAAGGATAACAGAAGTACCTCTTTATCGACGTTTTTCCCTGCACGCTCCGAGTTGTGCTCCAATCTTTTGCTCCTCGCCGAGTTCTGCAGACAAACAAGATACGACCACTTCCTACTCTATTGATATTAGCTTGAAAACAGATCTATCAGTTAATGATAAGTTCATGTAACATCAGACACAAACTAGAAAGAAACATGCCAAGTGTGTCATATTAATGAGAATAACGACAACAATACTTACAATCGTAGATGCGAATGCGACAGCTTCGTCAAGTCCCCTTCGTCTAACCCTTGCTCGAAATATCCACAACCTGGATGACAACAGTTTCACTGATCACCTCTCCTTTGGCTGACTGTATGTTTCCTATGAGATCATAGGTTTCATGCTAGCAATTCTTCCCCTCAGCACCACTTATGAGATCATAAGTTTGGTGTGATTCTCCATTTTCGATCCCTCTTTCACCATTAGAAAGCTTGCTTATATAGCCTTGGAGAGGCTTTAACCAATTGAGATATCCTCGGGGAAGTTGAGGATTTTCCTCCTTCAGTTGAGGATCTGCCCTAGGATCATGGTTGGACTAGGGATTCGAATCCAACTGCCTTCCAAGAATGAAAATATGCTTCCCCCATTCATATCAACAGCTTAACAACTGCCCAGAATAGGTAGCGCTCCCTCAAAAGGGCCATCAGAGCATTGTAGTGATCCCTAGTAGGATTTAGGGGGCGTCAACGCTCTCAAAATCTATAGCGCTCCCTCAAAAGGGCCAGGGGAGCGTTATAACGCTCCCTGACAGTGTAAGGGGGAGCGCCGACGCTCCGAGATAGTGTAAGGGGGAGAAATCCCCTCCAAAAACTCAATTTTTGAGGTGCTTTCAGATGGAAAAAGGTTTGAAAGCCTCCTGACTCATTTTGCCTCTTCCAAATCAAATGTTTGAGGTGTTTCAAGTGTCCTTCTCATGTCGTTATAGGCACGACATAGGCATCATTGAAGCATGCTTTCTTTGACACCTGCGACACTTGTGACCAACATGCGACACTTGCGACCTTGTGAGTAAAATGAGACACTTGTGACACTTGTAATGACGACACTTGCGACACTATCAAAGTGAGTAATTTTAATGTGTAACAGATTTCCCCCCAAAGTATGAAGTTAGAAGATGCAGACTGATGACTGAAATACTTTGTAGACGTTCAAGAAAGGGTATAGACTCGGAGAACCTGACGGAAGCTGCACACAAACATCCAACAAATATCATGACATATTTCAAATCCCAAGGAAGGCATACCTATGCTTGGGTGATTAAGACTTGCAAGATATGGACACCATAATATACATTTCGGATCCATAATTGTATTGATAAAAGGGTATAGCCACTGAAGATACAATGTGGATCTATACTTTGATGACTCAGACTGATCGTAGCCACAAAGAATACACAGTGGATCTACGAGATGACGAGACATAGCCACGACCAATACACAGTGGATCTATGTAACAATGTATGTGTTCTTTGTCCAATAAAAACTCCTTCGCAACCTGGGCAAAGCATATATCAAAGTGATGGCTCAATGGCTCAACCCAGGGTCTTCTTACCAATCCCAGTGTGATACGATTCTAACCATGTGAATAGATGTCTTGATGTCGAACATGGCAGAAACCACTTGATTACCGGTCAATGGGGTAAACCGTTAACAAGTGTGAGGGAGATCACCATTAATGTCAATGATTCCCAAGGTACCTTAGTACATTCCATCGAACGTGAATAGATGAGCTGAGGTTGAACATCCGTGGAATCATTCGATCAGAGGTAAATGGTGTAAACCCACTGTCGAATGTGAGGAGGCCTGCCATTGAGGCATGCAGGTCCCAAAGTACTGACTAGTTTCTAAGTCTAATTCCCGGATAATGTGTTGAAGTTAACAAGAATAGACTCTTCGAGGGAGGGCCTTGATGTATCCCCCATCAACGACGCAAAACGCATATAAAGATGTAATTGGTAGATCAAAAGAACATGGATTGACATGGGTTTTGAGACAAGATATTTGGGATGGTTGACTCTCAAGGAGAATACTTCCCTTGAACACTGAGGCACAACAAAAAACGTGACGTGGACCAATACTTATGCAATGGATGTGACGAATTGCGTCGGGTGACCTAAAGGAGTGAAAGGAACTCAAAATATTGGATCAGTGCAGAGGTTCGACAGATTATGATATGTGCAAATGACAAAGTTTCGTGTTCAAGGGCGACTCTAAGTGTTGGATGATGTTCTCAAGAGACTGCTTGGCTTGCTCCTTTCAATTTTTTCCCCATCCAGATAGATGAGTACCTCTTTTTGATTTAATGAGCTCGAGGAGGATAACACATGCTCGATATAAATCACCTTAGGTAAGTTCCTCTTCCTTTGTTTAATGAACCGGAAGAAGTAAGGGATCGGTCTCGTATGGGCCTGTCGATGTGTTCTTTAATGAGTCCAAAGACAGAAAAATCGAAGGTTTTTCGGGATTATAGAGTTTGGAAAAATGCTTAAAAGAGAACTCTCTCAGTTCCTTTTTCATACAATAGTCCAACGAGACCGAAAAAGGGTTAAAATATCGCTCGAAAGATGCCCTTTCTGACCTTTTAAAGAGTTTGAAAGGAAGCAAGATCACTCGACAATATTTTCATATTTAGAGAGTCTGAAAAGGGTTTAAAGGAGACTCCAGGGGGGTTCCTTTTTCGTGTGTTCGTGTATCCGTATGGGTCCGAAAAAGAGATAAAACTTTACCCGGTTTCATTCTCATGTATTTACGAGCACGAGAAAGAACAAAGACTAAGCTCGGTATGCCCCCATCTTGAAAGCTGGTGGCTTGACTCCAGAATGATCATCAAAGACTGGAGACATTCCCCCCAAGCTTCAATTCATTCACCAACTTTGAGGTTGTCACCAATTTCTGTGCTAGATGGAGAAAAAGGATATAGGTGGATGAAATGAAGGTTCAAAAACAAGACCTAACGAAAGACTCGACTCAACATCTACGAGATCTATAGAAAGACTCAACTTGAAAGGAGAGGTGATTGTTTCATTTTTTAACGAGCTTGACACAGGAAAAGAACTATGCTCAGGGTTTCGGGTTCGATCCCCAGATTGTTGTTTCATTTTTTAATGAGCTTTCTACAGAGAGGAAAACTATGCTCAAGACCTCTGTTTCATTTTTTAACGATCTTGCCACAGAGAAGGGAAACTATGCTCGTGACATGCCCCTAGCATGAAATCTAGTGGCCTCTGTTTCATTTTTTAATGAGCTTGCCACAGAGAAGAGAAACTATGCTCGTGGTTTCTTATTGATCGTGGCTTCCAAGAGGATAATGCTCTGGAAGGGTACCATGTCAAGGGACAAAACTTGGTCATGGATTCCAAGAGATCTTCGTTGGATGGAAGAGAATCACTCTGGAAGGAACACATGTTGAGGGTCGTGACAGGGGTAAGGAGATCAGGCTCCAGTAACCCTACCGAAGAGATCACCATGTCAACAACTGGATCCAAATCGTCGGAATTTGAGGTCATGGGAGACAACGCCACATAATTGACATGCGGCGGGGGTGATACTGTCTGCATATAAGAACCACTTAGGGAGGTAACCCAGTCGGGGATGATGAATGAAAGTTGATCAATAGTCACAATTCTTCCATCGTGAGGGAAAGATATCACTTGAAAAAGGGTGGATACAATATCTTTCATAGCATAGACATAATCCCGCCCAAGGAGTAAGGTGAAATCCAAGGGGTATCGGACTACCATGACATTGATAAAGATGGTTTTCCCTCCCAAAGTTACAGGAAACTGAGGAAGGATCCCTAAAGGTTGACTAGTTCTTCTATTAAAAGCTAACAAATTATGTGTAACTGGTGCAAGCTACGGACAACCCAAATCATACCAAGCAAAAAAAGACAAAATACTAATGGACGCACCTTCATCTATCAATGTTTGAGGAATGTCCCGACCACGAACCTGTACTGTGATCTGGAAAGGAATGTGGGAGGGAAGACGAGGTACAGTTAGCACACCCCAATCAAAAAGGATGGCTTCAGTACTTGGAGGGGGTTCCATAGGAGGAGGAGGAATGCCCCCAGGCACGGTAGAGTCCATATTAACGAGAAACACATGGGCAGTATCGGGTTTACTCTCTAGAAGGGGAGTAGGATTGACCGATGATTGGATCGGATCAACCAATGGTGGACTTGGATAGACCAATTTAGCACTCTTCAGAGGAAGAGTGGGACTGACCGAGGAAGGGATTGGATCAATCACTTTGGCACTCATCAAAGGAGGAGTGGGATCGATCGATGGCAGAACCGAATCGACCACTTGAGTTTCATTCTCCATGGGAAGAATGGGGTTGACGGGTGGAAACGAATCGACCGATTTGGTGACACTCTCTAACAGGAGAGTTGGATTGACCGAGGATGAGAACAGATCGACCACTTTGGTGTCACTCTTTTTATGAAGAGAGGGGTTGATCGATGATGGAACTGGATCAACTACTTGGGTTTGTGGTTCAATTGAGGAGGAAACTAGATTGACCACCTGATCAACCGGACTGACCGGGGATATAACCGGATTGACCAACCCATCAACCAATGATGGGTCGGAGGAAAGCTTACAATAACCTTTTGGAAGTTGAAGTTTTTCCAAAAGATAAGAAGCCTCGTCCATGCGAGGACAAAGGTGAGAGTAATGATTACCTTTACATAACATGCAAGGGAACTTGACAATTTTCTTCTTCTTACCAACCTGAACATCACTAGTTGACGGGGTATCATCGACATGACCGACAGAGGCCGATGACATGGAGGACCACATTTCTAAGACCTGGGTAAGACCGGGGAAATCCCTTAGAAAGTGGTCACCCTTACAAAGGCTGCAAGGGAATTTGGGTTTTGGATTCTTCAATTGAATCTTGTTGATCTCATCAACACTCCCAATACTATTAACAGTAACTGGTTTCTTAGATCCAACATCTAATGTTGTTGGGGCTTTGGTCCTTTTCGGGCTCTTCTTCTTCTTCTCTTTCTGTTTCTTCTTCTTCCGATCATCCTGGCTACTTGCTTTAGAGATTTCACTAGGTGAAGAAGGAGAATTGGAAGGAGACTTGATGGGCGAAGAAGGCGAAAATTCGACGTGAGGTTGATGTGTGGGTGGTGTATTGACATCCAAAGTATTAGGTGCAACTGAAACATTGGGAGGATTTGGGATCACCGGAGTGGGGAACAACCAAACTGGTAATCCAATAGTGAGTCCTGGAAGACTCAGTGTGGAAACATATGGAGGACCAAAGTTTCTAAACGAAGGAAAGGTATAAGGTTCCCCAGAAGAAGGGGTTCCACCGCTGGTACTCCCAGGATTCGATGCCATTAACATTGACTCGACCTAAGGTCCACTAAGTAAAAGAAACAACATACACTAATAGAATCTAAGAATCACAACCAAGCAAACAGGACCTTCTCTCGATATCCGTACTAGTTGGTGATGAAATCCAACGTCATGTGATCAAGTCTAGAAGGAGCGGGGATAAGGTGGAACAGTTACAATGGCGACCTGATTAACACACTTATGCCTTGGTGCAAGCTTCCACACAGTAATTGTGGATTTACCCTCCAAGGAGCCCGAGTGAGTTTGACCAATGTCTGCTCCAGGTACAGTGAGACTTCCCGTCACCGTCACCTTGTGTAAGACCCTAAAGATTATGGCCACTAACGTTACCAATTCGCAGTCAGCCCCTGGGTGGGAACAGTCGACAGTCCGATCCGAACGTACGGGGAAGGTATCAAGCCCGAAATCAACTAAAAGGCTTCCACGCAATAATTGTGGATTTATCTCAAAGTGATCCCCATAATACGATCTGACCACCACAATCAGTTAAACCACGGAGGGTTAGTCCCCGTAGCTTACCCTAATGCGACCTCGTGCGTAACCCCTGTGTGAGAGGGGGATCCCATGAAGACTTATACGATAACTATATTTACTCTCCTTAACTTAGGATGCTACTGTTTGTTTTTGGAACTTTGGAGAGTTATGCTCACAGCCCTAATCCAAAGTACTAAGCCTAGTCTACTGTTGGTGGAGGATCCTAGAAAAGAAAAAGTTCTGGATAACTTTTAATTAACGTTGATTTTTATGGCTGTTCTTTACGCAAAGGGGTGCATGGAAGTGAAACAAATGGAATTATGACTTAGACCCAAATAATGCATTGAATATGATAAGCAATCATTTCCTTTCGATGAACATCTATCTAAGGGAGAGAGAAAGTCTTTCCACTAACAAGCACTAATAAGGAATGCCCTCAAATGATTCTTTTTCTCAATCAAATCCTGATGTAATGCTAAAACTTTGGAGATGCCTTCTAACATGCACAATCAATCATGAAGATGCCTTTTATTGTTTTCATATGAATAGTGATCAATTGAACACAATGCTTGTCTTGCTAATTATCTTTCTTTTATGAATGAAAACCAAACTAGCACAAGCAAAAGTAATACAAACAATACACCCTTTCGTCACAATCAAAATGAAAAGCGAAAGAAAAGAAACATTCAAAGAGAAGAAAAACAAACTTCACACCCAAAAGAAAAAGTTGAAGAACAATGATCTTGACTGAAATCGAGATGAAGAGGTCTGTAGGCTTTCGATGACATTCACCAAGGTTTTTACTCAGCTGATGAGGAGAGAAAAAACAATGCATGGGTTTCAAACTTCACTCAACAGAAAAAACTCAATGAAAATAGTGAAGGAGGCTACAAGATCCAACTAACAAGATGTTTATTCTTCAAAAAGGATAGATGTCAAGGCTGAAAGGGAAGAAAAATTGACTCACTAGGTCACTCAGCAAAAGAGACACAGAGGCAAACCCTGAAAAAGGCAGTTCTGGAGGGTTTTTGGGCCAAAAAGAGGTTGGCGCTCTGTTTCCAAAGGCAAGGAGCGTTATAGCTCTCTATGCAGAGCTATGGGGGAGCGTTGGCGCTCTGTTAACACTAGGACAGGGGCGCCAGGGTCTAAAACTCCAAAAAATGTCAAAAAATTCCAAAAATTCAAATTCAAATTCGACAATTATGCTGAGTATGATAGGGTAAGGAGCCAATCAGCTCATGAAACTAATCAAAAGAGGAGTGAACCAGGTCTGAAACAATCAAGGGATAGAACAAGGTCAATGAGGAGAAAAATCCAAACAAGAAGTTTCGATTTTAGTCTATCTCCCCAGTGGAGTCGCCAATTTCTGTTGTAGGAAAATCTCCTTGCAGACAAGTAGATCGCCTCTAAGAGCTTGACGTTAACCCTAGACAAAAAAATGCTTAATGTGGACACTGAATTCCTTTCAAATCTATCTAAACTAATACATGAGAAGGAAGGATAACAAAAGTACCTCTTTATCTACGTTTGTCCCTACACGCTCCGAGTTGTGCTCCAATATTTTGCTCCTCGCTGAGTTCTGCAGACAAACAAGATACGACCACTTCCTACTCTATTGATATTAGCTTGAAAACAGATCTATCAGTTAATGATAAGTTCATGTAACATCAGACACAAACTAGAAAGAAACAGGCCAAGCGTGTCATATTAATGATAATAATGACAACAATACTTACAATCGTAGATGCGAATGCGACAGCTTCGTCAAGTCCCCTTCGTCTAACCCTTGCTCGAAATATCCACAACCTGGCTGACAACAGCTTCACTGATCACCTCTCCTTTGGCTGACTGTATGTTTCCTATGAGATCATAGGTTTCATGATAGAAATTCTTCCCCTCAGCACCACTTATGAGATCATAAGTTTGGTGTGATTCTCCATTTTCCATCCCTCTTTCACCATTAGAAAGCTTGCTTATATAGCCTTGGAGAGGCTTTAACCAATTGATATATCCTTGGGGAAGTTGAGGATTTTCCTCCTTCAGTTGAGGATCTGCCCTAGGATCATGGTTGGACTAGGGATTCGAATCCAACTGCCTTCCAAGAATGAAAAGATGCTTCCCCCATTCATCTCAACAGCTTAACAACCACCCAGAATAAGTAGCTCTCCCTCAAAAGGGCCATCCGAGCGTTGTAGCGCTCCCTAGTAGGCTTTAGGGGGCGCCAACGCTCTCAAAATCTATAGCGCTCCCTCAAAAGGGCCAGGGGAGCATTATAACGCTCCCTGACAGTGTAAGGGGGAGCGTCGACGCTATGAGATAGTGTAAGGGGGAGCGCTCCCCTCCAAAAACTCAGTTTTTGAGGTGCTTTCAGATGGAAAAAGGTTTGCAAGCCTACTGACTCATTTCTCCTCTTCCAAATCAAATGTTTGAGGTGTTTCAAGTGCCCTTCTCATGTCGTTATAGGCACGACATAGCCATCATGACAGCATGCTTTCTTTGACACTTGCGACACTTGTGAGCAACATGGGACACTTGCGACCTTGTGAGAAAAATGCGACACTTGCGACACTTGTAATGACGACACTTGCGACACTATCAAAGTGAGTAATTTTGATGTGTAACACCCATTGTTGAAATGGAGATTCTGTCTTGACTGGAATCAAGGGTAGTGCGGGAAGCTTTTATTTACCTGAAAAAAAATTTGACAAGGATTACAGTCTCTGACTTTAGTATTCACATCTACAAATAACTTTGGCCAATAATACCCAGCTCTCAAGATTTTATAGGTTGTTTCCCTCCAGGCGTGGTGTCCTCCACACACCCCTTCATGAAACTCGTTTATAACGTTCTATGTTTCGGATTCTATTAGGCATATTAGTAAAAAGCCTAGGGGATCCTTCCAATATAATTGGATATCAATGATGCAATATTTTACCACGTGCATCTTTAATGTTCTCACTTTAGAGGGGGTCATATCACTTGGGCACTGAAGATTCAAGAGATATGAAACTATGCCGCTTTACCAAGCTGAGGAGGAGAATGTTTCTTGAATCTTATTTTTAGGAGTCTCCACATCAAATTCTTTTATGTTTGGAAGTTCTCCATAGGCTTGCAGATGATTTATTCTGAGTGCTCTAAAATTTGACTCAACTAATAGCTTAGCCAAAACTTGACCTTTGACGAGCTTAGTCGGTTTTACCTCAAGATGAAATTCCTGAATCTTGGCTAGCCATCAACCCCTCCTTCCTTCACTATCTGGTTGCACCAATATGTATTTAACAAAGTTGGTTGGTACGTAGGCGATTATCTTGGAATGTAGCACGTAAGTTCTGAAAGCTTTGAGGGATTTCACCATAGCATATGCCTGTTTTTCTAGTATATCATATTTCAACTCGACATCTCTGAGGCTTTTACTTAAAAATGCTATTGGCTGCTCAAAACCTTTTTCGTTCTTCTGTAAGAGCACGACTGCGATAGTAGGTTCGAATGTGAATGAAAAGATCAAGAACTCCTTCAGGTAGTCCGGACTGGCTAGCACTAGTGCTTCTCCTATCGTTTTATTGATGCATTCGAAGGATGATTTAGCTTCAGTTTTCCATTTGACCTCGCTGTCCTTTTTTAGCATATCTGTAATCAGTTTAGCAATTTCAATGAAGTTTGGAATGAATCTTCTTAAAAAAAATATTTTTCCTAGGAATGATTGGATTTCCTTTCTATTCCTAGGAATATTTATCATATCTATAGCTTCGAATCTTTTCAGATCAATTTTGATTCCTTTTCTAGATACTATATGGACCAAGAGTTTACCTTCCTGTATTGCGAAATGAGATTTCTTGGGATTTAGAGACAAACCGAATTTCCAACATTTCTCGAACGTCTATTTGAGGTGTACTAGGTACTTTGCATCTGAGTTAGAGAAAAAAAAAATATTTCAGAAGGAATCCTGATCAAATAATATTTCTAAAGGAATCAGAGCCTTAGGAATCTGATTGTTTTTCAGCACTAACATGCGATGATCAACAATCTTATCCTGAAACTTCTGAGGATCCTCACCTTCCGACATGATCCAAGTAGGGTCATTCTGATTTTCTTGGTCGATGTGAATTTCAGAAAATTCATCAACCATCTCTAGAAATTGCTTGATCTTATCATCATATTCAAAGACCTGCCAGTGATGTACATTGTTTGGTATTGAAGTCCTGTGCCTCATTTCTATGTGATACTTTAGCTTTAGGACGTTAGGTGGCATAAAAGTAGAAATTTCTTTTGCTAGAGAATCAACTTGTTGATTTTCTACCCTGGTAAAATGATGAATATTAAACGCTGAGAAAATGTTTTCTATCAGGCCCCAGGCACAGTTCCTGTAATACCTTAGCCTTGGATTCTTGTCTTGATACTACTGCCTTATCTATTTTACAATTAATTATGCATCACCGTAAACTATCAAATTTTCAATTTTCAATTTCCTGGCAGCCTCTAATCCCAAGACAAGAGCTTCATATTCACACACTTTATTAGTGTAGTCAATGTTCCATTGTATTCTGTATGATAAATGAATAATGAATTTATCTCCGGGTGCCAAAACAAACACCCCAGGTCCTGCTCCTTCCCAAGAGGAAGCGCCATAAAAAAACATTTTCCAAAGTCCTACACTATTTACATTTTTATTTGTTTTTTTTATTTTTATTTCTTCTTCTATACAATTTTCCTCTATAAATGCATCGAAACCATCATCAATTGATAATATACAGTTCCCTAAATCCTGATCAGCGACATATACTCGATAATTATTTGGGTTTTGTGGGTCACTTACATTATATGCCAACCTGGTTTCTCTGTATAGATGAGTGAACTGTCCACCGAAAATCGAGATTGTAGCATATGCCATATCCAATTGAATAAATCCTCCAATTTTGGCACCCCAAGACTTGGATAACAACATACCATACTTCGCAGGAACATCAACAATGACTACATCCATGAGAATTCTCTTCACAGGGATCTGTGCAAGATTAACCACCAAATATTTAATCATACTGAGGCACTTAAACTTTCTTGAATCAAAAGAATACAGATCTCAGTATGGTCTAGTAACCTCAAGACCCAGTTTTTCCATAATAACTTTGTGAATTAAGTTGTGTGAGGCTCCAGAATCCAGCATAAAATTATGGAGTAGGTGATCATGCATAGTCAGTGTAATATAAAAAGGAGTGATAGGGTCTTTAGAATTTTCAATATGCGAACCAAAGATTATAGTTGGTCTATCATCTTCTAAATTAATAGTATCTACATGAATTTCTGCATCTGAGAAAGTTATTAATTTGGAAATTTGTTTTCTATACATGGGATTTTTTGCTAATTCAACCAGAGGTACATGAATCTTAATTTTATTAATTTCATTCTCCAGATTGAAACTTCCAAACGTCTTCTCAGCCTCTCTGGTTGGGAGCTCTGCCTCTCTTTTTTCTAGCCTATTAGTCCATGTTGCTTTTGTTTCAGTAGTATTTGTTTTGGTAGTTTGCGTTTCAACTATTTTCGTTTTGGCAACTTGTGTTTCAGTTGTTTTTGTTTTGGCATCTTGTGTTTCAGTAGAAAGTTGAGCTGCCTCATTCTTTTTACTTCTTGACAATATCTTCTTCGGTGGATCAATTGTAGAATTTTTATCTCTAGGCCTTAAATTATATTTCTGTTGAAGCTCTGCCATTGTAGAGTCTATGATTCCTTGGCAATCTAAATCCCCCAGATTATTTATGCTTTCCTCATTTCCAAATAGGGATTCTTCATCTAAATATTTTTCATAATCCTGTTTGGTTAGGTGAGGTTCTCAGTCATCATTACTTAGATTATTTATATCTTCATCTAACCCCTCATAGTCTTGCATGTCATCACTTTGCATGAAGTTTTTTGTTTTAAACGAGGCTTTGATTTTTTGGTTCTCATTTTTTATTTGTCTTTGTTGGATGTGGGGGTTGGGATTTCTTTTGAAATATATATTGGAAAATGGATAAGGCTTAGCTTTTTCTAGGTCCATTCTAGAGATTTTATTTGATAATTCTTTGATTATTTTATCCATATCATCCATTTTATCCTCTGAGGATCTCCCAGAGCCTGAGGGTCCTGCTTGTTCTTTGAAACTTCTAGTTTCATTGGTTCTTGTTTCAACCTTTGTTTTTAGTTTACCTGATGTCATCATGTTCGACTCAATTTCGATGGAGTCGTCCTTCATTCTTGCGAGGTCGACATATCTCCTTTCCCTCAAAAGTAGGGCAAAATAGGGCTCGAAAGCCCCTACGAAAGTCACTTTAGCTGCGGGTTGAGAGGGTTTAACCTGTGCTGGGATTTTATGCTACAATTTATTGAACCTCTGGGTGAATTCTAGGACTAATTCATAATTCTTCTTCCTCAGAGCCCCAAATTTCGTTAAATAATATAAGTGATCTTTCTTCTCTCCCCACTGTCTTAAAAAGGAGTTTTCTAGCGCATCATAAGAAGCTATAGAACCTACTGGGAGCCCTCAAAACCATGTCCTTACTTGTCCTTCAAAGGTTTTCACTAAAATTCTTGAGTAGAAATCCTCATGTTTGATGCCGAGGATATCTGTGAATTGGTCGAAATTTTTTATGTGCTCTGTTGTCGTTAAATCTCCCTCTCCTGTAAACTTTGGTAGATTTTTCATGTAATTTTCGGGTAGGTCATGAAGGATAGGGGGAAGGACTAAATCAATGTATATTTATGCCACCTTCGCAAAAATTCTAGGGCATGGAGGTGGTGGCCCTTGACCACCTCCTCCTTCGACACCTCCTCCTGTGCCACCTCCTCCAACAACAACCATTTGATTTCGGGGGGATGAACTTTGGGAGTTAAAGAGAGGGTTTTCGTAAAATGCTAGGGACTGAAGCGGTGGTTTTTTAACTTCCCCAGGTTGAAGTGAAGGAAATACCAGGAACTGAGATTTATAAGGCATGAATTCTAGAAGAGGAGGAAATCGGAAACATGGACTAGCTTCTTCAGACTTACAAGACGTATAGATAGGTGAACCAACAAGAGACGAATCAAGGTATAAGGTGTGCTCCTCAGAATATCTGAGAACAAAAACCTTGGTTTCAGGTGAGGATGGGGTAGATAGAGAAGTAAGGATAGCAGGTATGAATGAGGACCTTTTATTCAGACTGTTATGAGTATCAGAAGGGTCAATCTGAATCTTTATTGTATTGTCGCTAGTTGAGGCCTCCGCATAAATCATTTGTTTAGAATTTTCTTCAGGAGTTTTTATTTAGACTTGAATATGAGTGTCTACTTGAGTTATTTTGGGTTGATACTTCTTACCTGAATATGAGATAGTAGACTTGAGGTATCCCTTGGGTTTTAACAACTTTTCTGGATCAGATACTGGTGTAGTCTGATGATCATATGGGTTTTTCCTGGTATTCTTTCTACCGAATGCCAGTTTAGCTATAGTGGAGTCACCAAGTGAAAGATAAAAATTAGCCTTATTATTCTATTCAATATTTGTTCACTATCAAAGAGAGAATCTTACCAATGTCATTTTCCCAGGGAAAAATAACTTCATTTCTCCATCCCCGTCAATGGCACCAAAAAGATGTTGTTCCTGAGATTACACTTAAGACTCAAAGAGTAATGTCAAGGCATCATGAGTATAAAGGGATATTTTTAAAAGTGATTTTTCTTTCATTAATTATATAAGCATAAATCCTCAAATGAAAATAATGAAAAAACAAAAAAAAGGTCCTCTTTTGTCGTTTGAGTCGATTTATAAAATCAGATGATATGGGAGAAAATTACAAAACTATTAAAGAAATTTAGGTATCAATACAAGATGAATCTTAACTTGTTCAAAGTAGAAGAAAATAAAGAATGCACCCCTGAAAGGATATAAGATGCAGTAATCCAAGTAGCTTGCAGGTCTTGTGTTCACTCACATCAAACACAGAGGAAAAACTTCTTTATTATCAAACAATTGTTAAAATATGACTATAGTAGTAGTTGTACTAAGTTGCAATCCCTCACTTATAAAGGAATGACATAAAAGAATGTTATAATTATGAAATACATGAGAGACACATAACTCAAACTGCAAAAAGGTTGGAATCTCAGTCTGTACTTGTATTTATTCTCATAATAGGAGATTTTCTCAATTACATTATGCAAGAAGAAGCCTATGTTAAGTATCTGAAACATGTATTTATACAAAATATTCTCAACCCTAAGCGGTTGGAATTCTTCTTATTTCTAAAACAGTAAATATTACAATATGTGAAATTTGAAACACTTCACTTGCATCTCCCCTGTCTCTTCCCCACACTAGCAGAGACATTTCTCTTTCTTGTTCTCCAGCTTAGAAACAAATAGTCTCTGATCATGATTTGAGTACATGATATGCCCACGTAGTCTCATTTGTTCCCAGAGGTGTTGGCTTTCCCTTGCTCGAAACATTTGACACACCTGCCTACGAACTGTACCACCAATCTGGAAGGCTTTGTTGAGTCGTTTTCCCCACAAATCTATAATTTATTTTCCAAGTGAGGTAGCCTTTCTTCCATTCTCCTATCTTCTGAAGATATAGACTGTAGATGTAGACTAGGCTTAACTAGCCACCTATTTCTCTGAGTAATATCAATCTGTTTTAATTGCAAGATTTCAACCTGAGCCTCTTGTTGATATTATGGTAGCTGCGGGAGGTATTTACCTCCACCTGTGAACCTGATGAGAATAGAATGCTCCGGGAAGAAAGAGAAACCCTAATGAGTTGGCTAATAATCCTAGAAGACTTGTCGGCTCAAGAAGACAATTTGTATTAGGTTATTAGCCTCCAAGAGAAGAAGTCATCTAGAAGAAATAATAATATATTAAAAAGACAGATACCCAGAATGAGAAGTCGGCCTAGTCAGTTAGCCATAATTACTATAAATACAGAAGGACAGTCTTCATTCTAGCAAGTAGTCTTAGTATTGCAGAGTAGTACTTGTGCACATTGCAGTTGCCTAGTTTCTACGCAGATTTGGAGGAGAGATGTAGTTGCAGCTGTTGCAGCTAGCAGTTACGCTTGGACTATCTCTTGGTTAGGGTTTGGACTATCTGATCAACTTTTGTTGGTACACTATCCTTGGGGAAAGGTGTGCTACCCTTTTTTTGGCTATCTAGCCTAGGGTTTTCTTCTAGAGTGTTTCTCTGTCAAGGTTAAGGTGCTCGGAGGGTGGCTTCGGCCTATGGTTGGGTGACAATAGTGATATTTTCAATGGTAAAATGAGCACAACCATTATATTCTAACAGGTTATGGGCCCACACCTCCTTCATTTAGTCTAACCTCTAGAAGGAAACATAGTCGTGAGGATATTAAAATTGTTGAAGAACTGCCGCTAGAGTTTCTAGTAGGAGCAGTCACCATAACACTACTGCTAGGGTTACTAGCAGGTGCAGTTGTAGAAACCCTAATCCTCTCATTGAGGAACCTTAAGTGAAGGGATTGACCTAATTTCTAGATAGATCAGTGCGCCCTAGCCTAGTGCATCTCCTGGTACTCTCAGGAAGCCAAGACGACAAGCTTGAAGTTTTCGGTCAGATCTAGGGTTTGACCAAGTCAAAGAAGCCATGAATTACTCTATGAAGTCAGAAAACAAATTAGATGGAGCTTCTAACTTCAGAGCATGGAAGAAAAGGATTGACCTCATCCTTTCCAAGAATAAAGTGATGGATATCGTGAAAGGAAAGATGTGAAACCAGAGTTTGAAGAAGGGAAAGAGAAGGAACCACAGAACGTTGCAGTCATGGATAAGTTCAAATACAGTGACATCAATGCTATGATTATCATAGTGGAATATATAAGAGATCAGTTGATACCCTACATTTCCCATCTTAACTCATCGAAGAAGATGTACGATGCCCTAACAAACCTCTTCTCAGTTAGAAACATTGGACAAGTAATGAATCTGAAGAATGAGCTCCATGACATGAAGATGAATGATGATGACAACATAACATCATCCCTTGTGTGAATCTCTTAGTTAAGAGATCAACTACAAGCTATTGAAGAGATCATCTCAGAGAAGGAATTGGTAAACATAGTACTCAATGGTCTTCCCAAGACATGGGATGCATTTGCTGCAAGCATGAACACAAGGAAGGAGTATCCTACATTTGAAGAACTTTGGACTTGCTGTGCTCAAGAAGAATCCAATATCAATGCAAAAGAGAAACCCCAAAATAAGTACGATGATCAAGCCTTCACAACAAGGTTCAAGAATTTCAAGAACAAAAGGAAGTTTTGTTCAAGGAGGAAGCCAAGTCAAGAGAAATATATTTCAGAAGTACAATGCTTCAACTGTCGAAAGTATGGTCACTACAAGAATCATTGTCTTGAGATAAATAAAAGGAAGGAGAAACACGAAGCATCAATTGCCGAAGAAAAGGAACCTACAAAGAAGACAAAGCAGGATGAAAGAGACTTCTTCTTCTGAAGGTAACAATACTCTTCTTAGTTCTTGTACATATCTTGTTTGAGTAGTCTCTGTACATATCTTGTATATCTATCCCTTAAAAGATAATATGTTCCAAGAAGAAATATACCTATGGAAGCTATTACAAGATAAGCCAAAATTAGAATCAATCATGAAGAGACTTAGAAGAAGCAAAAACAAAAAGAAGTCAACAATCAAGAGGAAATTGGAGAAAAGACTTATGACGTTTTGTAGAAGAAAATAAGGATGAAAACGGAAGCATGGACTCTGTTAGACGAAGGGAGTTGATTATGTGCATTCATACATGAAGCAAGGATTATGAGGGAGCTAATCCTATGATCCATTGAAGTTGATGAAATATATATCCATGATAGCAACCATAAAAGACATTACGTGTTCAGTTCAAACTTAGAAGAAGTCTTCTTTGAAGAGAAGCCTTGAAGTATCTCTACTTGTCTATCCACATCCGTGATCCTATTATGAAAGAAAGAAATGGAATCTTTCATGCATGGAATCTATAAGAAACTCCATGGACCCAAGAGCTAAGGAAAAACATGAGGAAGAACATGGAGATTCCAAGAATGAAAGAGAAGCCAAAAAAACCAGTCATTGTATCAAGAATCACAAGATTACCAGCCTAATATGAACTCACTAAAAGAAATCAAGCAGAGGAACTGAAATTCGTGATGAAGAACAGTGTATGGAAGACTTATGAATGAAAGCATTACGAGATCTAGAACTATAGGTTCTCCCAGATGGAGGGACAAGACTATGATGATCACTTGTTCCAGTAAACCAGACATATCTCTACATAAGCCATTATATCATCCGCAACATCCGTGAGTTGGAGTTATACATCAAATGAATGTAAAGACTATTCTCTAGAGAAATTGAACAAAGAGCGTATGAAGAGAAACCTCAAGACTTTGAGGCATACCAGAAAGAGACCCTTGTATGCATATGGAAGAAGATAACTTGGTAGAGAACCTCCAGTGCACAATAAAAACATGGTGAAGACTTTCTATAACATGGATATTGTATCAAGATGATTACTTAGAAGATCAGATCTCATAATGACAGAAGAAGTGCCACATGGATATGTTCCATCTTTCCAAAACAATGATATACTTTATTGATCAGAGCTACATGAAGTCTTTAGAGAAAACCAATGTTCCAGACCGAAGTACATTTGAAATCAAGCATTACATTATCCTTGATAAAGTACAGAAAGGATAAAGTGGTTCTCCGATACATATCTCCACAGATGAGAAGATAAGTAGACATTTTGGTAAATATTCTGTCCAAGATGAAAGAGTTTGCGTACTCAAGATGGAGCTCGTGGAGACGTCTTCCTTATTGAAAAAGGAAGAGATGACTCCCAGGTTGGGAGGGAGCAATGATGTATTATTGATTGATGGACAATCATTCTTCAGTTTGAAGAATGGTTAAGGATGATCGAATTCTTTCTAGTTCAAAAAGTGGATTGACATTTCTGACAGGCAGTGATTTCCCATTGTGGTTAACATGGGAAATGGTCCATATTGTTGATGTATCATAGACAATGACTTCCCATTGTGGTTAACATGGGAAGTGGTCTAGGGAAGTCTCTCTTCTTGAGGGTTACTCAAGAATACTGACATGCCTCGCCAGACATCGATTTCTCATTGTGGTTAACATGAGGAATGGTTCGTTTTAGAGGTTGATATAGGAAAGCATTTTCCTCTTGTGGTTAACAAAGGAAATGGTCCAGACAGTCATTCCTTAGGGTTTATACATTCTCTCCAGGGTTCACTTTGATTAGTGTCGGAAGAATGGCCCAGGGTGGGGAATGGTCTAGGCTCAACAATCAGGGATAGTCATTCCTTAGGGTGTATTCATTCTCTCCATGTTTCACTTTGTTTAGTGCCGGAGGAATGGCCCAGGGTGAGGAATGGTCCAGGCTCATAAAGAAAAAAAAATCATTCTTCCTTGTTTGAGAAGAATAGGGAAGATAGCCCATTGTTGATACTGAGGGCATATATGCTTTCAAGATCTCACAGATGTGAGTGAAATATTGTCCCAGATGATTCATTTTATATCATAACATTGTTTATGTGCAGGTTGATATCAAATAATTGTTATGAATATCATATGATAGTAGATGTATACTACTTTGGTGGATGTGTTCCACTGTTCGTGACTATACATTACTGATCAAGTACTTTTTTTCTACTTGGTGTGATAGTGTACCATTGGATTGTAGTTATGTACTATTATGGATAAACACAATTGTGTTCTATTTTTGTTTCGATTGCCTTGAAAACTATCAATAGCTTGGTAAATGATTATCATCCAGATAGATGATTAAATGACAGAGATTTCTCAGATGGAAAATGGTTCAGAACATCTGCTCTTCTAGGACATATGTCCATATTATAAGAATGGATATTGTATCACTATGTGGTGTGAGTGACTTATTCAACATCATGTCTGATTACTCAGATGAAGTATGGTTTCGAGAGATGATGCAGTTGATGACACTGATGGTGATGATGATGCTCATGATCTAGTCATGAGATAGTCTAGATGACTATGTTGATGTTACCGAATGAATGGTATGTTTTTTGTTCTCAAGACCATTACCTGTAATACCTCCCTAGCTAGGAGGGCGTGTTGATATTATGGTAGTTGTGGGAGGTATTTACCTCCACGTGTGAATCTGATGAGAATAGAATACTCCAGGAAGCAAGAGAAACCCTAATGAGTTGGCTAATAACCCTAGAAGACTTGTAGGATCAAGAAGACAATTTGTATTAGGTTATTAGCCTCCAAGAGAAGAAGTTGGCTAGAAGAAATAATAATATACTGAACAGACAGATACCCAGAATGAGAAGTCGGCCCAGTTAGTTATCCAGAATTACTATAAATACAGGAGGCTAGTCTTCATTCTGGCAAGTAGTCTCAGTATTGCAGAGCAACACTCGTGCACACTACATTTGCCCAGTTTCTGCACAGTTTTGGAGGAGAGTTGTCATTGTAGCTATTGCAGCTAGTTGTTACGCTTGGACTATCTCTTGGTTAGGGTTTGGACTATCTGATCAACTTTTGTTGGTGTGCTATCCTTGGGGAAAGGTTCGCTACCCTTTGTTTGGCTCTCTAGCCTAGGGTTTGCTTCTAGAGTGATTCTCTATCAAGGTTAAGGTTCTCATAGGGTGGCTTCTGCCTATGGTTGGGTGACAATAGTGATATTTTCAATGGTAAAACGAGCACATCCATTATATTCTAACACCTCTTCCATGTTTGTTTTGACATTAAGTTGATGCTTCGCTATATAAACTTGCCCCAGTACTTCAGAGATAATATCTTTTTCAAGGCCCAACGACTCTTTGCCGAGTGAATGAAATGATTCTTCACACACTTTCTTCACTTCCTTAGCCATTCTTTTACTTTCAACTATGTTAGCCTCCGAGATTTTGAGTATTATATCACCCCTAGTTTGCTTCGAAAGAGACAACCTAGAGACCATGGCTATTTCCTCTCTTGTCGACAACACAACTGCCTCCTGGAAAGTAGCGCAAGCAGCAATGACTTCTCTCTCCTTTAAGAAAATTTTATTTAAGGATTGGTCTACCACCCAAAAATGGTTTTGGACAACTTCTACCGTAATGAAAAGGATTTGCTGTGCTCATTCCAGTTTCTTGCACACCTCCAATTCCTGAGCTTGGAAAATAGCTATATCTACAGCCGTATTCTCAGTCAAGCTTACTTTGGCCTATAGTTGTTTTACCAACTCTCCCTGCTGAATGACCCATTCTTTACTTGTCTGTGCATTCTTATGCATTTCGTTGAGATTGACTTTGAGATACTGAATTTCCTGTCTATCACAGGCTCTAATCTGCTCAAAATCCTTGTTCATATCGTTCCTGACATTCTTTTCCACAATATTTACTTGATTTTTCAATTGGCTTATCAACAAATCCTTCTGTTTCAATCGTTCTTTTAGGTTCCCAACTGAAAGCTAGTTTTCTGTTGAAAAATCTCCCAGCGAGCCTGCCACATCTGTAGCGAAGTTTGCCTCTTCCAAGGCCTTTCCATCAAATAACACCCTGTGTATTTTGGCAGTTGCACCGTCCTTTTGGTGCATTTCTCTTTTTACCACAACCTTCCTTTTCTTGCTGAAGAAGAAATCAGAAGGAGGCATCTCTTCAAATGAAATAGGTGTAAGACACTCTATGAACACTACCTCAGCACTTAGGTTCCCTCTGCTAAACTGTAAAGGTGTAATAGATCGAATAGGGTTGCCTATATCGGTGGATGGTTGTTTCTCGGCTATGTCAGTAGATGATTTTTCTGGTGTGGACAATGGATTTTCTTCTCCCTTTTTTATCAAAGCTTCGGTCTGAGCTTTAGCTTGGTCACTTGGTGGATTTGTCAATGTGGTGTCCCCTTTCTGAGTCAAAACCTCAGTCTTCTCCAAGATTTCTTGAGTATCCTATCCACTGGAGCTCTTTGTTTCTAAACTTTGGGCCTCAATTTCCTATGTAGCTGGGGGTGTAGGGGTTTCTCCCTGCAAGACTTTTGGAAGGCTATTTCTCCCATGCCTTTGGAAATTATAGAATTCGATCAATTTGTCGAGAGTTAGAGTTTTGAATTGACTCAAGACTTCCTAATAGGATCTCTCTCCTTGGAATATATCATCCTGTGGAGACTCCTTATGCTCTTATCTTTTCAAATTACAAGAGGCCATGTGATTTCCCACAATATTTTGAGGATTGTGTTTCTTGAATTCAATATTGACAAGCTTGATTTCATCCAAGGATGTGGCCTCTACTTAAGAATGGCCGAAATTGAACAATGAAAACATACCAATTTGCAAGGGATAGTTGGGCCATACCTTTTTATGCAAGGGTTTTAGCTCCTTACTGACTCCGCCCAATATAGTTTGACACGCTAATTCTCTGCACACTAATCGGTCTGTTAGAAACTTGGGCAAGGCGTTTGGAGGAACCGAGCAAGCAAAAACCTTGATATAGGAAAAATGCTTTTTAATGTACCAATCCGCTATCTTCCCCAGGTTGGCCACTATTTTGTCAGAAATCTTGGGAGGTGGGCATCCATATATGGCAATATGCATTGGCACCACCACATAATTGCAGATTTCATAAAAGAAATCTTTTTCTTTATCTTCCCATAGCTTCGAATGATAAAGATGTATTGCTTCAGCACTGTTTGGAGTCCAACTCTAGCCCATCAAAGGAAAAGGTGTCATAAAACAAATGGAATCCATAAGGTATGCCGACATGTAAAACAGGGCAGGTCATCCTTTGGCTTTAAACATCTAATATTCGATGATTTCCTTGGCCAAACTGTCTGAAAATATCTTGGCCCAATTGAATGAAAAACCCTCTGCAACTTTGTGCATGATCGGTACCCATGATAACAGGAAGTAGGCGGAGTTTTCCCTCCCGAAGCTTCTATAGAGAATCATGGAAACATACATCATATGAGAGTCTAATGATGCAGTGGTGTATATGCCATGGGTGTCTACTCTGAATTTCTCAGGGCGTGCCCACCAATCTTTGATCAAATCAGGGTAGTTATTTATACCATCTGGGCACTCTTTGTCCTCAATTTTTTTTAATAAATCGACATTATAACTGTGTTTGAATGCTGGGGACAATTTTTACATCACCTGTACATGTTCTGGGTGGAAAGATCCAAAAACAAATTTATGTGAATTGTAGATGGTCCTGGTCACGACATCAACATTCTCCAGGGCCAAACCTATCATGTCGTTATACGGCATGAGCCTCGACCACATGGCTATATTATGAAGCTTTTATTGGGCTACATATTTGAGCTTCATTTCCTAAGTTTCGGTCTTCTCATCATCTGACTCTTCTGGACAATTTTACGACTCATATTGTAGGATATTTCATACTTGCATCCAGGTTTTTATGGTCTCCACATCTCTCGACGATGTGTTTGAGAGGGCATCTGTGTTCTGGCTTGAGCTCTCACCAGCCACTTTCACCATTTTCCTTGGAGCCATGATATTGTAAGCTCAGAACTCTGTTACCTGTTACAAAAAAGGTATAAACTTCTTATTTTTATCAAGCTCGTTGTTCTATGAAAACGCAAATAGAGTTCAAACTTCAATATCTTTTTCACCTTAAGAGTATCAATTTATGCATACCTTCACTGAAAATGTATTTACTTTCCTTAATGAAAAGATTTATGCGGTGTTTTGAGATCTTATTCAGAATGATTTTCGTAGATTGATATTAATGCCATTAACATCTGGTGGTTCATGATCGAGACAAACATAGATGAAATTTGAAACTATCCAAGTTATTATTTAGAGAACGATTAATTACGAGATAATCATCATTAATACATCAGTTAATCGCACTTATCGTTAAGTAAATTTTAGAATTTCGGATCTCAAGATATCCTATAACAGTTCAAGATATGACTTCCGAAATGCGAAATCGCGATGTGATTAATTGTTTTGAATCAGGTTTAACTCTTTTAAATAATCGTGATTAACCTCAAATATTTTGGGGTTTCAGATCTCAGGATATTGATAGTTTCTTCGAGGTAGTATCCCCGAAATGCGAAATTGCGATGTGATTAATTCATCGTTAATCGTTTTTAATCCTTAATTAATCCGACTTAATGATTAATACATTTCAGGAGTTCGGTCTTCGTGAATTAGGGATACGATATATGGCAAAGACCTGATTTACGAAATCGTGAAACTACTATTCGATTTTCTAATTGGGTTTTAGTTTCTTCTTAGGTATTCATCACTTCATGCGTTTGGTTAGTTAACTTCATTTAAAATTCCGACAGGTCATTTTCCAGAAGGATACGTCAGAGATTAAGGGGTATACATGTATCGTGACTAGGATTCCTCAAACACTTTTTGGATATCGGTACTTTGGAGTTGCTACATGTTGAAATGATTGTAGCGTGAAACTCCGAAACCCGAAACTCTGAAGTATTCTTTAGTGATTTGACTCTTTAAAGAGTAGGCAGCTCCAAAACTTCTAAGAGATTAGGATCATTTGATTGGATGGAAGACTTCATCAACAGTGAGAATCAAGCATGCGTTATTTTATTTTAAATGGAAACAAAATCTATTTAAAGACTAAAGTTTAGAAATTTATATGTGTTCCAACACTAGGTGAAAGAAAAATTACACCAGATCCATTCAAGTAACCTCCTAACATAAAAATTATTTACTTTGTCACTGATCAACAAGGTACAATAAAACCGTGACAGCAAAATAATTACATTTTTCAGATTACCTCCCAATGATGAAGGTGAGATAAATATTGAAGGCTTCAATACATGGAGGAAATGAAAATCCATGTAATCCCCCATGGGGTCATAAAATAGGTGATAAAACCTACTAGATTGGTAACAAAAAGCTTTCTCTGTTTTACAGCTGCACACATTTGGTTGAATGTCCGTGGAAAGCACAGGTGAGTGAAAGGTTGTTAGGGTCCTAACCCACACATAGGTAGAGCCATATATTCGAATGTAATAAAAGTCAATATTAATAAGGCCTTTCAATAAAATAGAATAAGGTGGATGTAATTAGACCTAATAGAAGCTTCTGCTTCTAGAAGGATCTTCCTCTAGATGCCTCTCTTGATAGAAATATTTAGTATAAATAAAGGTCGAGGGTATGAAAACCCTAGCTTGGAGATTATTGTAAAAGAGCGTTGCTCGACTGGAGGTTGCCCCCTCAAAGAGGCCCATGAACATTGCTTTCTGAATTAAAGTGCTATTTCTGTTGTTGTTCTTATATCATTTTCGTGTTATTGTGGAGATTATGATGGTTATATTACTGTTATTATGTCATTTCTAGCATTTTATTTCTGTTCTGCATACTTTTTATATCTGATATATTACAAGTGGTATCAGAGCACTTTCCTTGGAAGAAATTGTGGGAATTTTTTTCCAGGGTAGAGACCTATTCCAATGTATTTAAGCCACATAGATCTGTCATTACGCGCATAAACCCACAGTTGAGGGATTCATACATGTAGGAAATACAAGTGGTTCTTAAGTGCACATCTGTTGGCCACCCTTGTAACCCCTATTGGTACCTCTTCGAGTGGTAGCGCATCAGACAACACCTATGTATGGATCGGCCTAGATTTCCTTAAGCCCTCTTTAGATAAACCGATCGGCCACTTGACTGCTATAGTGCCACCGAGAACAACACTCGGGAAGATACTCTCTAGTACCTGGGTAGTCGGGTAGTACGACTAAGGGTATGGTCTATCCTCTTTAGTTAGTGCCCTGAGATATTAGGCCAAGTACTATTTTTGTACCCCGCATGTATATTAGAGAGCTATAGCATAGGGAAAACCCTTGTCTATAGAACCCTTGAATACCTAATCCTTGGGGGACAGAAACATAAACAAATTAAAATAGACAAGATCTGTTGCCACACAACTGTGTTCGGGTTGCCAAATCACTACACTTTTCTTACTGGTTAAGAATTTGGGGATTTCATCGCTGCAGTATTCTTCAGACTAGAGTATAACTCGACAAGTGTAAAAAAAAAAAAAAGGCCTAGAAACTTTTTCACCATTATTTGAGACCTATTCCATTGGATTCATCTCTTCGCCCTTATCACATTCATCCATATCATTTTTTGGCAAAATTTTTGACCCCGCCTGCCCCTTTTCAGTTCACCCATCCTCATGGACCATACCCATATCCAAGACCTGGAAGCTTGCTTCAACACCTTGCAATCTGGTCTCCTCGAGACCCAAAAAGAAGGGAAACAACTCAGTGCCAATTTTGCCTCCATCGATACATCCATCAATACAACCATGCAGTCCTCAATGGAGGAAGTCAAACAAGAACTGAACACCCAGCTTGAATCTGTCTTTGCATCACTCTGCACCAAACTGAAGATCCCTACAGATGACCCTTTCTTTGACGCACCTCCAAAGACTGAAGATGAACATTCCTCCCATTCTCATACCTTTCAGCACCATCACTTTCAATGTGACCTACGCCTTCCACGGGTGGACGTGAATTTGATGGCTCAAACCCCACTGGTTGGGTAATCCAAATGGAACATTATTTCTCTTTATATGGAATTACAGATGACTTGGCCAAACTCTGGTATGGTGTTATCCATCTAGATCAAGAACGTTGGCAATGGTGGCAATGGAGAAAAACTTCCAGTCAAGGGTATATTGCTTGGACCCAATTTGTAATTGAGCGTTATGAACGCTTTGACACTGAAACCAACCATTTGGGCCATTTGACAAAGTTGAAACAATTAGGAACAGTAGAAGACTTCATAATTTCCTTTGAGTGCCTAGATTTTTGAACAGAGGGCATGACTGATGCTTTATTTTGAGAGTGTTTTATCATTGGCCTCAAGGATGAGATTCAGGCCCATGTCCTCATGGCTGGACCTTCAAGTTGGGTG
Source organism: Picea engelmannii (assembly GCA_009831015.1). Lineage (NCBI taxonomy): Eukaryota > Viridiplantae > Streptophyta > Pinopsida > Pinales > Pinaceae > Picea > Picea engelmannii. The sequence continues at coordinate 253,728 of ML796574.1, forward strand.
AAGGCTACTAAAAAAGCTAAAGAAGCACAACAGGTTGTATCCTCTCAAAGCCGTAAACCCTCCTTTATCCCTTGCCCTAAACTCGTAAATCCCACTACTGCCTCTGCCCCATTAAAGATCCAAAAATTGACCAGGGATGAAATGGCTGAGTGCTAACTCAGAGGCCTTTGTTATAATTGTGATGACAAATATTTCCCGAGTCACAAGTGTAAGGAACAAAATATTTTTATGGCCATATATGAGGATATTTTGGAAGAGGATGTTGAAACTCACCTTATGTCTGAGTCACCTAAAATCACTGACATAACCCCTCCCTCAGACCCTCCTGAAGTGGAACCGATCATTTCCCTCAATTCTCTCACTAGCTTCTCCGCCCCCCAAACCCTCAAGTTAATCGGTTACATCAAGCATCAGAAGGTCATCATTCTGGTTGATAGTGGAAGCACCCATAATTTTATTCATCGCCACATTTCCCAAGAAACTCATTGCTACATCCATGCCGTCAACAATTTCCAAATCATTATTGCCAATGTTGGTTCCATGAAATGTGGAGGGCACTGTGAAAATGTGCGTCTCCAAATCGGTGACTACCACCTAAAATCCCATATGTTTTCTATCGACATGCATGGTTGTGACATTGTGTTGGGTGCAGAATGGCTAAGGAATTTGGGTCCCATTCTCATGGATTTTAAGGAATTAACCATGCAATTCGATCAGGAAGGCCACCAATATAAATTCCAAGGCATCACTGTTGGTTCACCTAAGGTCATTAATTCCCATTACATGGAAAAGATGCTCAAAAAAGGTCATTTTGGTGTCATTTCCCAACTCCATGCCATACAAGCAACAGAGACACCCCCGGTGCTGCAAGACCTCCAAGCCCTCCTTTCTAAACATAAAATGGTATTTTCCACTCCCCAAGGACTCCCTCCTTCTTGCGGTGTTTATGATCATTCCATTCCCCTTGTATCCGGAAGCCTTCCTCCTAATATCCACTTGTATCGTCACCCCTTTTCACAAAAGAATGAAATTGAGAAAATGGTCCAGGAACTCCTTAATGCAGGCGTTATCTGCCCTAGTACGAGCCCTTACTCTTCTCCTGTAGTCATGGTCCTGAAGAAAGAAGGTTCTTGAGAATGTGTCCTGACTTCCGTGCCCTCAACAAACTGACCATTAAAGACAAATTTCCCATTCCTTTCATTGATGACCTCTTGGATGAATTGAGTGGCACCCAATTCTTTACTAAACTTGATCTTCGCTCGAGCTATCACCATATACGTATGAAAGAGGTAGACATTCCCAAGATGGCCTTTCAAACTCATGAGGGACACTATGAATTTTTGGTCATGCCCTTTGGCTTGTGTAATGCCCCCTCCACCTTCCAAAGCCTCATGAATCATGTCTTCCGTCCCTTTCTCTGTCATTTTGTCTTAGTTTTCTTTGATGATATCCTCATCTATAGAAAAACCTGGATAGACCATATTACTCATGTGGATTGAGTTCTCCATCTACTCTCTCAGTACCAAATTTTCCTGAAACAGTCTAAATGTGCTTTTGGTGCCTCAAAAGTAGAATACTTGGGTCATCTGGTTGGCAAGGATGGCGTCAGGGTGGATCCGAAAAATATTGAAGCTATGCAAGACTGGCTTCACCCAAAGACTCTCAAAAGATTACGTGGATTTCTTGGCTTAACAAGGTATTATCGCAAGTTTGTTAAGAATTATGGAAAGATTGCAGCACCTCTCACTGCTCTCCTCAAAAAGAACTCTTTCACTTGGACTCTAGTTGCTGCTGAAGCTTTCCAAACCTTGAAGATGGCCATGTGCACCACTCTGGTTCTGGCCCTTCCTGATTTCACAAAGACCTTTGTGTTGGAATGTGATGCCTCAGGGAAGGGAAACAGTGTTGTCCTTATGTAAGAGGGTCGAACTTTGGCCTTCACCAGCAAGCAACTATCTGAAAGGAATCTGGGCAAACCCATCTATGAAAAGGAAATGTTGTCTATTCTTCATGTTGTTGATCTATGACACCCTTATCTCTTGGGGAAACATTTCCAAATTAAGACAGACCATCAAAGCCTCAAGTACTTTATGGAACAACGCATTTCCTCCCCGGATCAAAAAAATGGGTGACTAAGCTCTTTGGATATGATTATGAGATAATTTACAAGAAAGGCAAAGACAATGTGGTGGCGGATGCACTGTCCTGAAAATATGAAGAAGAAGGATTCCTTTTTTCTCTTTCTTTCTGTTAGTCTCTAATTTTGTCTTGGTTTAGTGAGAAACCCTTATCCTAAAACCCTTCTTACCCACAGTTCATTTTCTGTTTCTATTTGATTTCATTTTTGTTTTTAGCACCTATGGTTTGCATTACAGTTTTGGATAGTTTATTTAAGTTTGATTTTGAAAGACATGGTTTTAAAACGAGGAGTCACCATTTATGCCTGTTTGAATTTCAAACTTTCAAGATTTTCTAAGTCATTAATAGCGCTACGGGAATAAGGCTATTCCCGTAGCGCCAAATAATCATGCCTTGATATGCATCTTCCATCCAAATTTTGTTATGATGACATGAATCGAGGGTTGAGAGTTTGCATGTGTCCACAAAATCTTGTAAATCATTTGCAAATTCAACCATTTCATAATTCAATTTCTGTGTACCCGCACATGATTCATGTTAAATCACACATGATCGTTATATTATAACGGTTCGATTTTGCTAAATTCAAATGTAGGTAGTCACTCAAAGGAATGATATACACTAACAATTGCAGGTGGAAAATTTGGAGCCCGAGGGCGCTAGTTGCAGAATTGTGTTTTGATGGCGCCCAAGAAGAGAAAACAAGTTGTCAGAATAGAACCGGAGGGTGCCAAACTTCTTGAATCCTATCCTTATATGGATCAAAGGTTCAATGACACTAGGTGGTTTGAATTCCTTATCAGTTTTCAAGGTTATGATGAGCAGGTCTCCATGGAGTTCGCTTTGAATTTTGATGGTCACGAGGTGGAAATAAGTAAGATGTTGATGCTAGTGATAGAGCAGACTATCGTAAAGGCCTGAAGGTTGGTGGTTGGAGGAGAAATATGGTGGAAGAAAGAACATGTGGTTACAGAATTTTTAAACCAATTCCTGCTTCCAGATAAGCAAAATCCCGATTGGAAAAGGGGAATACCTCGTAGTTGGATTCGACCCAAATGGCACATGGGTCTGATCGTGATGCATAGGTATATCACCTGCGAAGGTAGATTCTCACTAATCTATATCTACCACATCAAGATACTAATGCATTTAAATGGTGATTACCCTTTAAATCTCCCTTATTTTCTGCTCACAATCTTGACAAAGATGTCAAAGAGAGTGCAATCACTCCCCACCAATGCTAAAAGTAGCCTGTTCCATCAAGTCCTAATTAAAACCTTAGTCATGTCTACTTTGAATGAATTAAATAAGCCTTGGAGTTGGCTCACACAATATTTAAACCTTATCAGTCAGTCTAATAAGAAGAAGAAAGACAAAAGGAGAAAGACTGTTACACAGAGCCGAGATATTTCCGATGAAACCCCTGCCAAAGAGGAGATGTCTGATATCAAGGTGACTAGGAGGAGCAGAAGTAAAATACCTAGGTGGAATAGAGAAATTGAAACATTTTCTGAAGAATATGTTAAAGGGGAAAATGACTCAGATAAATATCTTGACACTCAAACTACAGTAAATTTTGAAACACCATCAACCAGGAAAAGGGGTGCTGAAACTAAAGGGAAAAGGGTTAAAGGTGTGTCTGTATCACAGAAACCTAGAAGGAATTATACTAGGGTCACCAACAAGTATAGACTGAATTCAAAGGCCATGTTTAATCCATCGATGAAAGAATAAAATGTTATAGTCATCGAAGATGACTCTGAGAATGCTGAAGCAAGTACCAAGAAAAGGGAAAAAAGAACTTCACTGCCTAAGAAACCATTCAGCAAAGGAAAAAGAATGATTTCACCATCTACATGACCTGTAATGAGAGATTTAACCAGATTAGTAAAATCTAAAGATATGGTTAAAGGTATCAGTGAAACCCCCGAGGATAAACAGGGTCACCTAGAAGACTCAGATCGCATATCAGATGTGCCTGAAGCAACAGATTCAACAAGTTCTGATGAAGAACATAGCTCAGGATTAGTCTCAAAGTACCAAGTTGAAGCAAAGAAACCCAAAGTGGCCCTGAACTTGAATGAACCTACACCTTTTGAAGAATTCTCTGGATTTAGAGTTAAAATCAGAACTGATAAAGAAAGGATCAAGGAATTTCAGAAAACAATAAGACAATTAAAGAAAGAAAAGGCCCAAATAGAACAATGGAGTGCTCACCAACAAGAAGGAATTCAGGGTTTTAAAAAGAAGAAGAAAGAGAAAAGGGCATTGCTCAAAGAAATCAGGGAGATTAATTTCAGACTCTATTGGCACAATGTTGTGCTTACTACAAAGCTCAAACAGAAAAATACTAAAGCTACTACTGTGATTATATCCTAAAGGTAACATGGAAATTTTCTACAATTATGATTTAAATGTTTTCCAGAAAATATGGCAAAGATACTCATTTTTGGTCAGTGAGATGCTAAGAACTCAATCTATTTTACAAGATCAAACTTAATTCCTATTTTGTAGAGTCAAATCTAAATGCTGGCAATATTTTGCAATATAAAGCTGTTGAGCTGTGATCTATTTTGGGATTGTATAAACTCATTTTGAGTGAACTTCATTAGTAGTAAGATACTATTCAAATCTAGTCATTAAAGCTATACTAGATGATAGGATCTGGAAGTTGTATATATAGTTTAAATAGACAGAGGAAAGACTATGTGAAGGTAAAAAATTTGGAGATCCAAGGGACCTTTTTGTGAAGCTCATTGTAAAAGGCATTTATGTTCAATTTGACACTTAATAGAAAAGGAATATGGATGGTTAGACCCTCTTTTTCTACTCTGTTATTTATTTATTCATGCTTGAATTCATATTCATATTGCAATGTTTTTTGATTCTTGACTGTTAATTTATACAGTGAAAATTTTGCTATAGAGATAATTTTTCAAGTTTTGATATCAAGTTGAATATCTTGTTTCTTTATGACATTTTGAGATGAGAATTCATGTGAAGTTGACAAATTGAAGACTTCATCTTCCTTTTTCCTATATTAGTTTAATCCATCTATGTGTCTACCTATTATTCAACCAATGGGATATGATATGTTCTGATCTTGATTTTCATGTCACGCTGTAATCTTGAGCCATTTTTCAACCACCCTACAAAAAACCAAATCATAAAAACTTAAAAATACTTTGCAATAAAAAAATGATGCCTTAGCTTGCCCTCTCACAGTCAAGTGCAACTTTAGGGACTAACATTTTTGGCACCATTGCCGAGGATGAAGAAATGAAGAGATCTTCCCTGGGGAAATGACAAGTTTACATTCAGATCTTGGTGGTGGAAAAGATTTTGGACAATTATTTAAGACTGTGATTATTTCACCTGGCGAGTCCTCTGTGGTAATTCTGGCTCCTAAAAGAGAAGGTAAGGGACCTAAAACTCCTCTAAATTCTTCTTCATCTAATAAGAAACCAGTAACCAGGAAAAATCCAGATCTTGAGCCTGTTGCTGCAGTTCCAGATCCTGAAAAGTTATTAAGAAAACCTAAAGTTCTTTCCGGTCATTCTTCAATCTTAAAGGGAAAATTATCTTTATAAAGTTCTCAAGGACAATCATTTGAAATCATTAGAACCCAATTAGATGAAGACATAAATCCTAAAAGTGAAAATAAACCTGTTATTGAGTCTGATATAGTTTCATTCCCTTCAACTATTTCAGAATTAACTCTAGAACAGTGGAAGTTACTTACTGAACTCAATAAATAGGAGTATCCATAATTTTTACCTGTGACTAAAACTTCGAGAGGTAACAACACATATATTAATAACAAACCAAAGACACCTTCTTCGTCTCTTGGATCTGTCTGATTTGAGGATTTTAGATCACATTATTTCTCCTTTGAGAATCCTCTATTTCTCAACCCATTAGCTGATCTTATTCCAAAAAAGAAATCCTTATCTATTGAAGATCAAGAATCAGTGACAATACATATAGGTTGTAATACACAAGGGACTCCTTCTCCTTCATCATTACCAATCTTACTCACTCCCAAAGCTCCAAAAATAGCTAATATGGCTGCAGATAGAATGGATGAAATAGTTGCAGCAGGGTATGCACCCTTGGTTCTTCCACAAGTCATGTATGCCTTTCCACCAAATGATTATATGAGATATTTGCCTAGATTCAATGGAGATGGATTAGTTACTGCTGAAGAGAATTTGAGTTCATTTTATAGTTTTGCAGATAATTTCAATGTAGAGCATGCTGATGTGTGGCTGAGACTATTCGTACAAAGTCTAAATGGGGAAGCATGAAAGTGGTTCAGAAGTTTTCCTCCTAATTCAATAGATAATATTGTAGCCTTAGATGATGCATTTCTTAAACACTGGGCAAAGAAAAAGGAATTTTTATACTATATCACCGAATTCGACGCTTTAAGGGGAAAACAAGGTGAATCAATACCTGATTTTACCAAAAGGTTCAACCAGATGTATGGTAAAATTCTAGAGGAGATAAAACCTTCAGAGACATCAACTAAAATCACTTTTGCCAATGCATTTGATTCCAAATTTTCCTTGTTTCTTAGGGAAAGAAGAACTACTACCCTCAGCCTGATGCAAGATGATGCTATCGAGGTAGAATCAAACATATTAGCAGTAGACAATTTGAAGTGTAGAAATGAAAGAGACAGAAAAAAGAAAAAGGACGAATTGCCTTCATCTTCTAATTCAGCATCTGACTCTAAAATGGATGAAATGGATAAGATGCTAAAAACTATGACATTTGAAATGGAAAGGTTGAAGATAGAACAAAAAAATCCCAGTAGACATGCATAAGAGGGCGGTTACAAAAATCCAAATCAGTTTAGGAGACCAAACAATTTACCTCAAATCTTACCAAGAGAAAGAAAAAACCAAGATGACCAAAAGGTGTTACCTCCTTTTCAAAATAATGCAGTAGATGAGGAGGAGGATGAGGATGATACAGAAGAAGACCCTACAGTTCATTTGAATGATTCTGAATCATCTCCTCTACATGTGACACAGTAGGATTATGAAGATGCTTTGATTGCAAATCAGTTTGAAGAAGGGGATGAAGATGAGATCGTCCAATGGGAACCTAAAAGGAAAAAATACAATCTTAGATCTGGTTCGAATGCACCTAAAGTTGATACACCTATTTCCACAAAGAAGGCCAATACTCCAGTTAAGACAGGAGTTATCAAAGGTGTTCCCATGATCCAAGTTGATCAATCATTGAAACAAACTGCCAAGGATAGTACTGTTGACATAAAGGAACCAAATAGAAATGTTTATGCTTTCAGTTTAGAACACGAAAAAAAAAAAATCAAGATTTCAGTGCCATTATTAGAACTCATGAAAACATAACCTTTCATAAAGACTGTCCTTAAGGCTCTACAAGCTCCAGCTCATGTCACCTTTTCAGATATGGTTAATCTAGAAGATGACAACCCTGCTATAACTATTGGACCTCACATTGAAGATAGAATTGATGCTTCTCCACCTTTTTACATTTCATTAAATATCCATGACAAGATATTTCACAATTGCTTAATGGATTCTGGTGCCTCGCATAATGTAATGCCCAAGGTGGTGATGGAAGAATTAGGGTTGGACATTACTAGACCATATCATGATCTATATTCTTTTGACTCCAAGAAAGTCAAATGCCTTGGAGTTATGAAAGATGTGGTTGTTACTCTTTCCCAATTACCTATGAAGAGTGTGGTATTAGATGTTATCGTGGCTGACATACCTCCAAAATTTGGAATGCTTCTTTCAAGATCTTGGGCTAAGACGGTAGATGGTACTTTACAGATGGACCTTAGCTATGCAACCATACATGTTTTTGGTGGGGAGCAACGGAGATTATACAGAGAAGTTAGATTGGCTTATTTGGTAAGTGATCACAATAATCCCACTAATCATCCTATATATGTTGTAGAAGATGATCTTGGTTCTTCTATTTTTCATATGAGTGAGGAAATGGTAGAAGTATCAGTCAGAAATTCAACAACTACAGTGGGAGACAATAAAGACAATTTTGTTTGGAAAATGTATTTTGATGGAGCATGTTCTAAAGAAGGTTTTGGAGCTAGTATTGTCTTCATTTCTCCTACCAAGAAGGTTATCCCCATGTCATATAAACTCGAATTTGACACCACTAATAACATTAGTGAGTATGAAGCTTTGTTGTTAGGTTTGAAATCTGTTAGAGATATGGGTGTAGACAAGCTGTCTGTTTTTGGAGACTCAGAACTTATTATTCACCGGGTCAAGAATATATACCAAACCAAACAACAAAGGTTAAAACAATACAGAAATGAGGTATGGAATTATGTGGATAATTTATTTTATGCATTTAATATCACTTTTGTGCACAGAAATTTGAATCAACAGGCTGACTCTTTGGCACTAGCAGTTAGCAAATTTAAAACTCCGATGTTTCCTAATCTGAAATTCAAAGTTGAAGTCAGAAACAGACCTTCAATACCAAATAATATAAAACATTGGCAGGTTTTTAAAGATGACGAGGAAATTCAAAGATTTTTGAAAACTATTGAAGAGTTTTCTAACATTTCAATTGACCAAGATGACGAAGATGGAGAACCCAAAATACATGTTGCAGAAGTCCTTCAAGATACAATTGATGACCAAAAAATCATTAAACTGAAGACAAACCATCTACCCAAGGGTTTGGTCCCATTAGAAAGGCTGTTCGATCATAATGATGTTTCCAGGAAGGCTATTATCCAAACAGAAGAAATAGACGTAGTAGACTGTGACATCAGTCCGGATGCAAATCCCAGGTTGATAAAAATATTTAGGAAACTTTCACAAAAATAGAGAGAAGCATATGTTGAATTAATGAAACATTATTCAGATGTTTTTGCATGGTCTTATGAATATCTGAAGGGGTTTGATATAGAGATTATTCAACACAAAATCCCTCTGAAACCTGGATCAAAACATGTCAAACAAAAGTTCAGGCAGTTTGATCCTTTACTATTACCTATAATAGAAAAGGAGTTCAAAAGGTTGTTGGAAGAAAAAATCATAGTGCCACTGAGATACTCGGAGTGGGTAGCCAACCTTGTTCCTGTCAGAAAAAAGAACAGAGAAATAAGGCTCTATGTAGACTTCAAGAATCTAAACAGGTGCTCTCTGAAATGCAATTATCCATTACCAAAAATGGATTATATCTTACAAAGAGTTGTCGGTGCAAAGAGAATCTCTATGCTTGATGGATATTCAGGGTATAATCAAATATCAGTAATGGAAGAAGACAAAAAGAAAACAACTTTTACCACTCCTTGGGGCACCTTTATATATGAAAAGATGTCATTCAGATTGATGAACACAAGAGATACATTTCAAAGGGCTATGGATATCACTTTCATTGGGGAGAAAGACAGGTTTGTGGTTATTTACCTTGATGACATCACTATATTTTCGGCATCCGATGATGAACATTTATAGCACTTGAAGAAGACCTTTGAGAAATGCAGTAGGTATGGCATATCACTTAATCCTAAAAAATCACATTTTTCCATGGAGGAAGGAAAGATTCTAGGACACATTGTTTCACCTGAAGGTATTAAAATAGATCCAGAAAGAGTAAAGGCTATTCAACAAATCAACATTCTAAGAAATAAAAAGTCTATTCAGTCATTCATTGGTAAAATTAATTTTTAAGGAGGTTTATACCTAACTTTGCAGAAATTGTCAAGTACATCACTGGCATGTTGAAAAAGGATGCATAAATTAAGTGGATACCAAAAGCGAGAGAATCCTTTGAAAGGATCAAACAGGCTATCGTTCAGCCACCTATTCTAGTTATCCCAAATTACTCCAAAGAGTTCATGATTTTTTCATTTGCATCAGAGAATACCATAGTTGATGTTCTTCTACAGAGAAATGAGCAAGGATATGAGTAGCCTATCTCTTTCTTTAGAAAAACCCTCAGAGACTCTGAATTGAAGTATGATTTAATAGAAAAATAGGCCTATGCCTTGGTAAAAGATTTAAAATCCTTCAGAGTATATGTTCTTCAATCTAAACTTACAACTTATGTCCCAAGCAGTGTAGTGAAAGAAATATTGGTTCAGCCAGATTGTGAAGGAAAGCGAGGGAAATGGATAACCAAAATACTGGAATATGATCTCACAATAAAGCCTACTCAATTGATAAAAGGACAAGGCCTTGCCAAATTAATGGTAGAATATAATTGCAAAGCCATTGGGTTATACCATCTATCAGACATGACACAGGACTCTTCTATCCAGATTGAAGAAATAAATCCACAGATAAACAACAAGTACGTTTCTTCAAAATGGTACAAAGATATTGTATTTTTTCTGCTGAATTTTCAATCTCCCCCAGAGTTGGATAAATCAAAATTCAGATCATTAATGTTAGGAGCTGTAAACTACTATATTGTTGACCAGGCCATATTTTGGAAGGATCCCAACATTTTTGTTGTTGAGGTGTGTGGATGAAAAGGAAGCTAAAAAAATCTTTCATGATCTGCATCACGGTGTCTGCAGAGGCCATCATCATTGGAAGGCTACTGCCTTCAATATTCTTAGAGCAGGCTATTATTGGATGGTTCTATTCTCAGATGTTTTTGCTCAGTTCAGGGCATGTGAACCTTGTCAGAAATTTGCTGGAAAGCAGAAACTTATATCTTTGCCTCTGAAACCAATCATCGCCCATGGACCATTTCAATAGTGGGGATTGGATTTCATTGGAGAGATTAATCCATCATCCTCAGGAAAACATAGATGGATTCTTACATCCATAGATTATTTTACAAAGTGGATTGAAGAAATTCTGACTCAAAATATGACAGACAAGGTAATCATGGAATTTTTAGAAGGATATATTTTTTCTAGGTTTGGCTGTCCTTAAAAACTGGTCACTGATAATGCACATGCTTTTAAATCAAATTCCATGATTGAATTCTGCAATAAGTATAGTATCAAATTGGTTCATTCTACCCCCTACTACCCCCAAGGGAACGGATTGGCAAAATCTCCCAATAAAACTCTGATAAGGATTATCAAAAAATTATTAACAGAAAATAAAAAAATCATGGGATTCTAAGTTAAAGTTTTCCCTTTGGGATGATCGTATCAGTAACAAGAAGTCTATTGGGACATATCCTTTCCATATGTTATATGGGACAAAATTCCAACTCAATTGGGCCTGCTAGTTTTAAAGTTTATTCAAGAAGAAATAGAGGAACCCAATGATGTCCGAAGAAGAATTTTTCAGATGATTGAAGTTCAGTAGGTCAGAGAACAGGTTAATCAGAAAGTTGCTACTCATCAGAGAAAAATCAAGGCTACATTCGATAAGGGAACTAAGAAAGATGTTTTCAATGAAGGGGATTTGGTGTTAAGATGGGATTCCAGGAGAGAGGACAAAGAAAAACATAGAAAGTTCGATAACCTATGGTATGGTCCTTTTAGGATAGCCAAGGTAATCAACAATAACACCTTTCTCTTGCATAGTTTGGATAATACTGAAATTTTTTGGGGCCCAGTAAATGGGAGGCTATTGAAGCACTATTTTCTCTAAGGGATCATCAGGTTTCAGTTAGTACAATAGACTTTTTATTTCAATAAAGACTCCATATACCCAATGGACTTGTTTTTCTTTACAGTTATGATGAGAATAAAAGACTGACAGTCGTAGGGGAATCAATAAATTAGAGATAAAGGAAAGGCAATGGTCTGCAGTTCTTGGAGTTTATTATCAAAAATCCATCCCCAGAAGGAGCCAATGTTAGTCTCTAATTTTGTCTTGGTTTAGTGAGAAACCCTTATCCTAAAACCCTTCTTACCCACACTTCATTTTCTATTTCTAGTTAATTTCATTTTTGTTTTTAGCACCTATGGTTTGCATTACAGTTTTGGATAGTTTATTTAAGTTTGATTTTGAAAGACATGGTTTTAAAACGAGGTGTCACCATTTATGCCTGTTTGAATTTCAAACTTTCAAATTTTTCTAAGTCATTAATAGCGCTACATGAATAAGGCTATTCCCGTAGCGCCAAATAATCATTCCTTGATATGCGCTTGCTATCCATATTTTGTTATGATGACACGAATCATGGGTTGAGAGTTCACATGCACCCACGAAATCTTGGAAATCATTTGCAAATTCAACCATTTCATAATTAAAATGTTGTGTACCCACGCAGGATTCATGTTAAATCACCCATGATCGGTATATTATACTGGTTCGATTTTGCTAAATTCAAATGCAGGTATTCACTCAAAGGAACAGTATACACTAACAATTATAGGCGAAAAATTTGGAACTCGAGGGTGTTAGTTGCAGAATTGTGTTTTGATGGCACCCAAGAAGAGCGGATAGGTTGTCGCTCTGAACGTCAATTTGCAGAAGGGGATCAGGTGTTTCTGCGATTGCAACCATACAAGCAAACTTCCCTCAAGGCCGAGCATTGTCAGAAGGTAGAGCCCAAATTTTATGGTCCTTATAAAGTTCTCAAGCATGTGGGACAAGTCACCTATCAGTTAGCTCTGCCCAGTCATTTGAATCTACATCTTGTTTTTCATGTTTCATGCTTAAAGAAGGTGATTGGAACTAGGTGCCAAATTCAAATCAACCTTCCCGAGTTAGCTGAAGAAGGATCCATTTGGCTACAACCAGAAGCAGTTTTGGACTAGCATGAGTGTCGCCTGTGTCAGAGAACCATCAAGGAAGTGCTAGTCCAGTGGAAAGATACAACTCTAGCATATGCCACTTGGGAACCAACTACCATTCTGCAGCAGTTTCCACATCTCAAGCCTTGAGGACAAGGTTGTTTTTAAGGGGGCAGACATGTTAGGGTCCTAACCCGCACATAGGTAGAGAAATATATTCGGATGTAATAAAGGTCAATATTAATAAGGCCTTTCAATAAAATAGAATAAGGTGGATGTAAGAAGACCTAATAGAAGATTCTGCTTCTAGAAGGATCTTCCTCTAGATGCTTCTCTTGATAGACATATTTAGTATAAATAAGGGTCGAGGGTGTGAAAACCCTAGATTTGAGATTATTGTAAAAGAGCATTGCTCGACTGGAGGTTTTCCCTCAAAGAGGCCCGTGAACATTGCTTTCTGAATCAAAGTGCTATTTCTGTTGTTGTTCTTATATCATTTATGTGTTATTGTGGATATTATGCTGGTTATATTACTATTATTCTGCCATTTCTAGCATTTTATTTCTGTTCTGCATACTTTTTATATATGGTATATTACAAAGGTTGATGCAGGATGCTGATCCACTTCTCCTTTTCCTTCTCTGGTAACATCTGCTAGCTTATGGAAAGAGATCTCCTCATGTATATCAATGAATGGATGTTTCTCTTTAACATGTTGCTTATTTATAATTTTTGGAGATGAGATAAGCTTCATGTTTATCTCTTCCATTTATCCTTCATGGCTCTCCCAAGGATCAAATCCATAATTATCATATACAGGAACCATGGTATGAGGTTCCAAAGAAACCATGAAAACGATTTGCTCTTCATCATTTTCGTTGGGATATTCATAAAAAATTGGCTTCTTTTGGTCATTATTTGAAATAACTTCTTCATCATAAGCAAGACAGCTAAAAACATCTGTTTCAAGAACAAAAATATCCTATGCATTTTCTTCATAAGAGCAACAAACAAAATTTTCATCTGATGTAGATGAATAGGGAAGAGAAAGAGTTGATTCCTCATCCAAGGCATATTCTTCAATATCACAGCCTTCATAAGAATCAATTATATCTTGAACACAATATTTATACTCCTCACAACATCTATGACAAATTAACTCAGAGGAATAAAACTTTTGACAATGCATATTGAAAGCTGCATGAAACTCTTCGAGTGAAGAAATGCTAGAAAGCTCAAGAGAGTGATACCAAATACGAGCATCTCCTAGAAGAGAGTACATAAACAACTTCATACGTATGTCTTCATACTGGATTTCAAGTTGTTGTATCAAAGCATGAAATCCAGGAACATGTTCAAGAGGGATGTCATTGTTACCTTCATAAAATATTGGCATCAGATCTTTCCATTCATCGATATGAGGCACAGGATGTGGATAACCAGCTATGGCTGAGAAGTTGAGTGGGGAAAACCTCCTGGAAAGGATCACCTCCATATCCATTTGATTTGTCTCCTTTTAGTGGATTCACCAACAAATTCTGAATAATGGAGTCACCATGGTGAAACATAAGCAGTCAGAATAATGTGTCCAGTTTCAGTTCACCATCTAAAATTGGATCTATTCATTGTTGCTCTCCCAGAGAAGATGTATTCACTTCCATCCCCGAAAACAACGCCATGAATGTTAGCACTGAGATTCACCCTCTGACTGTAAGAGGATAATCCCAGTACCCATCAAAGTAAAAGTAAAATGGATTAAAATGGTTTGAGTAGGTGGATAACCAAGACTAAATTAAGAAAGTAATAGATTACATAGGTTACAGTAGATCAGTCTAAAACGTTGGGAAATGGAGTCATAAGTATCGTGATTAATGAAGGCATTTAAACGGCCTATCAGACAAAAGATTTATGTGATGGTGAGAAGAAAGAATACAAAAGGTGCTACCTCCAGACAAGAAGAAAACACGAACATTTGAGTGATAAACGATGAAATATGGGCAAGATGACAACAGATCCTCCATCATCTCAAGAATCCATAGATCATAGGTGCTACCTCTAGACAAGAAGAAAACACAAAAGTCTGAGTGATAAATGATGAAATATGGGCAAGATAAAAACAAATCCTCTACCGCCTCAGGAATCCATAAATCATATATGCTACATCCAGACAAGAGGAAAATAGGAAGTGTCTGAGGGATAAACGTTGAAATATGGGCAAGATGACAACAAATCCTCTATCACCTCAGGAATCCATAAATCATATATGCTACCTCCAGAAAAGAAAAAAAATACAACATGTAAACTAAGAAGACATTCTGATAAAACAACTCAAAGGAATCTTCAAAAACTGAATATTTACAATCCATGCCCCTCAGGCTTACAAATTGAAAAATGCAGAGCCATGCTCCTAAAATATCTCAGCTCTCTAGCCTCTGAAAACACCCCCCCCTTCTTTTAAAAAATCTAAACTGATCTATTTATATCATATCGGCCCACAACTGGAAGGAGTGTAATCTAGCCATCTCATTTAAAACTTTCGTCTACGTATCCTTCTGTTAGATTGTGTGTGTGTTCTCTTGTCAAATGCAAGATCATATCAATATGGGTCTGCAAGAAGAAACCATCCATCTTGGTACCTTGGGTTGGCAGTTCTGTCTCCTCGGCCAGACCCTCCATGCCTTCTATTTATGGAGTGAGTCGAGGTCTCAACCACCACTCCTTTTTCATTAACTGCTTTTTTTTTCTCGGGATCGGAACAAGGCTTAATGCCTAGGGGAAACTACGTGATGCTCTCGGATTTTTTGTTTTATAAGCACGTGAATGCGGGGCTGTCGAAGGTGGTTTGGACCCACACTGATTTTGAGCCCACAATTCACCACCTTCCACCACGTAGCTCTTTTACTATAACACGGTTTTGATTGTGGAACCTCTCACGGATTTTAATGCTCGAGCAAGTTGTGTCCCCACAATGAAGTGTGGTCATTGATCTAGTCACGTTCTGTGATCTAGGAAACCCTTCCAATTTAGTGCCCCCGCTAAATCTTATCCGCCTGCCAACTTTAGGATCATTCTAACCATGCTTGGAGATGGCGCTAATTTTGGCGCTGAACAATAACACTTCCTGGAGGATGATCTGACATGGTGGACTAACATCACTATGCTAACATGTCATGAAAAGAGAGGTGACACGTGTATTTTCCATATGGATTCTAGGTGTCATGACTGATGAGAGCACCACATGTCTAAACTGATGACTGCCACGTACTTTGGCACTTCAGATCTTGGGGGCGGTCTACATGTAGAGATGGAGCTTCGAAGTGAACGACGATTGTCGATATTAGGAGGACACGCGGTAGGGATCTATGGACTCTGGGAGAAACTACTTCGGAGGAAAAAAGGAGCGGGGTAGCTGAAACTCTCGAAGCCCAAACTCCCGAAGTAAATATTAATCGTCTGTTTTGGAGGATGCGTGGTGCCTGATCTGCAACTCTGGGGGAAAGTACTCCAGATAAAATCGTGAGGGGAAGTCCTGAAACTTCTGAAGCTCAAAGTCCTGAAGAAAACTACCACCGTTAGATTTGGATGGACATGCGACATCGATCGGTGGACTTCGGGAGAAAACACTTCGGATGAAAGCAAGAGGGGAGAAGACGAAACTCCCAAAGCTCGGATTCCCGAAGTAAATCATGATCGTCTGATGGAGAAGGACGCATGGCGCCTGATCTTTAACTCTAGGGATTTTGTCTGGTGCTAGACCTCGCACAAATTTGACATGCTGAATACATTGAGTCGTTGATCTGGACTACTCCTAGGATATTCGTTGTTGGAAAAATAAAGCCACCCACTGCTTGTATTTTAAGCTTGAAATGGGTTGCTTTGAATGTTGTGTTTGGACGTTTCTGTGTAACAAAGGACTTGGTCGTCATGCGACCCTTTGACAACTTTATGCGATAACAATATCATTCTTGTTTCTAGAGGTGGTTTGGGAAGTTACTTTGTGAGGCCTATTTGTCCAAGATTTGATTTCATTATTTTCTTTGACGAATTATTATAGGTCTAAAGTCTTTTCAGCTTTCCTTTTGTTGTTTCTTGCTATTATTGAGGAGAAAAGTTTGTTTGTTCAAATCTTTCTTATTCATTTTACTTTTTAAACAAGAAAATATCAAAAAAAGTTTTTAAAAAGTAAACTTTGCATTTCTTCTTCATCCCTTGCCCTTATTTTACTGATTTTTTTTTTTTATATAGTTTTCTTTCTTCTCTTATAGTGCTTTTTAATTTTCAGTTTGCATTTCCATACTTGAAAAAGAAAAATATTTCATTTCTATAGCTTTGATGAAAATAATTCCAAAATCTTGTTATTTGTCTTGCATTTGAAATTTGAATCAGTAAGGTCATTTCATCTAAAAGAAAAGTTGCATTCTTTACATATAAAAAAGAAAGAGTTCGCTTTTATTTAATTCTAAAGTGTTGTTTACACTCATATTTTCAGTGAAGAACTTCATTTTGCAATTTTGTTCTTAAGTGTTTTTTCTGTTGAGTCCATCAAAACACCATTTAGTTTCACTTGTTATCCTTTTTCAGTAAAAAACAACTTATAAAATGAATGCTAACTAAAATCAATTAGAAATTTTCATTTTACTAGGGTAAAAAAACTAGTTTAGGCTAGGGTCTTGGTTTAGGTTGGAGAGTTTATTTCTCCACGGCCAAAAACAAACTTAGGCATCTGAGATAGGGAGTGAAAAACCCAATTTCATATAATTATAGCTAGGACTATCCTCTAAAACAAGAGTAAAACAAGAGGTCACGTGAAGGAGAGTCAATGAGATAACCCATATGAAGCTAAACTGAGCGTAGTGGAGAGATCATATTTTGGGGGTCTTGTCAGTTCCCTTACCTTCATGAGAGGTGGTGATTTCAATTCTTTGATATTAGCTACCCTACCCATACATTTGATCCCAACTGTTGATTGTACCCCCTGGATGATGACTGCGATTTGGTGACCTTAGTTTCTTTTTCTAGGTGTCTCAGAGGTGGTTGCGGGGGGTTTCCTATGGTACTTGGGGAAGACTTCATATCACACTTTTTAGTACTATCATAGGGTTCCCCATGAAGAATGGGTACGTTCACTAGATAAGTATGGTTAGTGGAGGTCGGGGTAACTTCTTCTCACTCTTTCATTCTCTAGTCTAAGGGACTTAATAAACCTGTTCCTTTTTCTGGAAGGTCCTTTCCTTACTTTGTTACGATTGTGATATTAGGACCTAATCCACATGAGTCAATATATTTGAAAGGTTATTTGTGACTGTTGTTTCTTCTAGGGATTTTCTAGTGGTGTGTTCTACGATCGTAGATTTCTTAGGAAGGTGTGTAGGTAGTCACCTAGAGCTAACAAATCAAATTGGTTGATCAACCAACTTGTCAATAAAAAAAATCAAGTTCTTTCGCTTGAAGAAGTAGGAGTGAATCCTACATCACCTCCCTTGAGGTATCGAATTGATTAAACTGACACTTTTGTACAGATTGGTCTGGTCGAGATCGTAGACACAAAACCCGCAGAAAATAACACTTCTACTTAGGAGGTTGTGAGTGTATCGGATCTTGGAGCCGAAGACTTCACTTAGACATTCAATCCTTCGTTAACTAAAACTAATGCTCTAGTTGTTTCTCATATTATAGCTCTTGGGTCAGAATTCACTAATAGTCACCCTCTTCGGTGGGATGTAATGGGAGGAACTCCATAAGTGTCTGGTCGGGGGTCCCCACAACCCCCACATTGGAAATCTCCACCGGAGGAATCCTTCCTCCTGGTGTATATAACCAAATGACTAATTTGGTTCAATCCACAATAGCCACATCATTCAGCAACTCTGCTCCACTAATTTTCATGTCCACTCAACCTTTGGGTGCGACCATGTTGTTACCATCGATAACTAATGCATTTTTGTTTGGTATGTTGTCAATGGGAATGGAGAACATATTGACTAGTTCTTAGTTAGTACCAAGCTACTATCATTGGTATGGGTAGTTCTTCGATCCCCTACCAATATTTTCCTTAGGGTGGAGGTCATATTTCTTCATCGTTCCCCTCTATCAGGAGTGGGTCATTTCCTCTGTTTAACCAAGGACAACAAGGTTTCATCCAAATCTCTGGCCCATCCACAAGATCCTCCTGGAAGCCTGGTGCCAGTATCAATCTAGGTTATTCTTTTTTGATTGGTCCTCAACCCAAAAATTGTAACATCCCTAGCTACAATTCTGGGTCCAAGATGAGGTTACCTTTTCTAGCAATGTTAAACTTTCCATACCTTTTGAAGCTCATGAACGATCTTCTTTGTCATGATCCAAACTGGTTGTTGGTTCCCACCAAATTTCCATCCGACATTCCTAAGTTCAAAGACAAGAATGGTGAATATGCCAATGACCACATAACTACATTTCATATGTGGTTTTCATCAAATTTTTTAAATGACGATTCATTCCATTTCTGCATTTTCCAACAAACTCTTATGGGAATCACAGTGAAGTGGTACATCAAACTTGATGGTGGAGTATTTTGCACTTTTCATGATTTGGCATTGGTTTTTCTAAACCATTTTCAGCTACCTATCTGGTACAATGCCGGCACTGATATCCTTTCCACACTGAAATAGGACAAGGCCACTCATATATCAGATCACATATAGGAGTGGAGAATACAGAAGAGGTTGATTAAATCCAAAGTTCCTCAATTCTTGTTGGAATGGTTCCTCAAGTATTTTTTGTCGGTCATCTCTAAAGATGTATCCACATCATGATTATTTTCTGAGGAAGAAGCGATATTCAGTGAAATATTTCCGATACAATATATTATGCAGAACATAAAATTTCTAGCAGGAAATGACATAATAATAACAATATATCCAAAAAAATATCAGAAGAACACTAGAATAACACCAGAATAATCACCAGGAAGAAAAACTTTATTATGATAGCAATGTTCACTTGCCTCTTCGAGGGGGAAACCACCAACAGAGAAGAGATATATTACAATAATCTCCAAGACAAAATATCCAATGCCTCCTATTCTTATTTATACTAATTCTACCTTTTAAGGAATCTTCTAGAGGAAGCTCTTTCTAGAAGCGAAAGATTCTATTGTATTCTTACATTGAATTATTCTTCTTTATTTATTAGGCCTTATTAACTAATGTTTACATTTATTAAATAGAAAACATATCCTACTAACTAATGAATCACGGAGAGGGTTTAGGATGAGATCCTCGCATGCCCTCGTCCTTCAAAGTAATCCTTTTCCTCAAGGCTGTAGGTGTAGAAATTGCTGAAGTATGGTCACAGGTTCCCAGGTCACCTCCTCTGGTGCTATGTCCTTCCACTTGATCAACACTTCCTTGATAGTGCAGCCACACAACTAACATTCATAGTTATTGAGGAATTCTTCTGGTTGGAGCCACAAGGAACCTTATTCATATAATTTTGACGGGATGGTTTGGAATCTATAATTCTATCCCACTACTTTCTTCAGACAAGAAACATGGAACACCATATGGATTTTGGAAGTAGTAGGAAGGGACAATTTGTAAGACACATAACCAATACGCTTGATGATCTGGTAGGGTCCATAGAAATTAGGTTCCAATTTGTGATGTCCCTGATCTTTGAGAGATGTTTTCTAGTAAGGTTGGAGCCTGAGAAACCCCTGATCACCTTCCTGAAAAACCCTTTATAAACAATGTTGGTTTGTCTGTTTCTTCATGCGATTTTTGTCCATGTGGAGGTTATCCTTCAGAGCTGCTAGAGTGGTTGTATGAACTTGCAGCATTGTAACAATAGATTGGACCTTGGATGTGCTAGGAATATAGGTAGTGACTATTGGTGTCCTTTGGCTATACAACTCTTCATATGGGGTCATTTTAGTGGTCGTATTATAGGAAGTATTGTACCATCATTCTGCCAAGGGAAGCCACTGCACCCACTGGTGTTGTTTGTCTGAAGCAAACCAATGCAAGTAAGTTTACAAATTTTTTTTGACTACTTTTGTTTGGCCTTCAGACTGGGGCTGATAAGTTGTGCTCATGTTCAGTTGGGTGTCCTGCAATTTAAACAACTCTTTAAAAAATGTGTTAGTGAAAGTTAGGTCATGATCAAAGACAATAGAGGTTGGCATGCCATGTAGCATGAAAATATGATCAAGGAAGACTTGTGCTACGAGTGCTGGTGTGAAAGGGTGAGGTAAGGGAAAAAAAAGAGCATACTTGGAGAGGTGATCAACCACCACCATAATGACAGACTTGTTCCCAGCTTTAGGAAGGCCCATTATAAAATCCATGGATATTTTTTTCCACAGAGAAGATGGAATGGGTAAAGGCTGTAGGATGCCTGGAGACTTCACCATTTCACCTTTATTACGTTGGCACACCTCACATTCTATGACAAATTGAAGTATATCCTTCTTCATACTTGCCTAAAAAAAATAACGATGAGCACGAGCATATGTCTTTTGGAAGCCCGAATGACCCGCTATAGCTGAGGAGTGTAACTCATTTAAGAGCATCATCTTGAGTGCTGAGGAGGTTGAGAGAACCAGACTATCCTTATATTGGAGAATATTATCATGCCAAGTGTAGCCAGTGGGAGGATTAGGGTCCTACTGAAGATAGTGAATTAATTTGGAGGTAGTCTGGTGCATTATCCACTCTTGATGCACTTCTTCAATCCAATTAGGGACCGGTAAGGATAAAGAAAAGAGGGATTTGTCCTCCTCATGTTGTCTTGACAATGCATTTTCTACTATGTTATCTTTTCCCTTTTTGTATATGAGTTCATAATCATAACCCAACATTTTTGTCAGCCACTTATTTTGTTCTGGGGATGATAGTCGATGTTTTAAAAAATATTTCCAGCTATGGTGATCTGTTTTAATTTGAAAATGACATCCTAAGAGATATGGTTTCCAGGTGTGCACTGCATGGAGAAGGGCCACAATTTATTTTTCATAGGTAGATCGACTGATATTGTGACCACTCAATTCTTGAGTAGTAAATGCCAAGGGTCGACCATCTTGGGTGAGAACTACACCTATACTCGTGCTTGAAGCATCTGATTCCACCACAAAGGTTTTGTTGAAGTCAGAAGATGGTAGGACAGGGGTAGTGCACATGGCCCTCTTTAACTATGTGAAGGATTTCTCAGCAACAGGTGTCCAATGAAATGCATTCTTCTTAAAGAGGTCATTCAATGGATTATCAATTTCTCCATAATGGTTGACACATTTCCTGTAATAGCCCGTGAAACCTGTTATCACACAATCTATACTTTCCCAAGCCAAAATGACGGGTAGGCCTAGATTAACGTAACACATATGTAAACCTATCAATGTCACCCCAATAGGTTACCTCTTTCTCTTTAGGAGGGGGAAAATATCACTCCAAGGGAGATGTCCTAGGACCTAGTTGGTTGATGAAGGAGGATAAGACAAGATAATACCACCCCTCTCTCTAGGTCACTCAAATGAATGAAGTCACTTGGAATGGTTAAGTCAAGGGGGTTAAAGGGAAATAAGGTGAATAATACATGCCCTTTACCAAAGAAACACCAAATATTAACCAATGATATCAATGCATTCATTCAATGACTTCAATGTAAAAGTGTTCTACCAAGCAAGTTTATGCAACGAACATAGATGTGTAGCAACAATAATAAATCCAAAAATTGTAACTTATAAGGAAAATAAAGTATAAATACCTTGCAATGACAGTAATTTTTCCACTTACAGTTTCTAAATTAATATAAGCTAAGTAATGAATTTAGAAGGTCTATCAAAGTACTCATAACAACAACAAATTAACAATTATGACAACAATAAACAACTTCAGAAAAGTACCTTGCTAAGGAATTTTAGTGGATACTTTTAGCATTTAATGATTGTGGCTTGCCTAGTACAAATTCTGGGTGGCTTATCAATCAAAAAATGAGTCTAATAGGCTGTCAAAAGTGATTGTAACAAAAAAAAATAAGAGTGATGACAACTGCAAGAAACCCTTAAAAATGCACTTTGTGAAAAGCAATGTAGGCACACTTTAACTCCAACTGATAGTACTGCTTCATGCAATTTTTTGGGTTAGTTAAGTTAACTTATAATCTAAATGAGATGATATATAGTGGTTGTAGTAGTGTTAGAAAAAGAAACAAGTTAGTACCTTAAAATAGGTTAGTAGGTTAGTTTAAGTTGGTAGAGATAACAAGTGAAGTTGAGTGTATTCTTGTCAAGGAAAAGGAGAAGAGGACTAGTGCCTTCAAGGGTAATGGAGTCAAGGTGGATGGCTTCTTCTAAGGATGAAAATCAATTGATGATGATGCACAAAAGTGTAAGAGGGAAAATACATAGGATAAGTAGTAACTTAAGTCCCCCTATGTATTGACCTCAAGAGACAAGATGCTAGGGTGTAAGCAATTCTAGGCCCTAGCGCCTTGCTCTCCTTAGGATTATTATAGAGTAAAATTTATGCAACAATAACTAAATCAAAATCCTTAGAGTGTTAGCAATTTAGGGCTCTAGGGTTTCACTAGTTATTAGACCAATTCAATGAAAATATTGGAAAATAAAAAGTAAGAAAGTAGCAATTTAAGTCTCTTACTTCAAGCATTAAGCACACCATGCAATTTCATAATCTTGTATGAGAAAATAAAACCATACAACAAACCATTCAATACATGAAAAAAATGCAGATTTTACTTACTTGCACCAAGAATAATCATGAGAATACCATGCAAGATCACCATAAAACTTCCAAGATTGATCCAAGTTGCAAAAACATAGCCTTATACAAGAATGGTGCCTCCGAATTTTAGCCAATAACCCTCACTAGGGTGCAAATTTCAGACCTCTTGTCTTAGATGACAATTTTTGATGATGGAAATGAGAGTACTTTTCATTTATTTATACAAAACTTTGACCTTTAATTAATTTTAGGTCAAAACTAAGGCCAACCTGGACAATTTACAATAAAATTCTATTTTGACATAATAAAAATTAATTAACATCTAAAGACACCTCCAAGGGTGATGTAATTCCCTTCTAGGGTGACGTTGAGGCTCATAAGTGAAACATTGAGCTATAAAAGTGGGGCACTTGGCCTCCAGTGGCCCCAGATGATGCCCACACATTCCACTAGGATGATAAATGCCTCCAAAATGAAAACCCTAGCTCTGGATGACATCTATAGATATGATGGTGATGTCCAGGGCCCTCAAGGGATAATGTCCATGTGGAAGAGCAAGGTCCTTCTGGGTCTAGGTCTGTCAGGGTGCCTCTGAAGGAAACATCCTTTTTTTTCCTGGTGCAATTCTTCAATTTCTTCTTACCCCTGGCTGGCTTTGCAACATCCATATGTGGGCTTTAAGCCCCCATGAACGTCTGATCTAATCACTCTCTCATGTGTACATGTCCACTGAGTAAGGTCCCGCAACAATAACAAGTATGCCCTTCAGGGGTTCATAAGTCACAGGGATCATAGCATGTAAATCACATCCAATAATTAAATTACCCAAACATGTGCATCAAACCCCCCTTAACCCAAACAAATGCTCAAAGATGTTATGTTATTTGACAATTTAGGTTTGGAGAAGGTCTCAGGGTGTCCTATTAGGCTAACCTCTCTTATGTTTGGGGTGTTTTCCTTGCAGGATCTATTCCAATTCATGTAAGTGTATGAGGTGGCATGTGGTAAGTGTTTGGGCATGGGGTGCATGTAATAATAGGGAAATGTAAAGTCTTACATGTGGGTGCCTTTGTAGAGGGTGAGTTGCACCTTGTCATAAATGAAATTGTTTCCTAGCCCGTTCATTGCCTTTTATTCTTAGCTTTATTTCTTTTGATCTTTTTCTCTTGTGATTAAAGGGAATAGTTTAGGGACATTGTCCTGGCTTGATGACCAGAGGTGATAGTGTTATCCACAAACATTTCATGGAAATGAGAAGGCTGGCTCGTGTTGAGACCCCCTTTCTCTTGGCGATGCCACCAAGAGCCACTACCCTGGTTTGGTGACCAAATAGGTGGTAGTTTCGTACCACTATATTCCCATGGTCATAATAGGATGGCTCGTGATGGGACCTCCTATCCATCAACTTATACCTTGAGTGTTTATGTACATTATGGGTCCCCTTTTCCTACTGAGAATATTTTCACTACTTTCTCGGGGATCCCTGGGCGAAGCATCTCAAAGGTTTCAACATTGGATTTTAACTCTTGCCAGCTAATTTTCCCCTCTGGTCCTTTAGCCCCTTCTTTGATCCGAAAATATCTTTTAAAGATAATGGTTGAGTTTTAAAGCATGAGTTAAATTCCCATTTAGGAATTGAATGAAAGAAGAAGAATTAAAGATGAAACATGGCAGCCATAAAGCAATATGAAAATCTAGAAATAAGCATGAAGAAACAACAAACCATAAACAACAAAGTTGATAATGGAGTTTGGCAATCTTGCCTACATCTCCAGGCCTTTGTATCAATGGGTGAGGCTTTCTTATTTCTTTTCAAACCTTCAAAAGTACATCATAATAGTTTCAAATGGATTACAAACTAATCTGGTTGTGTTCTACCAGATCTCAAGGACCCAACAAAACTGACGGAACTGAAAACGGATGAATGAAGCTCCCAAAATGGCCCGCAAAGGTGCTCTCCTCAATGGCTTCCCTACATAAAAATGGATTTTGCTTGACAATTATTCAACATTTCCCTTATACGAAATTCCCTCTTGGCTTCAAGAACCTCTAGTTTAAATAGACTTGAAGTTGGTAACAAACTCCCAACTTCCCCCCAAGATCTGGCCTCAAAAAGGGCCCAAGATCCTCCAAAAATGGATTAAATCTCCTAAAACTGGTTAAAAATCTATTAAAAATCTTAATGTATAGTTACAAACCCACTTTTGGCTAATAATACAGGTGAAACCCATAAAATCCAAGCTCCTGGTCACTTGGGCACCTCCATGTGGCCTCGGGCTGGTGTGCTGGCCCTTAGCCCCCCCGATCTCATGCCCCAAGCTCATATGGAAAATGGAAAATGGTAAGTATGAAGGGAAAAATACAATGAATTTTCACAGACCCACCCAGTGGAAACCCATCCTAAAGGGAAATCAACTTACTAGGGCACCATGTCACCCATCCAGGTATGAATGAGGAAAAGATCGTAATTTCCAAGAAAACATCATGAAATGAATAAATATTCAATAAAACATATTCATGTGCTTCAAAAATATGAGTGATACATACCATGATACCTAGATTCATTACCTCATGGAGAAAGACTCACTGCTACTTCAAGACCAGGCTAGTGGGATGGATATTTTTGCTAGTGATAAATGGACTGTGTTGAAGAAAAGAGGGGCCTTCCAGGTCCATGCTCAAGTCATCTCAATCTTAGTACTCCATGTTTAGGACCTATGGGCCTCGATATGTGATCTCCTTAGTTATCCCTAGGCTAGGGGATAAAATCTGGCTCCAACTCGGGGACATGTGCTCACTGTAGAGTGCATGAGAACCTCAACATATCTGGTATGAACTACACCTGATAGATCTCAACAAAGGATATTAGTAATCCTTAGGGTGGTGATATCATCCCTCATCCATATATGATAAAATATAAAAATAAAAACATCTCTAGTCTAACATATGATTATGAGAATACACATATACAAAATGAATCAAGACTATATGAAAATGAAACCACAACTATGCTAACATGATATGCAAATGGTTTATACAATGGATGCAAATTCCTACCTACCTCTACTTACCTATTGGTTGAATGCTAGGTGTAGTCATATAACCAATGAAACCATCCTAGCAATGCCTCATAACACCTGCCTTTGTGCTTCATCATAAACCAAAACAATGACAAGTCAAGAAAAAAAATAACATGAGTTAGAGCATGCATCATATCATAGGAAGTTGTAAAGTCTAGATCATGGAGGTGGGAGGGAGGGACAATATTATTCCAGGTTACACTTCTAGGAAAGTGCTCAATCCATATCAGAAATGGATCGTGAAAAATCAAAGTCTCAAAAGACTAACTCAAAGAGTCTGCAGGTTGGCTACCTTGGACATCATCACATCCTGAGGTCTGGGAAGGGACTAGAAAGAACCTAGAGGATGGCCGAAAAATTTTCAGGGGAAGGTTGGAATACCAAGATAAAAAATTTCTTCTTAAGGCATTCAACCTACCCTTGAATTCTAAAATAAGGCTTTTCCCTGGAGAAAACTTAAGACAAGGGACATGTTTCCCAACTACACCCTTAGTGACATAATGAGATAAAGTAATTGAAGGAGGTTGTAAAAACTTGTCACAAGTACCCTGCTTCAGGAAAGCAATTACCTCAACCTTATCAATATCTGAGCACAATGGTGGTTGATAATATTGTTCATAGAATAAATCTAAGTGCTCAAATGAATACTCATCAAAATCCTCAAAGTATGACCGAAAATCATCAGGAGAACATAGAACTAGGTCACCCTTGGGTGCTTGGAAAACATTTGCAACTACATTATCTCCTTGTTACCAAATGTCAAAATTAGTAGTAACCTCATATTATAGTTGTAAAGGAAACATTTGTAAATTACCCTCAATGTCATAAATGGGATCCCAAAAAATACCCAATCACATCCCATTTACATTTCCCAACATGTATGAACTCATCAATATTATCAACCATTTCATTACCTCTATCATAACATGAAGGGCTTAAAACATCCAAGGGATCCTTTAACCGTTCTTCACTTTCCAAATAACAAAATAAAGCATCTTCAAAATCTTGGAAAGTGTTGGCCCTCGACCAAGTTTTGAGAAAACCTTGGTTAGGTTTGTACCACTTTTTGGACTTCGACACATTGGTCAAGGAAGGAGCGTCTAGGCGGAGCTGAGATCACGGATCTCACCAATTTTGTGGGCTATGTGGACCCATTAAGGGGTTCTATAGGATTTTTGTAATGGGTTATGGGATGTCAGCCCATGGGGTTTTTACCCATGATTAGGCCTTATTGTAAAGATTTGTAAAAGTATAAATAAGTAAGAATGTATGCTAGAAGTATAGGCTTTTAGTGAAGTTTTGGTAGCTAAGTGAAAGTAGTTTTGGGTTTCTTAGTGCAACAAAATGTATACGTGTTAAGGCTTTGTGCTCGATAGAGAAGTTGGCTTTGTGCATTGACCTAGTTTTAGAAGGAGAATTTGCTGCTCAGTGTGCAGGTCCCCTGTATGGTGTGAAGCTCAGCTTTGTGGCCTAGTGCACAAGAGAAAATGAATGTAAGATATGGATGAATAATAAATAAGGCAAAGAGGTTGGTGGAAGTAGCCCCACACTGAGGTGAACCACGTATATCTTGTGTCTTTGGTTTTCTTTGTGCTATGTTGTTTATGCCATGAATATGCTCAATACTTTGATTATTATAGATAGATCTATTGATGCTTAGTGATTCACTTGTGTTAAAGATAATTGAATGTTATATCTAACTCAGTGCTATGTGCTAAGTGATTGAAATACTTAATCTTTATTGTTACTGTGTTGATCTATCTTTAGGGTATGTTCTGTGATGTTAATAAAGATAATAAATGAATGTATGTTAATCCTAAGTGTTAATAGAATACCTTGAGAAGTGTTATTATTATAGATCTATGTCCCAACTTGGTTATAGAAAACTGCGTCCTATAACCCCCCATGCCTCTACCTCGGGTGAGACTTCTCCTACTTCACAGGTGATGCCGAAAGGGTCGGTAGTTAGGGTTGTGTTGGTGCATTGTTAGAGTTGAACCCTGGGTCTTCCCTTGTGCCAACAAATGGTCCCATTGCCGGGACCTGAAACTTTGATTTCTAGGAACTGAAGTAAAGAAAAAAGAAGCTATGTGCATAGATCTATTGCTAAAGTGCACAATACTCTACTTGACTTGTGAAGCTCAGTGCTAAGAAAGAAATTCGATCTGAAGAAAAGAGGTAAAGATTTGTTCTTTGATAAGAGTAAGATAGGTGAAATTTTTTGTTTCGAAAGAGTGAATTTAAGTATGTTTAATAGATTTTGTCGTAGTCTAAAGGATAGGGAACAGTTGGAAGAAAGAGTTGATATGAGTAAACTTAATAGAAATGAAGAAAGATATGTCATTTCTATGCATAGAAAGAATTTTTGGCCTAATAAGTGGATGCAGGAATCTAGAATTTTTTTTTGTAGAGTGCAAGTCTAGCACTATGAACTGAGTACGTAATACATAAGAGGTTGGGGAACGTTTAAAAGAAAAAGAGGATTAAATTTGTGTTATAATTGCAGAAGACCATGACATCTTGCTATGGGGTGCCCTGGCGCAGGTCCTATTTGTCTTTGTTGTAAGATTGTTGGTGATGAGGTTGAGGATTGTCCAAGGATGATTTCTAAGGTCGAAAGGATGAACATAAGACAAGAAAACTATGAAGAAAGTCAAGATACTAAGGGCATGTCAGAAAATCATAAAGAGAAAGAATTAGCAAAAGCTTACATTGCATTATTATAGTTGAAATAAATAATGGATATTAATAAAGATGTCAGTTTACTAGATATCCTGAAAGTAAAGAAACACATAAGTGCAATAATATAAGACTTCGACATAGACTGTGTCTTGGATGAAGAAACACAAGTAAATATTATGACAGAAGACACTTGGGAAACTTTGGGAAAGCCTACTGTGGTACCTTCACTAGGAAGGATAAGCTTGTTTAAGGGAAAACTGATAACCTTATGTGGAAGAGTTACTAATGTACCTATTATTATTCATGGAACATCGACTGAAGAGGAATTTGAAGTCATTAAGTTTGTTGAGAACAATGCCCCTTTCCCACTTTTGTTAGGCAAGACTTGGATTGAGAAGGATTAGATCAAAAGGAAAGCAAAGGAAGAAGCTACATAAAAGAAAAGGAAATAACTAAGGGATTTCATATCTATAAAAATAGATCGACTCATAGAAGAACACAAGGATAAGTCGAAGCAACAAAACAAAGTAACAACGTAGGAGGGACAAAAGGAAAGAAAATTAGCTAGAAAGGTTGAAAGAATGCAAGAAGGTTTGAAGGACCTATCCATTCAAGAAATAAGTATACCCACTTAGGAAGTATTAAGAGAAGGGATATTAACTTCAGACCCTCTAAGGGCACATCAGCAGTGCGAAGTCACTGCACTAGGAGAAGATAAGAATAAGAATGGAAAGAGGATTCCAAAAATAGTTAAAGAGAATCAAATCACAGGAAATAAGGCAAGGAAGCTCAATAAAAATAAAGCCAAGTTGGAAAATATACAAGAAGCTACAGAGAAAAAATGGAAGACTTCGCAGACTGGAACCTCGTAGGAGGTAGGTTCGTAGGATTTGAACCTCACTGCAACAGCAGGGCCATGCAGAATGGGATTGCACCCTGGTGAAGATATATGATCGTTGGAGGTGCCCCAACCATTAGAATGATGCTCCAAAATGGATAGAAATTAATTTATGGGAGGATGGACCATCGTTGGACGTTGAGACCATGCCACAACAGACAGATTCACATTGATGGAAGAATTCTTGGCCATTGGAAGAATACATTACAGTGCCCTGCCTATTTAACTCATCGGTCACTGCACTAGGACCATTTTTTTCTACCCATGATTGACTAAGCCAAGAAGAGAATTGATTATGTGTCAAGCTATGTTATCTGAAGCTAAACCTCGCCATCTGTTTGTCTACCTTGCTTATCCGTTTGCCTACCCCGACTTATCTGTTAAAAGTGAGAATGTCGGGCGAACCTAGTGAATTAGAGAAGTATGTCGAGGAGGTCATCAAGAAGATAATGGTCGACAAACAATTATTTGAAGGTGTCTAGGCATCATTGACTAGGGGACTGCAAGCTTCCCCTTTGACTGAACGTCATTCTGGCCATGTTAACCCCACAACTGAGCAGCGAAGTAAGCATCATGGTGATCTGGGTAATGCGAAGTAGATCCCATCGATCCTACCAGAATATATCCCACCTTTTGCTGGCGCAATTAACTGTGACAACATCCCACGAGATTATGAGTACACCTTGTTCCGCATACATTTCGAAAGGAATACACGTAGTCGGGAGTCAGTTAGGACAAATCCTGTTGCTGAAGAACAATGAATTGAATCCCGACAATAGGAGAAACTATGCTATGATAGCACCCCATCGTTACCTGATAAAGTCAACTAGGAAGAAGCCTCACCTCATCTCCCAGCCATGGATTAAGGTACTGGCACAATCCACTGTGCTAAATGTGACGAAGATTCCCCATTTTGGTTGTCATTAGGAGGTTAATGCTTGCGTTAAAGTCCTCTTATCATGCTATCATGGTGAATACTTGTGGCTTGAACAGATGATTACTACGTATCCGACGTTGATCCACTAGATTATAGGATTAAGCATGAAGGGACTTGGCCCTCAATAGTTTTATCCAGGGAAGGCCTCAGACTGCTCCCTAACACAATACATCAAGGAAGCTTATGGAAAAGTCGAAAAAGAAAAGCAAGGCTATAAGGTAGCCTCTATACATGATGGCGTAGTGTGCCTCTCTTGCCAACTCATAGCTGGAAAGATCATAAGAAAGAACTACCCCACATAGGTCACTGGGTTCATGGTGGACCTCATAGGAAAATGTGTGGAGGGCATGCAAATGAATTGGGTGAGTTACCTCGTCAATGAACTGCAGAAAGATTGTTGCGAAGCTCAGGATTTGGGAGACGAATTCCACTTCAACTGGCTAATCATTTTGATCAGATTTGTCGCTTGGCAAATGCTTGAAGGAGCCACCTTTCCAGAGATAGAACCCTTGAAACTGTTGGCCGCTAGGTTTTCCACCTTCTGGTACACCATTGACATGATGAAGCAGTGGTAGTCCAACATTGTGTTCCATGCGTATTATCAACAACTGAAGGTTTCCATTGATTCATTTCCATGCATGAAACCATGCACCTTGCACTAGTACAAACCAATAACAAAGTTCCACTCAGATCTACATTTCATCTATATCATTGTGCGCACATATGATAGAAAGGAAGAGTTACAATCGTACTGCAAGCTAACAAGTGAAGACATGGAGAAGATCACAAAGGAGTGGCCAGAGGAATTCCTGGTACCTGTCACTGATGCAAAACTCTCCGACACTGACACCATAGGAAGCCTCATGGTCACCCGGGTCGAGCTTGTTGGACAGTCCAGTGGGACGAAGAAGAAGAAAAATAAGGAGGAAGTCCAGGAGATAGAGACCGATGAGGAGGACAATTATTCTAAAGATAATGGGTCTGGATCACTCAGAGGATGAGGAGGAGATGAAGAAAATGGACAAGGAGGGGGGACAAAGGAGAACAACAAGGAGGA
Source organism: Picea engelmannii (assembly GCA_009831015.1). Lineage (NCBI taxonomy): Eukaryota > Viridiplantae > Streptophyta > Pinopsida > Pinales > Pinaceae > Picea > Picea engelmannii. The sequence continues at coordinate 285,926 of ML796574.1, forward strand.
GGCGAAGCTACACCACCTATAGATCCCCCTACTAAAACAACCACACCGCAAAAGAGGAAGGTTTCTCCATAGAAACCTTCAGCGAGGAAAACAACACACGCTAGTAAGCCCCAGTTAGAGGCCACACTCACGAAGGACGATATCAGTTTTCTCCACGGAGTTGTGGAGGACACTTCAGAGGACATCTTGTAGAGATATGGATAAAAGTAGGAAGAGCTATATGGAAGGGTAGAGAATGAATTAAAGGAAGTACAACATGCTATTCGTTTAGTCCACACAGTACCTACTGCGCCTCCCTCATCATATATTGCATAATTGGGGGATGAACCAACCCAATTAATAAGACTTGCATATGCGATAGAGGCTGGGCTTCAGAAATTCCAGGAAGAGAAGGAGAAGGCTACAAAAGCCTTGAAACAAGAGAAGGATGAATCCTTAGAACAATTACGAGTAGTGCGGTACAGTGTGGTCTCCTATGAATGTGAGAGAGAAGAATTTTAGGTGATGCTCCAGGAGGAAAAAGATTAGCTACAGAAGGACAAAGAGAAGTTGCTCGCAGAGCAGACTCTCCTCAAAGAAGTGGTGAATAAAGCATGTTGATATATGCTAGGCTTGGCATGGGAGGAATAAGAGTCAATCGAGGCTCAAGTAGTGAATCTCGCTGAGACCATCCAACAACTTCAATCGAGGATAACAAAGTTGGAGGTCCAAGCAGTACCGAGCACCCCGCAGGAGGTGTGTGACTAGAGGGACGAAGCCGCTAAGAACATAGTAGTAAGGATAAGAGCCCTCTCCTCAGAGTGCAAAAAACTAAGTGATAGAAGCGCACAAATATATGAACACCTCACAAATGATCTGTAGTTAAGGAAACTGGAAGCGCAGCTATAGGAGGTGCAGCAACAGGCATTCTCCATGTAGGTGCAAATGAAGCTACTCATCGCAGTTGAAAGAATGAAGATATATCAGGAACAACGCGTAGTGCAGTAGAATATCACTGCCCTCCAGGGCAGGGTAAAGGAAGTCACACAAAAGATGCAACCTGTGCAGGATGAAGCCTGCAAGGTGTTCAAAGAAATTGAGGGATAAGGCTCACAATTGGACCAAGTGGTTGCAACAGTGGAATAATTCCTGGAAGGGCCTGTTACAACACAGATGATCAAGGAGCTCGCTAAGTAGGAGGCTCAGGCGAAGAAACAATTTGTGGCAGCTCGAGTTAAGCTCAAAGCCTTTGAATAAGCATTGACCAGATCTGAGTGACTCGAGACGAGTCACAGGTGAGTGTTGGGGGCGGGTTGGCCCTCGACAAAGTTTTGAGAAAACCTTGGTCAGGTTTGGACCAATTTTTGGACTTCGACACATTAGTCGAGTAAGGATCTCCGAGGTGGAGCTGAGATCGTGGATCTCACCAATTTTGCAGGCTATGTGGACCCAGTAAGGGGTCCTCTAGGGTTTTTCTAATGGGTTATGGGATGTCAGGCCATGGGTGTTGTGGGGTATTCTACCCTACGGACTAACAAGCTAGGGTTTTGAGCTTGTACGCAGATCATGACCCTTAAGACTTAACTTTTAACCTTCTACCCAAGATCTCAACCCCTTTTTCATGCAAACATGGGAAGAATCGACTCACCTTTTTAACGACGATTGAAGTAGATCCTCCGTTGAGCCTTCTATTTCCTTGCTGCTGCTGCCCCTTCCACAAAGCTTCCTGCAATCAAGGTAAGACTACACATGCATGCTACTAATCTACTAGAGGGTTAGAAATAACACATAAATCAAATAACATAGATGAGATTCATGAACTTGGGACGGGAAAAACATCTTTTTCATTAGTCTCAAAAATGAATCACTTACAATGAGTTCTGAGACTAGCCACCGTTCCTCGATCCTGATCCTGGGCTCCTCCTCTTCTTTTGTCCTCCAACTACTGCAGCATGAAGTTCTCCTAAAGCTTGAGGAAAAGCTAAAGGGTTGGGACAATAATGGACTTGGCAATTTGGCAGAGTTTCTTTGCTATTATTTTTCCTCCTTTGATTTATAGGCTAGAAGGAGCTAGGGTTTTAGGCGAAATCTCGGCCATGCATGGCGGAGAGTTCCAGTTAACTGAAAAAAAGCCTCATGTCCCGGCAGAAACTTTCCTGATTTCTTGCTTTGTTAGGTACCCGCGGGCTATAGTGGGTTAGCCCGCGGATACCCGCATGCAGTAGAAGGTCAACAAGCGGTCACCCGCGCCCAGTGAAAGGTTAGGGCGCGGGTCCCTTGATTTAAGTTGTTTTTTGAGGATTTGTTCAACATGGATTTGGCTAGGAAGAGGCATGAGTTGGCCTGATGCCAGGTAAACCTGTGTGGTGCATTTTTGGGTTATAACAGATGCCCCCTAATGTGTGAGGTCAGAAGAGCATCTGATGGCCGAA